>CAJQZP010000935.1:9382500-9752500 GCA_907164705.1 Parnassius apollo
TAGTTTTGCAGTAAATACATTCCTCCGTAACCACTACTTAGTACCGACTGACCGAAGTGACCGAAGTGACCGAAGTGACCGAGTGACCGAACAAGCAATGTAAATATCACAAGACGATACTTTATTTCTGCGGATGCATCACGTAGTACGGCCACTGTATCTTGGGACGTGCTCGTGCACACTAACGTATGCTATCGACAACAATGTTTATTGACGAATTGCTATGATAGTTTATTCTTCAATTTGTCAACTGTTTCAACCTGTGCGAAGACCGATGTGACATAATGTTTTTTTTTATTTATTTTAATTATTTTCAGCATCTACTTTGCTGAATGCGTATGCAACGGTAAGTTGATTAAATTCTAGGTTACTAATCGGTGGAGTGTGTGTTTGAATTATCGTATTATGATTTATTTTCATGATAATTCCATACTTTTCATGGTTTGGTATTTTACATAATTCAAGTTTTCAAAAGCTTCCAGTTCGTTAAAAGGCATGGTTCAGATAATACTATAATAGTGACTTTTGCTAAAAAAGTCAACATAATTATTCTTTCTGTTTATTTGTTATGCATTAGTGGGTATTTGTTTTCATATATTTGACAGTATCTTCACTAACCAGGTGTTTTATAACAAAAGCTTCCCAAACAGAATGTGCTTAGTACAATGTGAGGTTTATAAGTAGCTTAGGATATATGTAAACGATAAATAAGCTTTATCGCACCTTGTCAGCTTCCCAAAAGCCACTAATTAAAAGAAGGAAAGGATTGATGTTACAGTAAGGCTACCTTATTGTTTCCCTACAAAAACTAGCACCATATGCTAAACTCACTTTGAGGTAGAAATCTTTCAGCTTCTTAAGAAACACCGCAGGCTTTTTGAATGGGCGTTTCCAAAATTAAGACTCTGCCTTATTTTTGTAGAAGTGGGTTAAATTTTATTTAATAACTGAAAGTTATTGTCATATTTAAAGGCATTTATTAAACTTTTCAGGATATAAATAAAATATAGCGCTAAGATATTCCAATTAAAAGTGTAATGTAAGTTAACATCATCTTCTATTTGACCTATTACTATGGCAATTGAATATTAAGACTTTAATTAAAAATAATTCTGACCATGCTTGATTTTAAATCAAACATCAATAAAATTACGTTGCATTATTATTGAACATTGTGCGTTCGTTTGATTAGCCACCAAACAGATTGAATGTTTTGGAGATATTTGATCACTTAAAATCAAACATATCCGCCTAAATATTCACCAATAAGAAGAAGAAGAAAAACAGAAACCCCGGAACCAGGATTTGATAAGAAGTTTTTAGAATTAGAGTTTCACTTGAAAATAAACTTGTTGATAAAATACTAACATTTTATATATTTTTCTATTTTTTCAGAAACCAGCAGCTGCATCCGATAATATCCACATAGTAGAAACATTCCAAAAACGGAGACTGCACATCAAAATTAGTCAAAGAGAAAAGATGATAAAAAAACAAAAAAAATTATTACTCGCCGAAGGCATTCGAATATTTGCAAAAAATATTCCAGACTTGTTTACCTCACTCACGTACTATAAAAAATAGTATGAATCAGTCAACGCGCAGCCACATAGCCTCATTAAGACCGAATAGAGCTAATATTTGCCCACATTCGCGCTCATGGTGGGTGTAACACTAAACCCGCAGCCCGACAGTTTCAGACTATTTTTTTTAAATATTAGTTAAATCCGAACAGAAAGACAAAGTGTATTGTATAACTCTTGAAGAAATATTTTTTTTAACTTGTTCATCCGCTGTACAACACATAAAACATATTATTACTTTTTAAAAGTTATTACTTCGAGTTGTTACTCTACTATGTCGCCTTTTTAATGAGGTAGCGATAAGACCGTCTATTATACTTTATTTATTTTTTGTTTCAATGCGTATTATATATTGCTTGATTAAAGATCGCATCAAAATAGTTTACAATTTTATAATAGTTTTCAGAGGAAGAAAGGCCTAATTATACACGATGTAAGTATACGAAAATCTTTAAAACGTATTACTTAGTTCTTACTTTCTTATCTAAAGCTTAATGTCAGTAATCTTGATTCTCCGTCGAATTTCTTCATTACGAATTTTATCCATTCTTTTTATCATTTTTATGCATTCTTGGCACCCATCTTGCACTATACTTAGACATGCAAAGATGGTCATGGAGAATGTTTAAATTGTCTTAGATGTTACTCCAGTCATTTCAGCGATCTGGTTTTTTTTTAGACGAGCATTTTCAAGAACAAGTTTTTCAACTTTTTCGACAAGGTCTGAGGAAGTTGCCTCAATTGTTCGGCTTAAGCGCTAATCGCCTTCAATTGAGCCTTGTTTGAAAAGGTTATGCCAATTGTAAATCATCGTCTTTCCAGGACAAGAGTCCCAGTAAACAGATGACATTTCTTCCATAATTATATGTGGCGTTTCCTTCGCTTGGTGATTAACTTAATCACGACACGAAACTTAATTTTCCCCACAGTTATCTCAAATGTAAATGATCTGATTTGGCTAAAACTTGATATTTATACCCGTAGTTGAATTAAATCACAGTAGTGAAAGTTAAAAAATTACGCCTCCCCTCTCTAATCTCTCCATTGCACGAAATTTTTGACCTACCGTCATGTCTTTAGCTTAAATACAAATTTATATTAATTAAACTTAAAAATTATTAAATTTTATACAAACATTCATCCCCTATATTATTCCCTTTCAAATAAAACAAAAGCCCAAGTATCTATTTTACCACCTACTAAGATTACTACCTCCTTTTAAGTAAAATAAGGACTGATTTTGTAGTTTTAAAATAATATATTCTATCAATAAATATCATAATTTCGTTTTAATCCCACCACTTTGCAAGTTAAAAACTATTTTTGTAATGAAAAATTTCTTTTCTACCCAAACTTACTTTTATAAAAATTTATTGTAATAGGTACCTGTTTCATCATTTTAATGAAAAAGTCATTCAATATTTTTTTCTCCATATAAATAATAGTAAAATAATTTACTATTGATTAATAACTACTTTTGCTCCATACAAATTTAAACAAGTCTGCCCTCTCCCCTGTAAGGAGTTGTTTTAAATAACCCCATAAAATAAGTATTCATTCATTTTATTAAGTTTCGTTTCGTAATCAATCTGTAATATAAAAATAGTACCTACCACCTACCACCCTGTAATATAAAAAGTTTCATACAACATCCAACATTCTATTTTGGCCTAAGAGCCTAAGAGGTTTCCCAAATGGTGGTGGGAGGTGTCTCGTCATAAAAGGCAGCTGCTATCCGAATTTCAGGTTTTTACGTCGAGTAGTTTGGGCTGTGCATTGTTAGACGAGTCACATCATTCATGACATCTTTTATATCTTTTAAGAGAGTAACATTATGGGAGGGCCTAAAAAAGGAAACATCACAAAAGAAGACCCCACACGAGATGGGTACACGACGTGATTAAGTTTGCTGGCCCTCGGATTTCTATGGTGAATCCTTCGCGTGGATAGGGGTTTTTGCAGATTAGAGTTTAAATGATTGAAAAAATAAGGAAATATTCGGTTTATACTGTAATAAAACTAGAATTAAGTATCTAAAATTATCTAACCTTAAATCATAAGCCATACTGTGCTCAACATTTTTTTCCAATTTTGTAGTTATGTAAGAAATAGCCACTGCTGAATATGGGCCTCCCTCAATGAAGAGGCACGGCACGATCACAAGGCACAGCACGATCCTGAGCTACCTGCATCCGTCGACTTTCTGCATCTCTTACCATGTCGTCTATCCATCTAGTGGGGGCGTCACTCTACACTATTTTTTACGTGGCAGAGCCATGCTGCAGTTATATTAGTAGTATAGTTGTAGCACGAATGGGTCGGCTCGATCGGGGAAGGACCACGCTCTCAGAATAACAGCGTAAAATAGTATATTAATGCTGCTGTGTTTCGTAGGGTGAGTGTAGAGAACCGGAGACCCATTTTACTGGAAACGAGTCATTCCAGTTTAGTCCTCACTCCTCACGGGTGACAACGCATTTTGATTTGTAATTGAGGAAAGATATAGATGTCTATAGGCTACAGCCACCACTTAACATCAGGTAGATTGTGTGCTCGTTCGTCACCCTATCCTATAAATAAAACTTCCCCTACCGGTACGAGGCTGCCACTCGAGAACCTTTTTTCTCCATCGGTTGTCGGTTCTTCGAGCTATATGGCCAGCCTATTGCCATTTCAGCTTACTAATCCGTTGGGCTATGTTGATCACTCTGGTTCTACTGCGGATATCCTCATTTTTGTATCACGCAGAGAAACTCCAAACATAGGCCTCTCCATATCTTACCTAGACGGACTATTTGTTCCAGGTAAACATACTCGTCAAAAACTTCGCGCTTAGTGCTCCCGACAACTACCGAGATAGGTGTTCCATGTACGTTACCTATGATCTTTATTTTGTTCATGTTCATCTTAAGACCTATCCGTTGGGAGACACTATTGAGGACATTGAGCATAGTGCTTAAGTCATCTAGCAATTCTGCCATAAGGACTATATTATCAGGCAAATCGAAGGAGAGTGATTACACCACACACACCATGTTACGTATTCCACAAATTGAGTCGTGTAAAGAACATTTTCGAAAACTTGGCATACTTACGGTTCCCTCTCTGTATAACTTAGTTTCACTTACATATTTAGTAAAAAAATTTACAAATATGAAACGAACGAAGAAAGGAAAAAGAGAGAAATGACACGTCGAAAAGATTTAAAAACTTCAATTACACCAACATTGAATGTTGTACGCCACAGCACAAGGCATCAAAGCCATTGCACTAATTAATTCTTTGCCTATCTCGTTTAAAGTTATTTATTGCCACCAAAAATTTCAAAATAAACTCAAATCATTACTAATTAAGAAAAGCTACTACTTAGTTGACGATTACCTAAATGACAAAAATAAACTTAATGAATGTTAATTTTTTTATGTACTTCTTAATATATTGTAATCTATTATGACATGAAAAATATTTAACTATGACATGAAAAGTATTAAATGTAGAATGATTGTCAAAAGATATTTAAATTTTATTCGATTTTAGTTTTATTTAAGTCAAGCATGTAAAAGTAATTCTTCATTTTGTGTAATTAATTTTCGAATATAATGTAATATTGTTCTATGGAATAAATGACTATGACTATGATTATGAAGTACTTGCCATTGATGAACGGAAAGGATGGAAAAGATGGAAAGGATACGGTATTACCATAACCTTTTCAGTCCAATAGCTTGAAAACATATTCCAATGCAGCTGTGAAGAGTTTTGGGGATATAACGTCACCCTGTCTTAACCCTCTCTGCAGTTGGATAGGTTTCCATCGTAGCCCTACTGTCATCTAGACTTAATTTCCGTCACAGTGGCCTGCTCAACGGAGATTAGCCATCGGTGCAGGACAGGATTATAGTGCCCAAATGTATGCGCAAGCATAGGTGCACTCTCTATTCCCTCACTCTCACAATCCGATGGGACGTTAAACCGACACGCCTGGAGAGAGACCAGGCGCAGGACCAACGGCTTTACGTGCTTTCCGAGGCACGGTGGTGAGACATCGCCAACTTCCTGACTCTGGACAGCTATTGAGAATTTCTTGACAGAAAAACTCAATAATTGATATTTGTCCCGAAACGGAATTTGAGCCCAGGATCTCAATCAAGATCAGCAGTCGCACTACTACAACCACTAGACCAAAAAGGCAGCCAAGTCCTACTGTACATACACTTCAGAACTTCGATATACCGACAGACGACTTGGAACTGTTGAAGAGACTGTAGTACCGCCTAAATTTCGACGGAATCAAAGGTTTCTCATAGCCACATACGAAAGACAAAGTTTCAGGTTGTACTCTTCGTTCTCCTGTACAATTTGCCGAAGGGTATGTATGTGGTCTATGGTACTAAAGACTTTTCAGAAACCGGCTTATTCGGGAGGCTGGAAGTCGTCGAGTCTGCTTGCGAGGCGATACGAAATCGGACTGTAGTTCTTCAATAGAGCGTTGTCGCCTTTCTTAAAAAACAACATCACCGCACTTCACGAGATCAGCAGACTCCACGCCTCCGGAGTAGTCCCACCTTCCTGTGGGGCTGATTTTGGTCAGCTGCTGGCCCTTTGAGCTCCGTTGCCCTATTACGAATTTCTCTATTTTCAGTTCTCTATTGTGCCTAGTTTTGAGTCTCCCATTAATACTGTATAGTGGGTTTTGGAGGAATGCATGGCTTCAGAGATATTCTAATATATTTCCTTAACCTCCTCATCTTTATTTGCTGACGTTGGTGCGTAAACCTGTATGACCTTCAACGAACACCGTTTGGTGATTTTGAGTATCAGGTAGCAACCCTCGTCGACACACTTCCAACCTTTACAACGTTGTTAACGAGACTTGTGGATAATAAACCCGACACCTTTTGGGACAGATGATCGCCTTCGGATGATAGAACAAGTTGCCGGATTCGAGGATTATCCTGTCGTCTCCCTCTCTTCGGACCTCAAATAATCCTATAATACCCCAGCGCAACTTGTCTATCTCTTCAGTTAGCTCCAGGATCTTCAAGTCAGTCCTCAACGTAAGTGGGTTATATATTGCTAGGTTGAGTCGTCTTAGATGGCAACCGAACCTCCACCGGAGATTTTTAGCACTCTCTGCCCCACCGTTACCGAGGCATTGAATAACGGGGCCACCGGGGACTGGGGACCATTTCTTCGTAACTCTCATCATGGGGGGTATATTGCCATAGTTGCCACGCTTGGCGAGTGGGTTGGCAACCGCAGTTTTTTACTGTATTATTGTTGCTATCAGAAAAATGCTGCTGCCCATCTCATGCCTGTTTCCCCTGTCGCCTCTTACGACACCCTCGGGAGGATATGGGGTGGTGGATATACTTAACTGCCACTACACAGGTTGTTTTAACATAATTTGTAATAAACATTTCTTATTAATTTTACGACAACTAATGGATGTTCTGAAGTCTTTTGTAAAGAAATATAATTTATAAGGATATTATGATTATCTTGTTGCTATCTTATTATTTTCATTACTTTCATACTTTTAAAGAGTTAGATTAAAAAGTAAAATAAAAGTTAAAAACTTACTTTCTTATGTCACTGACTTTAAGAAAACAATGCGTAATTTTTACAAGGATTGTAACTATTGAACTATTAATAAATTTTATTGACGAACTGAAATATAATATATTTTTAACCGTTTTCACTCTCTACACAACTTACACTTCTAAATAAAACATAAAAGAATTAATATTTAAGGTAACACAAGTTTTTATCTTATCTTTATGGCAACTGTAGAGGTCAATAACCAGTAAACAAATTAAGTGAATAAATTTCATTTATCAACTGCAATTTTCTTTTAATGTTTTTATGAGATCCAAAATCAAACAGAATTAAAGAGAGAAGAAAGGTATTTATACCCTTTGCCAATCTTTTAAAGATTTCGTAAAATGAAATAGAATACAATATAATAAAAGAATGGAATGGAATAATTTTTATTCAATATAGATTCAGATATACGTACAGGTAATTCTTATTGAATATATTTTTTTTACTTTAACCACTGATTAGGAAAAAACCTCTGTCTTCGTAAGAACTTTTTTATTTAAACAGTCAATAATATTTATAATCATTGTATACAATAAGAACACAAGTTAAACAAACTACTTACAAAATTATTTAGGAAAGAGCTTGGAAGCGATTACCTCATTCCTAGGGGTTATTATCAACCATATATTTATTTATATAATAATATTAATTATATACCAATATTATTTATAATATACCTAATATATTTTATAGCATTTTGTTTAATAAAATATTTAAACTTGGTAATAGACCTTGTATATTTTCTGGGACTTGTTATTGTTATTGTTGTTATAATAGCGTATACATGCATTAATTACTGACTTTGTAGAGTCGAGAAACTAGTATCATTAGCTTGTGTTTGTTCTTGGTGTTTACAGAGCGTTTATGTCATTATTTTATTAAACAATATTTGTTTTTTGTGAACACATATTAAAATCTCGTAAACATACTGGTAGGCCAAAGTTAATACATTTATTTCTACAAGCCGCATTGAGCGATTATATGAGTGATAAAAGTGTTAGGGTTGTCACATTCATCAATCATCAATCATCTTACAAAATTTCTATAAGGTCTGATATTATAAAAATCGTTCTTAAATGTTTATTTGTTTTTTCCCTTATTTCTAAATTTATTATAATAAATTGAGATCAATAAAGGTTCATTTAGTTTGTAAAATCAATTGTTAAATAAATCAAAAAGTAAATGAGGAAACTTATAGTTAGCTGATGACCTACTGTGATAAAAATCAAAACACTATTAAATTATCGTCGAGACAGTGAATGTACAAAAAAAATTAGGAACCACAATGATGTGCATTTTGTATAGAAAATTCAGTATTTCTATAATTACATCAAAATAATTTTAGTATTTTTGTTTCACCTGATGATTTCAATATTAGGACATACGTAACTTGTGTGTCTATTTTCGTTAATATAAGTAGATATATATCATATATCATATCACACATGGTAAATCACTCCTACTTAAAATTACCGCAAGTAACATAACAATATTAAGAGGCTGTATGGAATTTTTTACATTTGGATTCTTTTACTTTTCTTAAAAATTTTATTCTTGGTTTTTTGTCATTGATCGATAAAACTTCACCCACAAAATGTTTTAAACTCTTTTTAGTAGTAAATCGAACAATAATCCAGTCACCTTTACTTAATTCACACTTGTCCTCATTAAAATATTCAATATCACTTAGGCCAAATGGAATCTCTGTAGGTTCCACGTTTTCTTTTTCTTCTTGATCTTTTAAACATTCAGCTATGTAGTAGCTATACATTGTTGCATAGTCTAAATTATCCGTGTCAGCTAATGTAATAGTAGAAGCTGCGGAAATGGCGCTCGAAATACTAGCAGATCGCCTCTTTTTTCGTTTTATAGAAGCATGTTGTAGGGTTCTCTTTCCCACGTTATTTTTTCTATCTACTTACGTTCTTTTTGGACCAATATTTTTCATCTTTATTTCTTTCAAACCTTTTTCTTTCTTTTTTCTCTTTCTTTGCAGGTATTCTAGCAAATCTCAATTACTCAAAGCTATAAATGACATGCTTTCAGTCTTAGAAACTTTACTCAAATAACGGGCATCTAATGTATGCGTTCCAGCCTTAATTATTATATCAGAAAGCATAGTTATTTTGGAAGAACTAGGGCTTTTTGCAGAATTTCCAGATGTCTCGACATTTCCCAGATATTTCGGTAAATTATGATCATTTATAGACATTAATAAAGTAACAGCTTTCGAAAGTGAAAAATCATGCGCATATGTCACTTTATGCACAGTTTTGCACAACAAAGTGTTAATAATATCAATACAATAACTGCTAAGACTCTTAGGAGTTTTTAGGATAAGAGTAGAATGCTGGTATTTTGACCAATCATTTTGTTTGTTATAATTATCCTCAGAGGTGTTGTTTAGGTTAAACGGATCAAGAGCAGCATTTTTAAAGTTACTATTCTCAATATCCATACCAGAAAATTTATCAAGACGGTGTATGTTATCGTTTATACTCTGAATCTCAAAATCTTGATCCTCTTTGGTATCATTATTTGGACTTTGAATTAAAAAACCAGTTTGATCATCTAAAAAGAAAATATTCTCTTTATGTAATTTTTCCACTCCAAATATATTCTTTTTATTTATTTTATTTTTCAAGTTTAACTTTACTTTGAAAGAATTAATAATGTTGAGATCAGAGATTGTCACCCATTTCCCCGGTTCGCAATTTATCTTTTTATTTCTCTTTAATTCCATCGATTTTGGAGCTCTCGTTTCCTTTAAATAATCTATTAAAGCCTGATCAACTCCATAAGACAATATTTCCTCTTGAATTTCAGGAATCTTTTTTAACACTTCTTGCGGATTTAGTGGGAATATTCCCGATGCTCTAAAACCATTTCTTATGTTTTTTTTCTCCTTCAGCTTTATAGCTTCTGTCTATTCTATTAGCAACTTGGGGAAATGTTTTTTGTTCAGTGAAGTCTGGTCGGGATTTTTAATTTTGTACTTGTACAAGATTTGTCGCCAAGCTTTTTTCAATGGTGCAAAAAATCCTACGTCAAGAGGCTGGGTGAGGTGCGTTGACCGTGGAGCTATAAAAACAAACTTGATATCATTTTGTTCACATAACTCTACTACTTTCACATTTAAGTGACTAGATAGGTTATCGCAAATTACAACTTTATCACCTGGCGTCTCTTGTGCCCAAGGAATAATTATCTTTTGAAAGTAATCTTCCAGGTGGCCGTAGTAATCCATTCCGAGTACAAGTTTGTTGCTTTATAGACAACATATAAAGGCAACAATTGACCACTCGCAATTGCTGTAAACATAACAGATATGTTTCCTTTAGTGGAATTGGTTAATCTTTCGGATATCTTACTCCGCGTCGAAATATACCTTTAGAAGATCATCATCCGATAGATTGATCTCGTCAAAGTTAATTATATTTGCTGCTAGCATATCTTTCAATATTCTGCTTAAATTTTCAAAATAGTTAGCTATTTCTTGTGGACCCTTTTCGGCTCTTGCTTTCGAAATATTTTGTGTGGTTCTTACGCTTAGTTCATCACTATGTCTAGCCAAAAAACCTTGCACCCATGCATCACCAGGAATTTTATTCTTAAATAAATTTTCTCGAGATTTTTTTAAAATATTCTTGAACCAACAGCTTGAGAACTAGTTTAGTTAACGGAGATCCAAAATCACTAGAAGTTTGCAAAACCTTAACAATTTTTTTCCCTTCTATGATTGACAAAGCTGTAGGATGCCCATCAGGTTTTAAATGCATTTTTTTAATTTTATTTACAATATTACGTCGTGGGATTCCAAACTGCCGTTCAACGTCTCTTGATGTAATTTGGCTAGACGCAACTGCTTCGCATGCAATTTTTAACATATCTTCTGAGTAATTTTTACACATTCGGGATCCAATTTCACGTCGCGACATTCTGAGTCGAATTTTAGGCTTGTGTTTGTTTTTCTCAAATTTTAAATAAAAAAGTAGGGTCAGAACCTATTGTTAATACAAATGTACTTATATTATTTTCAATACAGGTATGTATGTACGTACATGTTTGTATTCAAATTTATAGGTGCATTTTATGGAGATCGGTCAATTAGTCAATTAGTAATCATGAGCTAATTACTCCGCGATATAGCAACATCATGATTAAAAACTTTGGTCGAGTTCAAAACTAATCGACCAATCATGGATAATTCACGTGAGGAAAACCGCCCATAAATTCTTCCAAACTAGAATATAATTTTCGGAAGTATATTAATTATACAAAAAATTATGTTAGACCTATGAAAGTAATCAATAAATTGACAACGACTTCAATTTTTGACAAGTTAAAAAACATGTCAAAAGAATAACACATTTATACACAAAAAAATCGATCTAAAAAAAACAAAAGAGTGACAACCATTGGTATTTTTTGATGGCGGACAATGTTGACATTTTTAAGTCTGAACATTATTGGGTAATTTTGCCCACCATCACAAGTTTTGATTTATAAACCCTTTAGTACTGAAAGTATGATTAAAATACTCTACAGTTGATATTTTATAATATACTTTAAAAATACTAACCTGCTACTAATCTCAAGTTGGACCTCGCCTAATGAATCCTACCAAGAACGGTATTTCGTCTCTGCAGTCGTTAACATAGATTTTTATCATAATTATCATACTTTTCAATACTTTGTGTCGCGTGCTGTCTAATCTCATCCAAATTATGAGTCACATTATCAATATAATTTGTCACTTAAAATATCATTTTAAGACAACTATCAGATACAACATGAAATAATATCTCAAATCGTTAATCATAATTCATAACTTTAGATAAACTTTTTAGGGTACTTTGCACACTAAAATGACCAATTCCGGTTAAATTTATAAAATTATTTACTCGCTTGCCACTAAGCCTTGACGCAACACAATCTTTGATGAGAGAGCATTTGTCACCAGAATCATAATGAAATGGGTACGACTCACCGGCATTCATTAGCACACCGCTGGGATTTATGACATAGCAAACATCAACATATTGCTACATCATAACACTAAAGACGCAGGCTACCTAGCTAAACGCGGCTCAGTGAGTGGTTCCGCTGCATACGCGTCAGCGAGACGCTGCGCCACACCAGCGCCAGCGAGCCGCTGCGTTCGCGTTGGCTGCCGCTGCGTTCGCGTTAGCTGCCGCTGCGTTCGTGCCAGCGAGCCGCTGCGTTCGCGCCAGTGAGCTGTCTCGGCTTTAAAACTGCAGATTTAAGCACCAAGTTTGCATACCTCCCAGTGGCTGTTGACATAAGCACAAAGTTAGCGCCAATTAGTACGTGAAACCTTTTTGATATTAGATTTTACTCCAAGTGGTTTTAATGTAAAATTCAAAGTACACAACAGTCAAAGCAAGAGAAACAACTACGTTAGATGCACAAGCGTGCACCCAAGTACATCCAACACATGTCTCGTAAAGTAGATATCCAAAGTAATTTAAGATTAGAATAGATGTAAAAAGTTCCAGGTGCGTGAAACGAATATATGATCTGATTTAAAAAATAAAAATTAAAAAAATAAAGATAAACGTATTGCAAACCATAGAATTCCGGACTTCTAAAGTTCACCACACATTGTTATAAGAAACGGCAACTGTGTGACATGGCACTCACGAACCATTGCACACATTATAAAAAGGAAGCTGCATGCAGAGGTGTAGGCCAGGATGTGCGCCAGCAGCAGACTGCAACACGCCCAGTACTGCCGTTGCGCAGCGCAGCGCTGCCACACGTAGAACGTCAAGCACCACTTGACACAGTGAAACAGAGCACACGCCATAGGTAGCTGCCATGAGGTAAGCGCCCGTGGCTATTTAAAACAAGTTAGCACTCATGAAGAACGCTGCACACGTATCCGATGTCCATTCTACCCATCACAAAACCATGTGTTCGGCGGCCGCCCGAGCCGTCTCAACACAAGATCTGCCGTGAAGCAGCAGGTTGCAGCGATTTAGTCTCAATTTTACCAGGGCTCGGCCGCACCTGACCATGTCAAATTAAACGTCGACTATATGAGGTAAACTGTAACACTTAACAACATTAAAATACAAAATGGCTACTTATTTTCTTTCAGTTCATAGCACGTAAAAGTTGAACATTAATTTTTTTGTACATCGCCTAAACATTTTGAACTTTACATTTTAGCCCACGTCAAATAATATTCAGCATGATCTATCAACCGAGGATAGTTTAAAATTACATTTGTTTACATTGTGAATTTTAGAAATTTTAAAATGTGTCGCGGTCCTATTAACACTAAATCCTTGCAACAACATTTCACGACCCAACATTATATCACTTTGCAAAAGGCATCGGGCAAAACATGTAATAAGAGTTCAATTAAATTGTTATTAATAGCAACAACGTAAGCAATCTGAACAGTGCTGAGTACACTCGTCCGACTAATACCTTTTCAGGTTTAAGACATTTTGTTCAGGTTTACCACAAAATTTATGTGATACACTCTCCTTAATGAGTGAGCACTCGGCATTGGAATCGTAGTGAAATGAAAATGACTGACCTTAATGATACAAGGTACCTGCCGGGGAATCGACGAGGCACACGTCGATCAGTTGCACGCTGCGCGGTGCATCGGTGCTACGACCTCTATTAGGGCACCGGGTAGAAATGTTTGCTTGCTTACCACACTTGAAGTAGACAATGGGGCTTGTGGTAGTGCCTTGCTAACGGTGACGATCAGCTTGCCCCATTCCATTGGATTATCGGTAAAACAAAGATCCGAAGTAGCAGACCATGAGCGTGCATCTGCATCAGTCTTGTCCGGGTCAAATTCGGGAAGCGTCACAAGCTGTGTGGAACGCTGTGGCTTACTCAGCGCTTCGATCAGGGCTTCCATATTCGAATTTTGCATTTCGAATAATAACCGCCACTTGTCGCTATTTTCTTCACTTGGTATGACCTCAGTGCGACATCCGTTTGTTTGCTCGGATCCCACTTCTGATATCGGTTGATGTCGGTTGATGAGGTCGATCAGGATGAGAGTCTTCCTCAAAAAACATAATGTGTGGGCGCAATAGGGTTACGAGCAACAAACAGAGTAATCCAGATCACGTAACTAATTTAATAGGCACAAAACACAACGAGTCGTGTGACGGTTCCTAGCACAGAGTGGCCCGCTCGACCGCTAGCACCGAATTGCCCTGCCGGCCCGCGCGATCCTCCCGGCTAGACCCCGTCGAAGGGTTGGATCACAACACTTCCGCCTCGTGTCAAGTCAGCATTCGTACTTCTCCGACATATATATACATATATATATATATATATATATATATATATATATATATATATATATATATATATATATATATAAATAAAATTAATTGGATAACATAAAAATAACACACCAAATATTTTCTATCCACTGAACTCCATCCTAAGAAAACTTGTATGGTATAATACGATAAAACTTATATGCTATACTCACAGTACCGTAGTGCACGCGAGTGAATAGAGATATGAAATAAAATGTCGCTCGAGTAGGTCATCGCCCGCTCGGAGCGTAAAACACCTAAATTTGTGTAACGCCGAAATGTAAGAGGGCACTTAATCGAGGATAGCTGTAGATGTCTATGGACCACAGTATCTACTTACCTTCTGGTCGACTCTGACACTGTCGATCTGACACATCTTGTCATCACATGTACTTCAAAACTTTAAAACGGGATTGTACCTTGAACTTTTATTAACCTAGAACTTTTAGGACTTGAAGGACGCTTCATATGTGTTCCAGATTACATCAAAAACAAAAAAATGAAGTAGGAAATGTACAACTTAAATAAATGTAACGCGTCTCTGAAAAACCTACTCTACATTTCTGTAGACCGGCTGAAATCGTTCTAGTGCATCATTTTTAGTAGGTAGGTTTCTCACATGATATTAAACACTAGCTTCTGCCCGCGACTTCGTACGCGGATCCTGTTGCTTATGCCAGCGACAACGGGGTCGTTAAAATCGAAGATCTGAAACGTCTGATGTTGAATTCTAAGAGCCCTGGGACGGGAAAACAACGTGATTCGCGAGACGATTCGAGACGTTCTAGATCTTTCATTTTTGTAAGTTAACAGGAAATGCCCATCAGACTAAACAACTTTTGCTAAGACGTCATTCCTATATATGTTATAGTGTCGCTGGGCTTTGGGTGGAGAGTAACTCCTTGTGTGTTATTAAGTTAATATATTGGTAATATTGTTTAGATCACGTTAACATGAGGCTTAAGTACTTATAGAACAAAAATACTTCAGCGCAAGGCTTCCGGGTAAACTATGTTGAAAGTTGACCCGTCCGGCACGTGAACATAAAGATTTCTAGAACTGCTAACCCGGGAAAGAGCGACGAACAACTGACCATGCGAGAAACAACTGACACCAAGATACACACTGATACTGGGAATTGCGTTCTTTTAAATTGGAATGGAAAATTATTTGGTATTATGGGAATTCTGGGAATAAAGACGGTTTCTCCTGCACCGCAACCTGTTAAAATTTGAGCCTCGATTATATTTTGTTGCAATTGGGTTACTTTTAGCCGAGTTCCATTGCAAAGTTGTGGTGGTCTTAAATTTCGGAGCAGAATAATCGGAATGCTAATTTTTAAACAAATTTCATGAGAAGGAAGTCCGGGCATATTTATAGAATTTAAAAATTCTATCGGGTAATTAGTGGCTTCTTGTTCATTGACCATTCTATTTATTGAACTATAAACTTTGTTTTCCTCCTGTATATTCGACAGTATTTTGTTAATAATCTCATATGCCTGGTCATTGCGAGGAGTTAAAATGGATATGTCGCATAGCCAAGAATTGTCCCTATTTAATATAATTGTTAAGTCACCGTAAACCGTTTTATTTTTAATCGACGGCATTCAATTACCTAACAAAATAATCTACGTTAGAGGCCCTAACTATAGCTACCATACACTTAAAAAAATCTAAATGCCTACTTAAATAATAAAACGGATCCTAAATAAATCCTTAAATCCAAAATTAAATTCTTAAAAATATATAAGTAGGTACCTAAAATACGTCTAATAGAATGAAATAACCTATTTGATACCCAAGTACCTATTTAAAACTACAGCTAAATAAAAAAAGTTTAATTTATAATTAAGCTAATACTAAGAAATATTTAAACACTACCAAAATAACTAATACCTATTTTATAAAATAACAAGCAAAGAAATCTAAAAATAAATTATTAAACGTAAGAGTAGACTAAAAGTCGCGCTGATAAGCACGGTTTGTTAAAGTCAATTATTGTCTGTCAATAAGCTCTGAACGTCTATTCGCATCAACAGCCGAATATTTTATGAAGCTCGCACTCTTTTTTTTTTTTGCGCCCGACGCAAATATGGGTAACCCTCCGGAAAGCGGGGGAGGGAGGTGGGGAATGCTCATAGCATACCACGCAGCCGGCTGCGTGGTTATGTGGAGACTTTTACCCACTAAACCCCACCTTTATGGATTGGCTTACCGATCTGATGAGAGATCTCTAAGCCGTATACGGACGCGACCCTTCTTGGCAGAAAGGAGGGCGCAAGCGGCGAAAAGCCGCTTAGTAGTGTGCCTAACTAAGGCAGATTAGGATGTGTTAAGTAGGCTGGGCCTGAGCCGCCAGGAGGCAGTTCAGGTCAGCCGAAAGCTTGTTGGGGGGGTCCGAGAGAGTTTCTCGGTCTACGCACACTATAGCGAGTGTGGAGAGGGGCTGCATAGGCAGCTGTCTCGCGAATCAGATGATTTGGGTGGGACTCTGAGGCTTTGAAAAATCTCTCAGAGAGTCATTTAAGGAACTGCTGGATTATTGGGAGCTCTAAGTCTCGGTGTAGGTTGGCATTACGGACATAATAGGGCGAGTTAGTGGCCCTACGACAGAATAGATTTTGAACTATTTGAAGTTCATATATAACTTTGGGTTTAGCATGTGCGAAAATGGGGGCCGCGTAGGTCATGACAGGTCGTATGCAGCCCTTATATAGGGTTCGCTTGCTGCGGAGGGACATTTTACTGTGTCTGCCCAACATGCTGTTGAGCCTACCCATGTAAAATGCGGTACGAGTTACCTTCTTGATATGGGACTCGAAAGTGAGCCTTGCATCAAGGGTGACGCCTAAATATTTGGCTTTTGTTTGCCATGGGACAGGGGTTCCTAACATCCTGATTGGCGGAGTAGCGGTGAGAGCTCGCACTCAGACCCCCCGCCTTTTTATACCTCCCGCCGCGAGCCGCGTCAAGCGCGGCGACCGTTACACAAAAATAATCCTTATAGCATGATTCAGTATTCACGCGCGATGGCTTATTAGCGTATTTCATGTATAACTTTGGTGTTTCTATACCGATTTCTATGATTCTTTTTTATTGAATAGATAATAATGTAAACTTTTTTTTTAATTAGGGATAAGTGAGAGTGTTATAACCGTAAAAACGTAAGAGTAGACAAATATAATCAGAACGCTCCGAACTGTTAAGCTATCGGGAGTTACACGTGTTATTGTGACTCAACCATAAAAGATAGACATATGCTGTCGTGGGATATTTTTTATATAATTTTAAGGAGAACATTTCCGTTACACATGATTTCCGTGTAGCTTTAACCATTAAGGCTGCACACGCGACGGAAGCTTAAAAAATGGAGTAATTTCTCCCGTTTCCCCAACATTTCCCTTCACTGCTCTGCTCCTATTGATCGTAGCGTGATAAAAAGTATACTATAACCTGCCCAGGAGTATGTAGAATGATTGTACATTGTAAGTTTCGTTAAAATCCGAGACAGACAGACAGATAGACTGACAGACAAAAATTTTACTGTTTGCATTTTTGGCATCAGTATCGATCACTATAGTCAACCAAATCTAAGAAATACCTTTTGACGTTTCACATTAATCATTCCGCAATAACTTTGCACAAGCGTACACACACGATTTAAAATAACCCTTTACGTAAATCCGAAGAATTATGAAGTTATCTATATTTCATTACAAAGTGTATAGTTTTTTTTATCACTAATTTAAATTTGAATCTTTCAAACGAAGCAAAATATTTAAAAAAACAGTATCAACTTTTTTTCTTGACGTCGTTTCAATAATATGTCGCTATATACATTACCGTAGTGTTTGGATGATTAAAATTCATTTTTATGCGACTAATCGGAAAAAAATTCAAATAATCGGTATAAAAATTCAAATAATCGAATCATTAATTTTTTAATGTTTTATTTGTTTAATTTAATTTTAATTTTCAATATTCCTTAAATTACATGAATCATGAATAAAACAAGTTTATTTTTTTACTTTGTCAAAGTATATTTGTGTAGGCAAAAAACTCATATATAAGGCCGTGCTAACATAACTACTACATAATTTAAATATCCCGCCATTTCGGTACCAGTTACTAGACTCCACAGACTCAGTAATTCATTCTTGGGGCGATGTATACATTTTTAGAACAAAATCCCAGAAAATATACAAAATTTGACGTAAGTACACAAAGTTCAAAAACTTTATTAAACTAAGTTTGTATAAAATGGGTTATTTTAATATTAAGGAATTTATGGACGATAATAACCCCTGGGAAGGGTGATCGCTACCAAGCTATTTCTAATTTGTTTGTGTTGTTAATTGTAACACGCATGATTGTAAGCTCTTTTTTTAAACTAGTCCCATTGGGTTTCTTGCTGGTTCTTCCCAGGATAGAGGTTTTTTTGCGAACTAGTGGTAAATGAACAAAGTGACTTTCAATAAGTATTATTCATAATCCATATTAAATAAAAAGTTTCCGTTTCTGTTTCGAGAGCTTACTGTGCGTAATTTTGTGTTTATCTTCTTATTTTGTGACTCGGCTTTAACTGTTTGGACTGTTTCTTCTATATTCGTTGAAGCATGTGCCCATGTTACATAGGATGATTGGGCAAAAGTGGTAGAAATAACAAAAATATTGATTATGGATGACTTTGAAAGAGACATCAATTTTGACTACATTATTGAAAATCAAATAATAATTAATATAAACAACGACATCTCTACTAATTGTACTGAAAGTGATTGAATAAATTTATTTTTAATCAAGTTTCGATCTTAAATTTTTTAAATGTGCCTCTAGAAATAAGCAGTAACAACAAATACGAAGAAACTGATAAATCTTGTGTTTTAAATTATCCGTTTTTAATTTATTTTGGGATTATTCAAACCAAACTGTAAATTATTACCAACTCTAAATAATCGATATCGATTTTTATAAGAATCGAATATTGTGCGTTCCCAATTTTTGGTTGGCATGCTTGGTGCAATAAATCTGACAGCTGTCAAAATGTATTTCATTTTAGATTTGGTTGACTATAATCACCCCCTGATAGTTATTTTGGAAATATATTTCATGTACAGAATTGACCTCTCTACAGATTTATTATAAGTATAGATTTCTATGTTCGGGGTTTTAAAGTCGTTCAGAAGCAATCCAATAAAAAGAAGTTTCTAAAAATACCTATTTATTTTTGTAATGCTACATTCTCGGTTGAACTTGCCATTTCTACCCTTTTGACCATATATTTATTGTATAAACAAATAATTTCTTCGAATAGTATATTATAGGGACAGCTGAATCTCCCGTAGGTTGCCTCAAAGGGGAGATATTTGCCATAGTTGCCACGCTTGGCAAGCGGGTTGGCAGCCACAGTTTTTTATTTTTAGTCGTTATTAGGAGGACGCTGCTGCCCATCTCCCGATTTGTTTCCCTCTGTCGCCTCCTACGGCACCTACGGGATTATATGAGGTAGTAGATATTCTTATTACACCAACATTTTTAAACTTGATCCCTTAACAGTTTCAATTAAATGTCAATCACTATCGGGGTATTGTGATTTGCATGGTCTTCATTTTTTATATGGGCAGCAGCGTCTTCCTAATAGCAGCTAAAAAGGAAACGGCTTAAATTGCAACAAACATGACTCAATTTATTAGTCGTGATTTTAAAAAAATGTCTAAACAAAAAAAAATCAAATTTTGAATTCTTTTTAAAAAAGAAAAAGTTTTTAAATTATTTGGATAACTGCTTACTACTAACTATTACATTACATATTACAATCATCTAAGTGAAACTGTCCCTGAGAAAAACGTTTTTGACAGATATACAAAGAATTGATTCCAAAAGTGCTCCACTTTGAAACTTTAATTCTGGAACCTCAGATTATAGAAAAATTGTTTAGAATCTACTAAACGAGCATGAAACACTAATGATGTTGCTAAAATTAGGTGCACACAAACAAACCCATGGGAAAAGCTAGTTCTCGATAACGGTTACCGTGCGTGTAATTGTCTATGCTAAATGAGGTTAACCACCTCATTTAGCATAGCTGTTTATCTATAACCTCTTAATTTGTTATTCCTTAAAACGTCACATTATCATTTATGAATAAACGAACGACAATTATTACAGTAATCATTCCTCTGATATGTAAATTTTTAAATATTTTCATGATACAGGTAATTAAACGATGAGCACTAATTAAAAAAAATTGGATTATTTTACTTATAAGTTGTGCAATAAACTTTAGTGCTACATATTTTTCTACAACTATCTCTACCTATGTCTAATTAAACAAACAGGCAGAGATCTAGAAGGTGGGTCATGGAATCACCATTTATACGTGATTGAACCATGCTGCAGCTATATTATAGTTGTAGCAGGAATGGGTCAGCCCGCCCACAGGAAGAACCACACACTCAAATAATTAAGCTACTATTTTACACACGTAAAATAGTAGCTTCTTAATCATGGATAAACGTACCAATAAACGTAACAATAAACCTAAACGGTCCACAGCAACCACTTACCATCAGCTATTCTTTAAAAAATCTGCTTCTAAAAAAACTACTCAAATTAAAACAGCTTATAAAATTTACTATAATACTAGCTGTATCCGCGACTTCGTTCGCGTGGAATCAGTACTTATGCTATTCTAAGTGATGATGATTTATTTGTTAATTAAACTGTCGCAAAGACTTAGAAAGACACTAATCTGAATAAAAACATTCAGTTAGTCGGTCAATCAGACAAACAAATAAACGGACTCACAAACGAACCAAGAAACGAATAGGGCAAACTGTACGTTTGAGTTTTATTTTACAATTAAACAACAAAAGGAGCGCAATAATGCAATCCCTAATTTGCTCCCGAATTTCTCTAGCCAATTTATAAAACAAATAGGATATAGGCCTTAAATAAGCAAGCACCATCACTAATTATTCATATTGAATAAAAAATTATCTTCCTACCTAAAACCTCTACCTAACTCATAGATTGGCGGAGGCAGTAGAGTCCAAGAGGGAGGCACTGGCCGTTAGTTTGGACAATGCGAAGGCCTTCGATCGGGTCTGGCACAAAGCGCTTCTTTCGAAGCTCCCTTCCTATGGGCTTCCCGAGAAATTGTGCGATTGGATCACCAGCTTTCTTGCAGATCGGAGCATCAAGGCCGTTGTAGACGGTGCAAGCTTCGATTACAAGCCAATTAAGGCTGATGTTCCACAAGGCTGCGTGCTATCACCAACGCTGTTTCTTCTGCATATCAATGATATGTTGCAAGCCCGTAACATGATGCTATGCAGATGACAGCAATGGTGAGGTACATATTTCTCGGGAAAACGTCTCCGAGTACCGGGACAAACTTGTGTCTGAAGTCGAGTCTTTGCTTAACAGAGTTTCGTATTGGGGGCGACTAAATCTAGTCCAGTTCAATCCCCAGAAGACACAAGTTTGTGCGTTAACCGCTAAAAAGAACCCTTTAGTCGTATTTCCTCAGTTTGAAGGCACTCCCCTAGCTGCCTCAGCTAGCATCAGAATCCTCGGCGTCGACATATCGAATAGTGACGCAGTTTCGTGGTCACTTGGAAGGTAAGGCCAAATTGGTCTCTAAAAAGCTTAGCGTGCTCAGCAGAGCGGTACAGTATTTCATGCCGGCACACCGCTTGCAACTTTATAAAGAACAGGTTCGGCCTCACGTGGTATACTGTTCTCATCTCTGGGCCAGGGCACCCCAGTGCCAGCTTCTTCCACTTGACCGCATCCAGCGCAAAGCGATTCGAATCGTCGACGACCGAATTCCTTCTGATCGGCTCGATTCATTGGCGCTGCGTAAGGATGTTGCATCCTTTTGCATTTTCTATCGTATCTACCATAAGGAGTGTTCTGAGTAATTGTTCGGATTAGTTCCAGCCGTCAAATTTCACGAATGCACATCGCGTCAAAATTCCCGATACCTACCATCCTCACCATCTGGATGCTTGGCGGTCCACTACTGTTCTTTTTCAAAATGTTGCGTTGGCAAAGAAAGAGAAATTTCATAGGTGATTACGATGATTAATAGAAATAAAAAATATAGAAAAACAATACGTTAACTTATTTCATAAAAACCGGCAATTTCATAGGCAAAGACCTAATCTATCTATACATATAATAAAAATGTAAGTTGCAAATGTGTGGACATTATATATTGTTGTAACAAAATTGATTGAGAGGGACTAAAAATAAGTAACTGAATACATTTCTACCATTTTTAGAATTGTCTGTCTGTTTGTTGTTAACGTATCATGCATAAAGTACTTATTTATATCAAAATAAACGATAGGAAAACTGTGAAGCGTATCTTCGTTTCAAATTTAGTCTTTGTTTTTTAATATCGGTTAATTCGCGCGAGCGCCTTTAGGACATTCAGTACTGATCAGTATGTTTGATCGGACGATCGTCCGATCTATACGATGCGTCGATAATCGGACGACGAAAACTAGACAATTCCGTCACATCGCACGATTGCACGAGCGATGGCAGTAAGACGGCGTCTTATGCTCGTATTTTTGCATTCAGGCACAACATGCTACTGATAAAGATGATAACTCATTATAAACATTCAAAAGTATTCTTCTTCGCCATGTCCAAACTTACGGCCAATGCCTCCCCCTTGGACTCTACTACCTCCGCCCATCTATGAGTAAGGTAGAGATCCAGAAGATCACCAGCTGATCGGCCACGACGGAAACCGTACTGGCGGTCACTGATCAGCTGGTGATCCTCAAGGTACCTCATGAGCCGGCAGTTTACAATAGACTCCATTATTTATAGTTGGACGGGTCTGAGCGGTCGCCTTTTTTAGGGATCGGGTGGACCAAACCTGTCTTATGTTAGGAGGCAGTTTCCCTCCCATGCAGTTAGCTTACATTTCGTGTACAATGCGGACTTTAAACATGTACAAAAATAAAATAAAAATAATAAACAAAGTGTGTTTGCGTGCGTGCGTGTACGTGTGCGTGCGAACGTGTGCGTGCGTACGTGTGCGTCTTCGTGCACGTGTATGCGTGCGTGCGTGTGTGTGTGTGTGTGTGTGTGTGTGTGTGTATGTGTGGTGTGTGTGTGTGTGTGTGTGTGTGTGTGTGTGTGTGCGTGTGGTGTGTGTGTGGTGTGTGTGTGTGTGTGTGTGTGTGTGTGTGTGTGTGTGTGTGTGTGTGTGTGTGTGTGTGTGTGTGTGTGTGTGTGTGTGTGTGTGTGTGTGTGTGTGTGTGTGTACGTATGTGTGTCTGTTTTTGTTAAAATATGTGCTTAAAGTAGGTTTCACGATTTTCATAGTCGTATTCTTTTAGCCAATTTAAAATAGTTTGTTTAATATATTATATATACGATATGCATTTGTATATATACGATTTTCGCACACTTAGGGCATTTGCCAATTCATATACTTTAGATGTTGGGTATGTATAAGGAACATTTAATATTAGTTTTAATAAAGATTTTTGTGCTCCAAATCCAGACCATCCCAGTCTGTACCATGAAAGAGGATTACAGTATCGTCCGCAAACATAAAAAGGTCCGCACTATCGATATTAATTTTACACAATTCATTTAGGTACGTCATAATAGTGTTGGTGGAAGTGTGCTGCCCTACGGAACACCATAGCTGCATTCGGCTTTATCACTTAGCTCGATGCCAACACGTAATATTTGAGTTCTGTCTATAAGGTAGTTACAAAACCATGCATATGGCATACCTCTTATACCTAGATTTTCGAGAAGTCCGAGAAGTATAGGAATAGACACAGTATCGAACGCTTTTTGCAAGTCTAATAAAATACATATGCATTTATCACCTTTGTCTACATAAGATGCAATTTTTAAGTCAGTTGTAAAACTGCGTCTTCTATTTAACGATGTGCCCTAGAACCAAATTGATTCGCAGCTAGATATCCGTAGCGCTTTAGATATTTTGTCAATCTTTTGTTCATGAGCTTCTCAACTATTTTTGAGAAAGTAGGTAACAATGAAATCGGTCTGTAATTTGAAGGAGCGGTCTTATCACCAGATTTAAATATTGGTGTTACTAAGGCCTGCTTGAAGGATGACGGAAATTGCCCTGGTTAAAAACTTAATATTAGTTTTAAATATGCTATAAGTGCGCAAAGAATTTGACTATACCTTTTAACGAAATTAACAGTAATTTTGTCCCAGCCAGGGGAACTATTTGATTTAAGTTCGTTAATAGTAGTTTTCAATTCCTAAGGATCTGTTAAGAAAAACGCCATCGAATGTGTTGGACCTGTCTGTTTGACATTATCAGCAAGTTCTGAGACTGATTTGCCTATGATGTTCAGAGTATAATTTGCAAGCTGTGAACCAATTGTAGTAAAATAGATGTTTACTAAATTAAGTGAAGCTTTTGGAGTATCTTTAATTGTTAATAATTCTGTCGTCGGTTGTTTGGATTAGCTTAGATTACGAATTTCTTTAATTATCATCCATATTTTTCTAACGTTTCTAATACTGATATGTAGTTCTTGTTTGCAATACTGTCTTTTTAAGTTTTTTATTATGTTATTACATGTGTTTCTGTATTTTCTATAGTGAGATGCTAAATCTTCATTAGTATTTTCCTTTTTTGATTGTTCAAGTAATTTGTCCCACTTTCTTATTGATCTTACAACTCCTGGTGTTATCCAAGGTTTTAATGGCATATTTCATTTAGAAAGAGTAATTCTAATTGTATTGGCTTGTATTAAATCTTTTATAATATTTGTAATGTACTCTGCAGCATCATTGACATTGTCAATTCTGTAATATTCTTCCCAGAGGTCATTTATCTTGTCAAAGTCAATTTTTTATTTATAAAATTTAGATTTGTTTTTACCAATTTTTACTCTGTCAATTAGTAATAAAATAGGGTGATGGTCAGTAAATTCATCAAAAACAATAGATGTAATGCTATGTTGGGCTCGTACCATCTAATCATAAAATGATCTAACTACGCTTATTTCCTTGTCGGAAGATAAACGCATTGTTTTAAGCCATACATAGATAGCATATTAAGATACAGAATACTCTTTTATAGCACATGGCATAACACCTAAGTTTACATCTCCAGTTAGAACTACGATACTTGTATTTATGCTATGAATTATTTTATCAAGTGATGTGATATACTTCGTTGGATTGCGAAAACTTGGTGATCTATATGTACAGATGACCGTGGTGTCTGTTTCAACAGTCAGTATTAGCACATTGCCATCATCAACTATTAGTTCATATGATTTGACGCTTATATTATTTTTAACGTATCCTACCACACCGTCATTCTGGTTATATAAATGTTTAGTATAATAGTATGACGTGTAGGTATTTATTTCCAGTATTATGGAATCATCGGGTGCGTTTGGCAGAAAAAAGCGCTAGCAAGCGCTTATAAGCGCTAAAATAGTTTTCGGCCAGGACACAATTGCTACTTCAGTAGCGCTGACACAATCCGCCATTTTGCTTATTTAATTTGTTTGTTTTGAAGTAGAGTTTATAAGTTGTTTTGTGCAATATTAGTTTTAAGTAATATAATGACATGAATAAACATATACATGCTATTAAAAACTCATGATTGGTAAATTTTTAATATGAATACTTTACAAACATATATTTAAATTAGGTTAGATTCCCCGGTTAAAACTAACATCGTGTCCTGGAGGAAAATAGCTACTTACGATTTGACAGCGCTTACCGCTTACGATCGCCATTTTGCTTACAAGCGCTTGCTAGCGCTTTTTTCTGCCGAACGCACCCATCATTTAACCAACATTTAGTAAAAACTACAACGTCTACATTAATATTCAATTGTGAGATAAAAACTAGAAAAACACTTAATACACAAAAAGAAGAAAAGTTTGTAACATTATAGTTTTTTACATCTTTACAAAGGGAAGGACTTGAGAAGCTTATACACCTTACCTCGTTTACTTGGTCAATCTCATCAAAGACAGTTTAACTAGGAAGATTGAATAATAAAAGTTTTTATTTTTTTATAACTTATTCTCAGAGGTGTTTGGAAATATTCTTTCATATATGGCATACATTGACATATTATTTTGATTGCGTTGCAATAAGTAATAATTTTTCTAATAGACGTGTACACATAATATGTGAGTAAAATAACGTGTATTTGAGTTGGTTTTCGGAAGGAAGTTATTATGTGTAACTGTGGTTTTTGTGTAAATTATTGTATGAATTATGTGTGTGTACATGTTTTTATTGTGTTGTATATGTTACTTATGACTAACAAGTACATTACATAATAAGAATAAGCATACAAGTTCAGTAAAAGTAATAATATAAAAAGCTAATTAAGTTTAGATTACATGGATAGCTAAAATCTAGTCATTTTTGCGTTTTTATTTTTTAGGAAATCTGATTCCGATTCTACACGTATTGTTGGTGAGCCCTCTTCTCTACGTAGAAATACCTTTCCATATGTTGCCCAGCAGAGTTTAAATTTTTCTTTTGTAGCAAATTCTCTAACAAAGTAGAATAATCCTCTGGTTTTAGTTCTGAGATTTTCCGAAATATAAATTGGAATTTTGGGCCCTCCAATTTCCAGGTGTTCAATTCGTTGTGCTTATTTTCTTTAATGAAGGTTTTAACTGATCTAACTAAACTTGCTTTGACTAGAATTGATGTACATTCAACAATTATAGGCTTATTCGTGGTCTTAGAATTTGTACGGAAGACGAAGACGTCTTTGATATCAGATGGTTGAATTGGGGTCTTAATAACTGTACCTGGTTTAAGAATTAGATTTACAACAACAAGATTTAAGAATTAGATTTAGACAAGTCTTTTTTGGTTTCTGAATTATTTTTGGTATATTTGGAATTTCCTGGCTATTGTTGCGGGTTTGGCGTTCTTGCTGATCTATTTTAGCTTCTAATAAGCAAATATAACTTTTATCTTCTTTTATGTTTTCTTCCATCTTTTGCATCTTGTCTATAATTTCATCGTATTTCTTTAATGTAAAGTACACCGATTCTTGCAGTTTAATATTCTGTTCTTTTATTTCCTTCATAGTAACCTTTAAATCTATAAAAATGCTCAGTATTTCATTTTTGAAAGTCAACATATCCGAATTTTCATCTGCTTCCTCTCTTCTCCTTTTATTACGCTGGGAAACATAAGTCACTTCGACTTCTGTGCTATCTGTCATATTTAAGCTTGTTTCTGATTGACAAAGAGATTCAGAGGTGTTCACATTAAAAGCAGGCGTCGTTGGGGGCGTTCTTTTTTAGTGGCATTATTGGATAAACAAGATTGGCATTATTGGATGACTGATGAGTAATAAAATAGCAAAAGGTCGCAAGGGTATTATTGCAACAAGAAGCAACTAGGCGCTTGATATTTATGTTTCGTATTGCTATTTTATTTTTATAGGCGTTGTAAAAAATAATATCAATGTAGGTAATTCAAAGTCAAATTAGTTGATAACCAGTGATCGGAGTAGATAGAGCTGTTTGGGTGAATGGCCGCAAACATTGATGTTAACATGGATATGCCTCTGAAATCCCGGGTTTTGAAATTGTCGATTGATTTAAGTGAGTTAATATGCGCAGGTAGTAGGTAGCACAGAAACAGTATATATTTACTTATATACACACACAGGGATCCTGGAATGTTGTTAGAGGTAGCTTCGTGAAATATGAATTAATTAAGTAAAACTGTTAGAAACGATACTAAATATGCTTTACTGCACAAGAAAATATTAAATGCCTACACAATACAGAATAAAAAAGGATGCAAAGAGTTTTATAATTTTTTTTATTTAAACAGAGAGAAGAATTTTTTTATTGATAACTTTTTAATTACCTATACTATTTTTCTTGTAGTTAATATTTAGAAAATGTTTTCCGTCTTTTTCTAACAAAGCAATTTATCTCTCTTTTATTTTTATATGTTTATGCTCCATGTTGCCAAGCCGTCGTACGCGCTGTTTTCGTTGTTTATTTTTTTGTCTCTTTCTATCTTAAAACTTATGGCTTCTCTTGATAGAATTCTTCCAGTGTCAAGTCAGTCATGAAAGTAACAAGATAATAATAGTTAAAATAAGAGTTCTCAATTTAATGAGTGGGTTCACAATCTACAACAAAAGACGTCACCTATTTAAAATACCATCACCAAAATTGTTAAGTAATTTTACAGTTTAATATTATTAGTACGAATAAAAGCACATAAAATACTTACGAAAGGAGTATACACTAAAAGTTGTAATTGGGCAGGATATCGTGGAGAGAGAAAGAAATTTTAGGATACTCAAAGAACAGATGATTGACAGATCCTTTATCTAAGCCACATTCACAGATTGAGCTATCCCTAATCCTGAGTTTGGCCAAGTTTACAGGAGTACAAGCATGACCAAAGCGTAGGCGGCAAACAGTAGAGGTGGTAGCTTTACTAAAGTGGCGATATTGAAAAAACCAGGGTTTCGATGGGATATTCATTTAGACTTTGATATAGTGATTACATTTTAAAAATTTAGACTGATGCCAATTACTTTGCCAAGAAGACAGAAGGCCGGAGTTTGCCTTTGGCAGGAGGTCATGTGCATAGAGGCATTGTCTAGGGATAGAGCCAGATTTTGTTGCATCTTTAGCTAAATTATCAGCAATTTCATTGCCCTGAATCCCGCAGTGGCTGGCTAGGGATCCAAGCCAATACAATGTTCAGCCCTTTTTTATGACAATAGTACAGAGACTTTCTAATATTTAAAATTAGGGGGTATCTAATCTTAGAGTGAAAAGGACTGGAAACAATACTTTGAAGGCAACTAAGGGAGTCCGAGAAAATGAGGGTCCTTTTCAGACCATGTGATTCTGCATATGAAACTGCCTCTGAAATAGCCAAAGCCTAACCTGTGAATACAGATGAGTCAGGGGGGAGAGTTAAAATTTAAAATAATCCTGTGTTTAGGGATCCACACTGCAGAACCTACTAATCCATCGTCACTTAACTTTGAAGCATCAGTGTACATAGTTAACCAATCATGCCAATTTTGGAGGAGGAGCATATTTAATTTGTTATTTGCTTCAATAGTATTTTTATCTATTCCAATATCTGGAATAATGTCTGGATTGAATATTAGAGCCTCGTATGGGATATTGTAAAGTGGGTTACTAAGGGATTGATAAATTGGAGAGGGAATGTTGAGCAATTTAATATAGCTTTTTATAATGCATGGCAAATCCTTGTGGGACCAATATGGGGAGTCCCTGACCAACCGATACAAGGAATGAAGTTTGGAAAAGAGAGGATTGATTGAATAATATGCTACTTTAAACAAGAACCTATCTGAGAGATATTGCCTGCGTAGAGATAGAGGGGGCTCAACACATTCAACTTGAAGAGCGAGAATGGGAGTGGACTTCATGCTACCAGTTATTATACGTAGACATTTTGACTGGATTTTGTCCAAGGTATTAAGAGCCATTTTGCTACATGGCTCTAGTAAAAAGCACCCATAATCAAAGTGACTTCTAATTAGAGCTTTGTGTAAAAGCTTTTGTAAGTAGGGGTGAGAACTCCACCAAGCACCTGACAGAGATCGAATAAAATTGAGATTTTTTTCTCATTTGGAGGCAATATATGATAAGTGAGGAATTCCTGTCATTTTGTTATCCAGGATAACTCCTAACAATTTCACTTGATTTTCAGTGGGGATTAGAGTATTACCAATGTAGATGGATTCCTAGAGAAAACCACAGTACTGCATTTTAAAGGGGACATTGATAAACCATGCTCCAATAGCCAATTATTAAGAAAGTTGACAGCTTGGGATAAACGAGAGGTAGGCTCAGCAATAGAGACACCAGATACATATAAGGCTAGATCATCTGCATATTGCAGAATATTACCTAGATAATTTACAGATCTATCTAAATCAAGACTGAACCTTGTGGTAGTCCCTTCCAGGTAAGTCTAGCTGGTAGAAATCTTCATTCACAACGAATTAATATGCGTCCATGTGAAAGTAGGTTTGCTATGAAATTTGTTATTCTCTCGGGAATGTTCAGCTGATTCATTTTTTGCCTGAGCAGAGGGAGAGCAATGTTATCATATGCTGCACAAACATCAATGAATATACTTACGAGTAAGTTGTTATTAGAGAATGCCAGTCTTATATCAGATACTAAAATGCTAAGGCTATCCATTGTGCTAAAACCTTTTCTAAAACCAAATTGGGTCTTTGATATAATGCCTCTATTTTCGAGAATCCACGCAAGTCGATTTTTTACAAGATGTTCCAAGATTTTAGACAGGGTTGATGAAATAGCTATAAGGCGATAGCTTAATGTGGAAGAGGGGTCTTTACCAGGTTTTAGAATAGGAATAATAATATGTGTTTTCCAATGATCCGGAATAGAACCGGTTGTAAAAGCTATGTTAATTATGCTTAAAAAGAACTGCTTATTTGTAGTACCCATATTAACGAGGAATGAGTAGTAGATACCATCCATGCCAGGGGAGAAATCCTTAAGGTGCCTTAGAACCAACTGCAATTCAGCTAGTGAAAATGGTTCATTAAGATTATTAAAAGAGTTAAATGAGTGAGAGGGGGAATGGTTTTGAGGAAGGAGATATATCTTCCTCCAACGGAACCCAGGGGGGAGCCAGATGGTTACTGAAATCTTCTAGCCAATGGGAGGGGTTTGCACAAGGGGAATTGCTATCATTTAAAGCGCCACGGAATAGCCTAATACGTATCCAGACCAAAGAAGAAGGAGATTGAGGAGCTAAGCTCCCACAGAACGAAAGCCATCCTTTTTTTTCTTTTCAGAAAGAAGTTTTTTGGACTGAGCAGTTATTTTCTGATAATTAAGAAAATTTTCTATTAACATATTAGAGGAATATAGCTGTTCTGCTGCCTTTCGTTTTTTAATAATTGAGGAACAGTCTGCGTCCCACCATGGAGGTGAAGAAATTTTACTTGTGAAGCAATTTATTATTCAGAAGGGTTATAAATTGGGAATAGGCACTCTGGAGGTTATCCGGAGATACAGGGGGGATTATTGATATTAATTTCTGTTTCTGAGGAGAATACATCCCAATCAGCTTCAGACAGATTGAATTTAAGAAGGGGTGATACATTTCGAGTAGGAAAACATCAATTACTTAGGTTTAAAAGGATGGGAAAGTGATCAATTCCAAAAGAAGAAGGGAGAGTTTTCCATGATATGCTAGCAGCCAGGATTGGAGAGCACAATGACAAGTCTACTGCAGATCTAGAATTCTGCGAAGGGTAGGCCATTCTGGTGGGAGAACCGTCGTTTAGGAGACAAAGATTAAATTCATTAAAAACATCAAGTAGCAGATAAGAAAAACAGTCAGATTTATGGGAAACCCACATAACATGATGACTATTAAAATCTCCGAGAATAAGGTAAGGTGGAGAGATGCTTTATAAAATTAAATTGAGTTCTGATATACAAGAAGGTATGGGAGCCGGAATGTAAATGGATAGGATTGTGATATCCATAGCCTTAACAGCTACTGCATTTATATTGCCTTGTACAGGAGGACGAGGAATGGGTGATAAGGGAATGGTCCTGTTTAGTAAAATCAGAGCACCACCATAGCCATCGCTCCTATCACTACGATAATATGAGAAGCCTGGGATTCTAAATGTGGACCCTAGCTTAAGCCAGGTTTCCGATATTGCAGGTATTGAAGGGTTATGAGTATTAATTAAGTGAATTATATCAGGTTTTTTATTCCTGATGCTCCGACAATTCCACTGGAGTAAGTTTAGGGATTCGAACTTTATATATTCTGGAGAAGAGGACGTCACGTTGAATGGTAAATGGGAATCATCGAATTTGCCAACAATATCTGTAAGAGAGGCCACAAGATTTTCTAGAAGATTATTATTAGGAGACATTATATTGCTTTGAAAAGCATGACCATTGGGAAGAGAGGACAAAGGAGTACTTGTAATGTTATAATGTGAAACTTTATCATATCCTAGTGAAGATTGCACTGGCATATATTTGGCTTTATAAATAGTTTTATAAAGCCAAATATATGCCTATAGGACTGAGAAGGAGACAGAGTAGGAGGGTTTCCGATGCCTGAGGAGATGGGAGATAGCTTACAGGACTTTGTGAAGATACAACATCAGAATAAGGTCTTCTGACATCCGGGAAACGGGCGGAAGCCTCAAGGTATGATTATGATACATTCTCTTGAGACATTACTATTGTTGCATGAATAAGTCAACTAGCGCCACCTAGTGTCAGGAACGAGAGCGAGGGGAGCATTGAGAAAATGACATCACAAATCGCTCAACTGACAGCGCCTAGTAGAAACTCGAACGCTCGGTACCTTCCGCGTGTTTACTTGAACATTCTGGATATTTCTTTGCTAATTCAAATATATAGGCGCTGCAAGATGCGATCGAGGCAGTGTTGATTTGGGCGAAACAAGCGAAGCTTCGGAGCGAAATTAAGTGAATTAGTGTGTTTAATTATTAGTGTTTTAAGTTTTAATTTGTTTAAAGTAAATTAAAGTGTTAATTTATGTAATTTTATCGGCAATTTTTATTGTCACGAACCTCAAGCTCGTAACAATTGGTGTCAGAAGTGGGATAAAATCATGCCGATTTTACCTAAGGAGGAAACGGAGGGTGTCCGTACCCGAAGTCAACGCCAGCAGGAGACGGACCAACGAAGATTTGGTGGTGCAACGCCGCAGACTTCGGAGGGCCAGCCACCGGCTGCAGGCCCGTCCGTAGCTCCTACATCTGCAGCACCTGACTTAGGTGCTCTGATGGTGATGCTACAGGAGCTGAAGCGCGGACAGGAGGAACAGGCCAGTCAGTTGAAAGAGCAGCAGGAGGAACAGGCCCGCCGATTGGAAGAGCAGCTACGGGGGCGGACACGAAGAACAGGCCCATCGGTTGGAAGAGCAGATGCTCCTCATGAAGGACCTTCACGCTACCTTCGGGAAGGAGATAAAGGAGGTGAAGGTTAGGGTTGCTCAGCATGACAACCGCCTGTCGGAAGCTGAAACCCAAATCGCGAAAGCTGAAAACCGAATAGAGAAAGCTGAAACCCGAATCGACCAAGTAAACAATCGGGTTGACAACGTAATGGCTGACATGAAGAAATCACTGGACGAACTCAAACTTGGAGATGGAGCTACAGCTCCCGTAGTAGCTACAACACCTTCGCTACGTGGGTTCAAGGTGCCACCATTCGACGGGACTTCTTCCTGGTCAGCCTACAAAATCCAGTTCGAGGCTGTTATGAAGGCGAACGGCTGGAATAAAAGTCAGGCCATGACTGCTCTCACACTAGGCCTGCGCGACCAGGCCTTAACAGTTCTGGAAGCTCTCGGTGAGGAAGTGACTTATGAGCAACTCCTTGAGGCATTGGAGGCGAGATATGGCGACGCTCACCTGGAACACGTCTTTCGTGCGCAGCTTAAAGATCGTGTGCAGCGCATCAACGAAAACCTGCAGCAGTGGGCTCTAGAGGTGGAGAAGCTGGTGCGAAAAGCTTACCGGTCTGTACCTGCGCTCATTGAAGGGAACCTGGTTCAGACATTCATCGACGGCATCCGCGACCTTGAAGTCAGAGCTGCTGTGAGACTCGGGCACCACGACACGCTTAAGAACGCCTTGGCCCATGCACTGGAGGTGGAAGCCGTGCGGCAGGATCATCGTTCCCATCGCGTCAGGGAGGTTGCAGCAGCTACATCCGTGACCGCAGCGACAGCCCTAGGGGAAAAGCTCTTCGCCAAGCACGTCACCACAGGGAGGTTACTGCAGTTACTGTTCGCGACCACAATAAAAGATACAGCCCTAGGTGCTATGGCTGTGGGGAAAGGGGCCATCTTCGGTCCAGCTGCCCTAAGCACACCCTAGGAAGGGAAGGTGAACGGTCTCAGAAAGGAAGTGCGGCTAACAGCACCGCCCAGCAGCAGCAGGAATACGACTTTACTATCAGACACTGCAGCGGGAAATCTCACGGCAACGCAGATGCATTGTCAAGAAGACCTTGTCCTGAAGATTGCAACCATTGTAGTAGGCAAGAGAGTAAGGAGGTGGTATCCGTGAGGATGCTCAGGACGGACCACCTCAGCAACGAATGGAAGGACAACCTACGACATGCACAGCAGGAAGATCCGGACATCAAGCCGATTCTGGGATGGATGAAGGCCCGTGCTACCAAGCCTAAGTGGAGGGACGTCTCAGCGATGAGTTCAACCACGAAAAGCTATTGGGCCCAATGGGACAGCTTGCTGATTCAGGATGGAGTCCTGTGCCGTAAATGGGACAATGGTCGAAGAGACAGCTGTCGTTTGCAAATGGTTGTCCCTAAAGCTAAAGTGCCGAACGTTCTACAGTTGTGCCATAATGGTCGTTCAAGAGTCCATCTGGGAGTTAAACGAACTCTACTGAAGGTCCGAGAACAGTTTTACTGGGTCCACTGTCGAAACGATGTCGAGGACTGGTGTCGCAAATGTACAAGTTGTGCGGCTGTAAAGGGACCTCAGACTCGTAGTAGAGGTGCATTGAAGTTGTACAATGTTGGTGCACCATGGGAGAGAATAGCCATTGACGTGGCGGGGCCGTTTCCGGAGAGTGAAAGCGGTAACAAGTATTTCATGGTTGTGATGGATTACTTCACTAAGTGGCCAGAAGTCTTCGCCATTCCAAATCAAGAAGCTTCAACAGTTGCAGATAAACTAGTTCATGAAGTCTTCTGTCGTTTTGGAGTACCTTTAGAGATTCACAGCGATCAAGGAAGGAATTTTGAGTCTCAAATATTCCAGGAAACTTGCCGAGTTATGGGTACTCATAAAACAAGAACGACTTCTTATCACCCGCAATCTGATGGAATGGTGGAACGATTTAATCAGACATTGGAGAGGTACCTAGCAAAAGTTGTAGACAATCGGCAACGAGATTGGGACAAGCACATACAACCGTTTTTGTTGTCATATCGAAGTTCTGTTCACGAAAGTACAGCAGTGACACCAGCTTTCGCAAACTTTGGAAGAGAATTACGGCTGCCTGCAGACCTGATCACCGGGATACCACCCGATGCTCCACGCAGTATAACCGATTATGCAAATGACTTGCGGAAAAAAATGAATGACGTTTATGAGCACGTCAGACAATCGGGCCAGCAAATGTCTGAAAAGATGAAAACCCGGTATGACCGCAAAATGAACAACAAAGGTTTCGACGAAGGTTCACTTGTGTGGTTGCACAATCCAGTCCGCAGCAAAGGGAAATCTCCTAAGCTTCAAGCTAAATGGGACGGCCCGTACCGGATTGTAACCAGGATCAACGATGTGACCTACCGGATACAGAAAGGCGCAAGAGGGACTCCTAAGATCGTCCATGTGGATCGCTTGGCGCGTTATTATGGGACCGATAATGCTCGGGACGAGCATGTCTTAGGAGGGGGCAGTGTTGCATGAATAAGTCAACTAGCGCCATCTAGTGTCAGGAACGAGAGCGAGGGGAGCATTGAGAAAATGACATCACAAATCGCTCAACTGACAGCGCCTAGTAGAAACTCGAACGCTCGGTACCTTCCGCGTGTTTACTTGAACATTCTGGATATTTCTTTGCTAATTCAAATATATAGGCGCTGCAAGATGCGATCGAGGCAGTGTTGATTTGGGCGAAACAAGCGAAGCTTCGGAGCGAAATTAAGTGAATTAGTGTGTTTAATTATTAGTGTTTTAAGTTTTAATTTGTTTAAAGTAAATTAAAGTGTTAATTTAGGTAATTTTATCGGCAATTTTTATTGTCACGAACCTCAAGCTCGTAACACTATTTTGATAGCTTTTTGCCTTGAGTGCTCTGGGCAACTTTTTTCAACAGCCATATGATTTGCAGAGCAGAAAAGACAGGTTGGGGAATCTGTGGCACAGTTCTCCGGTGTGCTCTTTGCTGCATTTTGCTTTGACATTGGGCTTTGACATGTCCGAAACGGCAACATTTTAGACATTGGATAGTAGGAAGAAGGTATGTTTCGACTGGTATGGAAGCATAAAAGCAATATGCTTCCATATGGGAGGGGAGCACTTGCCCTGAGAAAGTGAGGACAACAGTTTGAGCTGGAACCCACTCCACTTCATCACCTTTTTTGACCTTTCTGTTAAGTCTTCTGGCTTTAATTATTTCTCCTCTGCCAGGAGGGAGCTCAGACTCGCCCACTAATTCCTCCATAGAGATGTCAGTCGGGATACCCCTGATCACACCCATACGGGTGACATTAAAAGTTGGAATGACAGCAGAAAGTTTATAATGCGAGAGAAACTCAGAGTCAATAAAATTATTAGCATCTGTTGTTATTAGTAGCTGTTGCGCCCTAAAATTTTGATACCCTGTTTATCAATATTGGCCACTTTCTTTTGAATAAGGATATGATCAATTTTCACAGGTCTAATTGTATAACCTGGTGATGGATCAGGTTCTGAGCGGCTTAAATGTATAACAAATGGGCCTTTATCGCTATCTACATACTTTTTTATCTTGGAAGTCAGGGTGGACATATGTGTTTTGGTAAGAGGCAGAAGGGTGGTCTTCGTGCCCTATTTTTTTCTTTGGGAAGTTGGGTAATGGTAAGGAATCCGTGAGTTTACGTGGAAGCTTTATAGTTTCGCCATGTCCATCTGTTTGTCACAGCCCACAGCCATTTTTTTATGTACAAAAGTTTAAAGTGGAATTTTTCTTTAGTGACCTGAGTAGCAGGGAACTTGTTTACGTAAATTGTGCTCTCCGCTACCCTACCTTGTAGGTGATCCGACTCGCACCTGGCCGTTTTTTTTTCTAATACAATCTTGTGTTAAAAGCTGACTAAGTCAATTAGAATACAAAGTGGACTAAGACATCCCCCTCGCACACCCCTTCAACCACCGCGTTTTCCTACAACAACCATTTTCATTGGCTATTGACTGCTCTTACCTAAATATTTTCGGAGACGAGTTTGACAGTGTTCTGTCTGATTGTCTTGATCGGCTAACAAAATGCATTTGAATTATGTATGTCATACTTACTGTGGAACAATTTTTTGTGAATTTTTCACGCCGTTTTTTCATTATTTCGACTATTTGTTGGAAAGATTTTAACTGTTTACTATTATTTTAGGGCTACAAACGGAAATACTTGGCATATCTATGTTATGTCCACACGTAGCAAATAACAAAAATACCTCTACCTAAAAGTAAAGTAAAGTTACAGCCTATATACGTCCCACTGCTGGGCACAGGCCTCCTCTCATTTCTGAGAGGGTTTTAGGGCAAGGAAGTGTCCGCCGCGCTGCCCCAATGCGTGTTGGCGAACTTCACATGTCTTCGAAATATTTTATTTTTATTTCTCAGACATGCAGGTTTCCTCACGATGTTTTCCTTCACCGCCGAGCACGTGTTAAATCAGCATTTAAAATTATAATTAACAATTTCATTGGGGCCGGTGGAGATCGAACCCGGGTTGCTCGCGTACTGTGAAATTTACAGCGAGCGCTAACCATCTGAGCTACCACGGCTTTTTTCTACCTACCTACTCTTATAAAAACTACTTAAACAATGTTTTTTAATTCCGAGAATTCACAGGATTCCGGGAAATATTTGGCGTATCCATGTTATGTTCGCATGTCGCAAGTAGCAAAAACAGCTCTACGTACTCCAACCTATAATATTGATAACACAGTGGCTACAGTAGCTAGTTACAAATTCCACACACTGTATTATAGTTATTAATGATACGAAAAGTTGATAATAGAAACTATTAATGCACTTTTCAGTTCACTTTACACTTCTTTATATGACTCCGTTCACTTTTACATTAAAATGTGAACTTTAGACTGTTTTTCTTTATTGAATTCCTGCCCACACCATGATTATTTCGCCTTGGTATGAGTGTATCTCCTGAGGGTGCCTTAGACGGCTAACTCTCCCCGGAGTTTTTCAAATAAGTGTTCTTCGTGAATCCGGATGAAACCCAAACCTCATCAGTGAACATTCGTCACTGCATGGTAAATGCTCACGAGCCCACAAAAGCTGCCGTCCTCGATTACTACGTCCCATGGCTCGTAACATTTCATCTCGACTCAAAAGACGACGTGCATGACTCTTAAAGCTCACACGTGATGAGAGGAGTTAAAAAAGAAAAATAATCTAATCACTTTTTATTAATATCCGTAAAACAATTTTAATTTTCCTTGACGTAACGAATACCAGGGCGGCTGTAAAGTTCGCGGCCTAGGGCACTAGTTGCAACACTCAGTATTATAACTACCTCGTTGGTCTAGCGATTGTAGTTGTAAGACTGCTGATCATGAGGTCCTGGGTTCAAATCCCGGGTCGGGCTATAAAATCAATTATTGAGTGTTTCTGTCAAGAAATTCTCAGTAGCTGCCTGGAGTCAGGAAGTTAGCAATGTCTCACCCCCCGTGCCTCGGAAAGCACGTAAAGCCGTGGGTCCTGCGCCTGATCTCTCTCCGGTCGTGTCGATTTACCGTCCGATTATGAGAGTGAAGGAATAGAGAGTGCACCTGTGCTTGCGCATACACTTGGGCACTATAATCCTGTCCTGCGCCGTTGGCTAGCCTCCGTTGAGGCAGGCCACCGTGGCCGAAATTTGGTATAGAGGACATTATTATTAGTATTATAAAAGAAGCAATCACTAATTAAGTTTGCACTCACAGCTCAGTTATTTATTGAACAACAATCATCACCATGTCAGCCGAATTTGGAAATTCTCGGAATTTCGAACACCGCACCGTGATAGAATTCCTCGTAAAGAAGGGAAATACACCGAAAGTCATTATTGAAGAGATGTCATCGGTTCTTCAGGATTCTGCGCCTTCACATACGATGGTGAAAAAATGGGTCCGCATATTTCAAAAAGGAGGAGAGTGCTGTGAAGACGACCCTCGCTCAACAACCAACGTTGACTCGCAAGTTGCAAAGATTTTTTTGGACCTGGTCGGCGATAACAAGGATTAAACATGGATTCGCTAAATTGATCCGGAGTCCAAACAAAAGTCCATGCAATGGATAAAAAAAGGAGAAAGGCCGCCGAAGAAATTCAAGCTGGAAATGTCGGCGTCAAAACTGATAGCGACTGTTTTCTGGGATATCGAATGGTAAATTTTTAGGCCTCATTTATGATGATATTGCTTAATATATACTATAAAAAACAAAATACAATTGAATTGTCGGCTAAAAATTTAGGTCAGACCATAGATAAATAAATATGTAGCAAGCTAGGTCAGACTAGGCTGTTTGGGCATAGATCCCTTTGTCTTGAAATAAATACTACAAATGTCAATGATTACGAATTATGTCACACTTTGATTGCGAAGTAAAAACAAATTTGTTAGATTTATATTTAATATTTTTTACAAGACAGCTGGTTAAATAATAAGTCAGCGTGTTTTGAACAGTAATAATGTTTAAATATCTAAAGTATTCAGTTAAAATAACTCCTATGATATCACGGAATAGCAGCAATAAAAATTCCAGCAGAGATGGCTTAGATTATTGTGCGAATATAGTTAGGTAAGTTGGTTTCGCTATAATCGTTAATTTTGTGACAAACATTTATTACTGCTACCAACTTCTCAAGACTTTCTCTGGTACTTTGCTCTATTTTTACAGATAGACAGCACGACTACGAAAATTTCATAGCAACCCTTCTTATGACGAAAACTATTCGTTCTCCGGCTCTAGTTGTAAGGGCATTCAATGTAGAAGTAGCAAGAGTGCAAGATCAAACTAGCGACTCGCAAACGGCTGCTTTTAGAGTACAATTTTGGCTTGATACCATTAATTATATATATAAGAAGGATCAAACTATTAGCAAAATTCCTGCTAACCCTATCGCGAAGGAACTGTTTAAGGTAACAATTTTATTTATTGTATACAATAATAATCACAAATGTTTTCTTGTATGAAACTTCTAGGAATATAGGACATTGAATTAATAAGGCACCTTACAAACGTAATATGTATGTGAGGTGTCAGAATGTATGAAATGAAATATTTCGCTAAATAAATTTTGTTGTTCCTAATAAGTTATAAGGTTAGATTAGCTATGTTGATTTTACTATGACAAAACATCCTTTTGTAATAAAAAACAAAATGGAATTACGAATAAATGGGTTAAAATTTCCAATATGGACCATCGATTTAAATGCTCATATTTTTTTTGTAGATAGTTCTTACTAAAAGAAAGCGTTTTGCAAAGTTTTAGGTTGCAAAAACTTACGGTTCATGAGATATATTTTTTTTTACTTTTTATACAAATTGACAAATAACATGCAATTACAAAATAAATTTGGCCAACATTATTTCTAATTAATGAAATTATATTATTATTAGAGGTGGGCCGAATATTCGTTTTATATTCGGTATTCGGCTAAATCACCGAATATTTGTTAAAGTGGTATTCAAAGTATCCACTGTATGGAAATGTATGAATTGAGTAATGCCATGTCTTTAATAATTTTACTGTTGAAAGTATATTTATTTATGGGTTAAATCTACATGTATAGCGTTATGTTTTTGAGGCACTGTAGATTTATTTCCAATTATAGCAAATAGAAAGCTTGATAAAACTTTGTTTGGAATAAAAGAAACATCACTTTACAGTCGTCAGTTTCTCTAAAATTGGTCCAAATAGTAGATCTCCTGCCACTCATTATCATCACATACTTATCAATTTTCACTAAGAATACTTTTTTCTCACAAAAATAGTCAAAACATAAGCATGTGCCGGCAATTTACTCAATACTGGATGATGCAATAACTTGTCAGGTGTGGCAGGGGAGCAAGGGGAACTCTGGCGCTAATCAAGTTTCGACATAAATTGGTTAGGTACCGAGTTAATCCCGCCGAATATTATTTTCGGCCGAATATTCGTTCGGTAAACATTTTACCGAATGTTCGGCCGAATATTCGTATTCAATGAAATACATATTCGGCCCACCCCTAACTATTATAATATTTACAATTAATACTAATTACACACAATATATAAAAAAAGAAACTATAATATAGAAAAACTAATACTAAAAATTTAAATAGACAAATAATTGATGTCAAACGTCAATCACTTCACATTTCAATTTGTGTAGGGTTCCGAAAATTTTGAAAGTATTGATACCTACTCAATACCAAGTATCGCATCAAAAGTATCAATACTACTTAGTATCGAGTACATTTTGTTAATTTTGGAGACTAACTTTCCAACATGGACCATCGATATATGAGGTTTTAGGGAGAGAGGGGGGATGGCTGTGGCCCCCCTGTGCCATCCCCACCCTGCGGAACCCCATGGTTATGGAGATATTCATGGTTAAAGTTTATTATATTATTTATTATTATTCTCGTTTCCGTATGTCTGATGAAATGGAGGGGGGATATGGGGGAGGAAGGGTAAAATGAACTAGGTTAAATGAAGAAAAGGGTTGAGCTTATGGGAAAAGGGGGGGTAAGGTTAATATAGCAGGGAAGTGGTGTGGTGGGTTAGTAGTGGGACGTGAGGTGGGAGGGGGGGGGTTTAGAAGCGGAGAAGACGTGCTCCGGCGCTCCGTGGCAGCTCCGGCGCTGCGGGATGAGCAGTCCCTCCGCCCTAGCGTAGGAAAGCGCAGCACCTGAGCTTTCCTACGGCGGGCAGGCACTGCTCTCCCTCCGCGCCTCCAAGCTCTTATATACACTCTAGGGGTAGGGCAGACAAGACCCCGTGGATAGTGGGGTGCTCTGATTCGGTTTTAGGTACTTTTTGGATATTAAATAAGTAAGTAAACACTTTATTGTAGTAAGAATTAGATAATACAGAAAGTTGCAAACAATGAAATAGAAGTACTAAGGTGGAACTAAAATAGAGTAAACTTTATTCTATTTTATATACATATTTTATTGCACTTATCAGCTCTTCATATGCATCTAAATGGTTTGTCATAATTTTTCGTCTCCAAAATTAACGAAATGTACTCGATACCAAGTAGTATGATGACGACTCCGTGGCGCAGTGGCTTAGCTATGAGTGGCTGCGCTGGGGTCGCGGGTTCGAATCCCGCACGGATCAAGTATTTGTATGGCCTACAAATAATTGTTCCAGGTCTGGATGTTTGTCCTTGAGCAATTTATGTTTGTTATCTGCCCCCACGATTCAGGAGAAAATCCTAGTGTAGGGGTAACGTCTTTAAAAAAAAAGTATTGATACTTTCAAAATTTTCGGAACCCTACACTAATTGAAACGTGAAGTGAATGACGTTTGACATCAATTATTTGACAAATTTATTTTGTAATTGCGTGTTATTTGTCAATTTGTATGAAAAGTTAAAAAAATATATCTCATGAACCGTAAGTTTCCGCAACCTAAAACTTTGCAAAACGCTTTCTTTTAGTGAGTACTATCTACAAAAACAATATGGGCATTGAAATCGATGGTCCATATTGGAAATTTTAGCCGATAAATGATGTGACGGTTTAACAATAATGAGTGATTCATTGAAGGCTTATCATTTATTAAAATCAACTAACCACTTAACAGTACGACATACCTGATCACAACCGTAATTGTAATTTCAGGTATGTAAAAGTTATAGTCTGCCAAGGAGGCATTTAGAGAAACTGGTGTCTTCCAGAAGTAACTTATTAAAATCAAAGTATTTTAAAACATTAGAAGATATAGAAAGATATGCTGATGACACAGTCTCCTCAGTATATTACTTGTTACTGAGTGTTGCTGGCATAACGGACATACATGCAGACCATGCTGCCTCTCATTTAGGAAAATCACAAGGGCTAACTAATATTTTAAGGTATGTAAAAGAATCACTATTTAATCTTTAATATTAAAGTTACAACCTATTAGTTTAGTTGATTCTTTGTGGTATCTCTGACTGTTTCTTTATAGTCAGCGAGGTGTTGTATTTGAGGTCGAGGGTATTAATATTCCCCGTCAACCAGTCTAGAGGCTTCTGGTCATCGCACCGCAGCTTCAGGACACCCTCCATGTAAACGGTTTTTCCTCTAAAAACTGGGCCTGACGCATCAGGGTCCTGGTTACTCCACACCTCGCTGATCATCTTCCTCTGTATAGCCACGAGGATGTCATCAGCTACCTCTTTTGTTATGTGACCTAAACGCACACACATTAAGGCCACACCCAAATCTGCTTTAGCAGCAGAAGCGTTGCTTGTTCTTGCAGCCTTTGGTTGCTGTTCGAGTCGCACTTTTTTGTGCTCTCCTCTCGGCGAGGTGGACTCATCCAGCATCCTTTTGGCTGTTCTCTCCTTCTTTCCAGGACACTTGGCTGCTCTCTGATTCCTGGCGGATGTCTTAGAGATAGTTCCTGCGGCCGTGCCTACTGCTTGGGCTGGATTTTCATTGTTCCCAGTTTTAGCACGGCTACTGGTTCCAGTCCCAAGCACCGCAGTGGCAGTAGCTTGCCCAGCTCCCTGAGTGTTGCTCTTGGAAACAACGAGAGTGGCTCTTACTCTGCGGCTTTTTTCTCGCTGCTCCTTATTCTTCTTTTTGACCTTCGCATCACTGCCTGCTGGGATGGACCCACCTGATGGTCCGTCAGGTTGGCAAGTCACCATTTTGGGTGCCTTGCCCTTCCCCTTGCCAGGCAGCAGAGAAAAGGTCATCAGTTCTTTGGGGGTCCGCAGGACTTTTTCTACTCGCGGCCCCTTGCTCATTTTTCGCGTCCAACTCCTTAGATTTGGAACTGGTTTTGGAAACATCCAGCGCGGAAATTGCCCTTCTGTTGAAAATGTTCCTTCTGGTTTATCAGTGTCTAAGGTAAACACGTCCCTGGCACGTCTCCCTGCGCTCTACTAATGGTCCTTGTGTTATCTATAGTTTTAGTGTGTTTCATACATTCGTCCCCCCGGCTTCCCACCCTCCATGGAGCCCGCACCTTTGGGAAAGATCTACTTTATTAAAAGAATTTCAGGCGTTAGGATTACTAGAGGAATATAGGGACGCAGATTTGGCTCACAGCGCGACATCGGGAGCTCGATCCAGCTGACAGGTAGGGCTGAAAAGGCCCATCCCCACTGCCCGAGTAGACTTTCACTTGCTTCGTCAGCAAGGCCTCTATCACCACCTATCCCTTTTCAGGGAGACTAGGCAGCTCCCACATCCCTCACCTGCGACCTTCTGACGAGACGCTTGGCCATTTCCCTATCTGTGGCTAGCAGATAAGGCCACCGTTTAGCTTGAAATCCGGCCCAAAGAGGGCGTGTTGCCTTTCGACACTATATACCCCAGTGCCGATCGGCTCAACCCTCCAGGATTCCTTCATCGCCGCGTACAGCGCTCAACTGCGCAGGTCCTAGCGCAGGTGGGTGTGTTAGTCCAACGGATACACCCACTCTCTCCGGCGGAACCGCTCCCTACTCTTTTGTGGGCTTGGAACCGGCAGCACCAAAAAGCACAGACAGTTAGCTGCCTGTGCTTTTTGTTGCAGGCAGAGTTCAATTACAATTTACAGCGAGCACTTAGCCCCTGAGCTTCAGCTCGTACTCTTATGACTTACTCTGTGGCAACCCCAATGACAAGTTGTAAAATAATAGCTCCCAACTATTTTATAAAATTAAATACTATAAATTGTTAATATCCACCTCAATTTCTAGTTACAGTTGTTAAATAAGACTTAATTGTGTTTGTAAAATAAATGAAAGTATTTTAATTAAATAGTGTTTTGTGTTTCAACTAAAAGTGACAGCTGTAACGTACATAGTTTGAACTTTCTGTAAGTTAGTGTAATTCTTGTTATCCCTTCAATATTTTAAGATTTACCTTTTAAATAAGTGCTGTTTTGGATTTCTATTTGAATTATTTACCTGATAATTTAATTTGAGATCAGTAAGTAGACCCATAGATCTAGATATTAGCTTACTCTGTTTCTTCAGTTTTCTTTCTTTGTTTTCTTTTGCTATTTACACATAATAGTAAAATGAATACACACAACGCTAAAACGCGCCAAATGGAGAACCAACTTCAAATGGCGCTTCCGGAACTTAAGGCGTCAAAGGAGCAGTGTGAGCTGTTGCTTGAAGAAAGCGATGACAACGAAAAGGAAATAATAAATATAATTGCCAAAAATACTCAACTAAAAAGTGATATGGTTAAGTTGCATAAAGACTATACAAATGTTTTAAAAGAAAGGGATCAGCTTCAGGGAACAGTTGATGAGTTTGACCGATGCAGCAAGGAATATGAGGAATCCCTCAGATTAATTGCTGCATTGCAGTTACAGATAAGTGAGGCTAATGAGCAGATTGAGCAATTAAAACAATACTCAAATGAATTGAAAGTGTCCCAAACTCGAAGTCTGTTCAATGAGCTCATAGAATGTAAATCTTCAAAAACATTGCAACCCTCCACAACAATCAATTTGACTGGTGATGATTTTGTCACATCAAGAAAAGCAGAACGGATTACATGCAGTAGAAGAAAATTAAAGAAATATATAATAAATATGTTAGGAGAGTGCAAAAGTTAATTAAAACTAAAATTAATATAAAAAATTATGTAAATATATCTAAGCAAAAGCATGAATTAATTAATAAACTTAAATTATATTCAATTATACAAATATGAAAAACTGTTATGAGACTGAAATAGAGTGTCTCAATTCAGAAGTTTTGTCGCTTAAAAATTATCTCAAATAAATAAGCATCGGCTCAAGTTGAGATAAAAGAACACATATTGGCCATGAATGATCTGGTAAAGTCATGTAAATACAATGAGGAGCGCTTTGACTCCTTAATAAAACATCAGAGTGAGAATGAGCGCTCCAGACCATTTTCATCGGGGACAATATGTGTAAATAGTAGTGACTCCTTATTGTCACCCACACTCTATGACAGTGCCATAACAAAGAATAAAAACTTAAAAAGTAATTTAGATATTAAAAAACATGAAGTTATTATGTATTGTGATGACATAGGTAAAAATTTGGGCATGATGTTAAAATACTATTTAAAAGGACAGGTAATTATTAATTATTTTATGCCTGGAGCATCCTTTAGTCATATAATGAATAAAGTTTTAACTAGTAAGTTTTGTCCTAATAGCACATTAATAATTCTTGTTGGGAGAAGAGGCAATGTAAACAAAAATCTTAAAATATATTGATTACCTCAATACTTTAAATGTACATAAAATTATCTTGTTTGCCTTACATACAGGGTTGGCCACAGGAGAATAAAATAAGATATGATTTAAATTTATTAATGAATAATTTGTCATGTAACAATAATTTAAATTTGACATTTAATTGTAATAATTATACTAATAGCATTAATTTAATAGACATTAATAATTTAATTAAGAAATTTTTGCCTACAGATAGATTTAGATTTGAAATTTTAGATTTGAGACAGATCGCAAATGTGCTATCATATCATTTATATATTAACTCAGCAAGGACTTGGCTACCCAGACATCTGCTCCTATTGAGCAGCATAATGATGTGACATGCAATTTGGAATCCGTTCCAAGTAATTTAAATTAGAAAATGAGACAATAGAGGTAATCTGTAGCAGTTATAATAATTTAAATAATTTAGAATGTAGCTTACAAATCCTTAATAGTTGCAATTGTATAACTCCACAAAATGATAATAAAAATTGTTTACACCTAGTGCATCAGAATATACAAGGCATGATAAGCAAAGAGCTAGAAATTGAATTGTTCTTAAATAGCAACAATATTCATATTTTATGTATTACTGAACATTGGTTAAAAACTCATAATTTAATGTTTAACTTCAGTAATCACCAGGTGGCTCCTTAATTTTAGTTAGTAAATTATTATCATGTAAAGAACGTAAAGATATTGTGAGCCTCTCTGTTGAGCGAACTGTAGAAATAGCATGTGTTGAGTTTGAGCACCTCATTGTTGTGAGCGTTTACAGACCCCATGTTTTTTATATGATACTTTTGAAAATATTTTGGAGGAAGTTTTTGCTAAGCTTAACAAACAGAATGTAACACAATGTATGTACTGTTGTAATATGTGGAGACTTTAATATCAATCTCCTAGAAGCTTCCTCCACCAATATTAAATTAAGATCATTGTTTAAATCTAATGGTCTTTTTAATTTATTTTTGGAGCCAACGCATATTGCTGAATCTAGTGCAACATGTTTAGATAACATTTTTACAAATGTTAAGCCGTTCAATAAATGTATTATTCAAAAATTGAGCTCTGATCACTGTGGACAATTAGTTTCGTTACCTTATGTTCACAAAAAGCAAGTAAATATAAAAGTAGTGTTTGTTCCAGTAAATGCACGTCGCTTGGAGATGTTTAGAAGTAACATAGTAAAAAACTTCCATCACTTTCATACCAAAATAATCCAGATTTTTTGTATGGAACATTATTTAACATTATTTGCAATGAATTTAATAATACTTTTACTTCTAAAACATTCTCCTTGAACAATCGCAAGGCATTTAATGAGTGGGCGACAATAGGAGTCCAAAAGAGTAGACAAAGGTTATATGAACTTTACAATGAAAGGTCATATAATCCTAGCGTCGAATTTAGGGAATATGTAAAAAAATATTCCAAAATATTTAAAACAGTGTGCTCCATAGCTAAGTCATTGTATTTGAGCAACAAAATAAAGACGGCTTCTAATAAAATTAAAATGACATGGAGTATAATTAATAGTGAAACTAGTAAGGTTAACTCTCGCAATTCGAACTATCACTTAAGTTTTAACAATAATTTAATTGAATCAGATCAGGACGTTGCAATGTTTTTCGAGAAATATTTTACTGATATTCCTATCTTAACCACTAAGTCACTGAATTCTTCTCCTGCCGTCGCCGAATCATTACTTAAACAAAATGTAACAAAGAATTTTACATTTCATAAAATGTCATCAAAAGATATTCTAAAATATTTTAAGACTATTGATATTAAGAAAACCGCCGATCTGTGGGGGATTTCCGTTAAAGTTATTGCGTCTATAATAGATTCAATCGCACCTCAACTATCTATTATTTTTAATACTAGTATAAAATCTGGCGTGTTTCCTGATTTAATGAAGCATAGTAAAGTAATACCTTTATTTAAATCTGGCAGTACATTGGACCCCGCTAATTTTAGACCTATTTCTATCCTGCCAACACTTTTGAAAAAAAATTGCCAAATTTTTGAAAAAATTATTCTTGATCTAATGTTAAATTTTTTTAATGTACATAGTTTACTTCATAAAAATCAATTCGGTTTCACAAACGGTCGCTCAACAACTGATGCTGGTGTTGAGCTTATTAAATATATCTTTAATGCATGGGAGAATTCACAGGATGCTTTGGGTATATTCTGTGACCTATCCAAGGCCTTCGATTGTGTTCACCATGAAACATTAATCAGGAAACTTCAACACTACGGTGTAAGAAGTGATGCTCTTAAATTAATTATTTCATATTTAAGTGACAGAACGCAAAAAGTTGTAATTAATAGTATGAGTTCTTCCGGGTCGACTGTACAAATGGGCGTGCCTCAGGGCTCAATTCTCGGCCCCTTTCTATTTCTTGTATATATTAATGACTTACCTTACATAGTATATAGGGGATAACCATGATATATTATTATATGCAGATGATACTTCATTAATTTTCAAATTAAAACGACAGTTATTAAATTACGACGAAGTAAATAATGCTATAGCTAAGATAGTCAATTGGTTTAATGTTAATAATTTGCAGTTAAATGGAACTAAAATGTAATTTTAAATGGGGAAGAACTGAGTCTTGTTGATACCACCATTTTTCTTGGAATCACACTAGACGCAAAGCTTCAATGGCTCCCCCCATATATCAAAACTAGCTAGCAGACTTAGTTCTGCAGCATATGCTGTAAAAAAGATTAGAACTCTTACCAGTGCTGAAACAGCAAGAATAGTTTACTTTAGTTATTTCCATAGCATTATGTCGTATGGTATTTTGCTATGGGGACACGCGACTAACACTGAAATTATATTTATTTTACAGAAGAGAGCTATTAGAGCAATATATAATTTAAAACCAAAAGAGTCACTGAGACAAAAATTTAAGGAAATTAATATATTAACTCTGACCTCTCAATATATTTATAAAAATGTAATGTACGTAACGTACACGAGAATAAACATAGTTTTGCAAAAATAAGTGATATTCATTCTGTAAATACTAGGAACAGACACAAGCTAGTAGTACCAGTTACTCGACTCCACCGAGTCAGTAATTCATTCTTGGGGCGATGTATACGCTTTTACAATAAAATCCCAGAAAATATACAAACTTTGTCATACGCAAAGTTGAAAAATTTTATTAAACTAAGTTTGTATAAAAAGGGTTATTATAATTATATATTTAGGAATTTATGGATGATAGTAACTCCTGGGAAGGGTGATTGCTCCCAACCTATTTCTAATTTGTGTTGTGTTAATTTTAAACATGATTGTAAGCTATTATTTGAAAAAAAAAATAGTCCCGCTGGGTTTCTTGCTGGTTCTTCCCAGGACAGAGGTTTTTTTTTTGCGTACCAGTGGTAAATGAAAAAATTGACTTTCAATAAGTATTGCTTATAATCTACATTGAATAAAAAGTTTCTGTTCTGTTTCTGTTCTTAAATATTAATCCATGAATAATTTTCTATAATTATTTTGAACAACTTAAAAAAAGGAGTTAAATTCAAGTGTGTTTTTTTAATCTTTTGGCTGATTGTAGTTCCGTACCTCCCCTTCTAATTTAGTATCCATGGATGCACGTTGGCAGAAAGACAGTAACATAGAGATTCTTATGCTCTACCAAAGCTTCACTTTTGGATTGGATTTGATCCCGACTGGCCCATGCACTCAGCTGGTAGACCCCACAACTGTGATGCCATTTGTGTACTCATTGATACTGGACATAAGCAGGTCATTGATATGCAGCAGGGAGATGTGAACATAGTCATAATTTCGGAAGAGCATCCTTCGACAGCAACTCAAAGAGACCATTCACTCCAAGAATTTATCATCCAGCTGATTAGACTACTGGATAAGCTGTAAGTTGAAAGCATACCTAAAACACTAGCGTGCCAGACCTTGTCAAAAAAGCCGTTTAGACATCAAGACAAACAGCAATTGCTACTTACGCTAGAAATTCGCCAGTTAGAGCGGAACCCATACTGTTAATCGATGAGGAGGTCGTTCTTCACTTGGTCTGCCATGAGTTAAACTTTAAATATACGCTCTATAATATTGCAGATTATGGAGCCAATAGAAATTTTTCGATAATTGGCAGGGTCAGCACAGCTGAATTTTTGTACACTTCCTTGAGAACTTGGGTACTATTCCAGTCTTAAAAAAGAAGCGGAACAAGCAAAGCAAGGCGAAAAGAACTACATCTGGTATACCATATGTAGTATGTAGATCTACGAGACCTAATAGCTTTGTTCACGCCAAGTTGGGGCATAGAAGCTTAATGAGAGGTGCTTAATGAAGCACTTTTTAATTGGTGGCATAATCTGTAGAAAAATGAAAACTGGCTCCGCACGTATGGGACGCAATTCGAATCCTATGAGTGTGGAGCAGACGCGGCTGGTCCACCGGGCACTAAGACAGGCCATCGCTAAGTCGGCGTGTGGGGCGCAACTGGGAATGGGTCCAAAATTTTCGGGTTTCACCCACAAACCAGGTTGGATTTTGGTAACGTGCCTGAATAAGGAAAGCCAGGACTGGATTGTGGGTAAAATCGGAAAACTGAAGCCCTGGCCGGAGGCAGAGCTCTCGGTAATACCCGAGGGCGAATTGCCTAAGCCTCAGCTGGGCATTACCTACTAGCCCCACAGCAAAGCCGACTTTCCAGAGGAGGTAGCTGTGCTGTTGAGGGCACAAAATGAATGGCTCCATACTGAGCTCTGTAGAATCCTCCATCGTAGGGACGAGGAGAATGGGTTCTTAGTTAGTTCTTCGTAGTTAGTTTCCATTATAGATTCCATATATATATATAGAAATAGAAAGGTCAAATGGAGTTTTGCTCAAGATAGTGTTGGGATAGCATCCTGTTCTTCAAGGATGCTATCCCAACACTATCTTATGCATATGCTATTTTGGTGAATGATGACGGATCACCAATTACAGTAGAAACGAGTAGAATAATCTATACATATAAAATAATTTGTCCTGAATGACTGACTGATGGACACAGCCTAAACCGCTGATCGTAGAGAACTGAAACTTGGAGGGTGTATTCTTTGTATGACATAGGCATACGGACGTCCTGCGCTACCGCGGACAATATCGGGCTTATTGTCCGCATCCGTCCGCAATATCACTCGCCATAGGAAACCCAACTCAAAAATATAGCTACACTATGTACACACTGCACTGTCAGACGCACGGCGTCCGACGAAAATCTAGAATTGCTGGATCGTCATCCCGTACGTCCAAATTGGCCGTACGTTTATCTAAATTTAGTTCTAGTTTGACTGTTGTCGGCAAATAAAAGAAGAGTGATGTAAATATTTTTAAAAATTACCAACAGCGGTCAAATTGACTTCACCGTTTTTTTAGGTCAATTCATGTTTCTAATTACCACAAAATAGTAGCACTACCTATGGACGTCTTAATGAAGTATCAAGTAAGCCAGGAAGAAGTTTTGAGAGGAGTTGACAGTGAAAAGATGAGAAATGTTGCATTTGAAATAGCCAGTAGAGCAAATAATCATCTAAAAAAGGTAATCATTTTAAATTTCAATGGTATTTGTGTATATTATCAATGTATTATAATTTAGAATAAAAATATAAGCAAACTCGATTATAGTATATACAATACCTTTGTGCTTGCTTAAAAAATTTTCATCAACTAAAATTATATTTTGAAATCTCATGTTTTGTAAATTAATAGTAAACTTCAATTAAGTTATTTATGTGTATTAGTAGTTACAACGATAGGTTGACTTATCAAGATACCGCTAAGTTAAGTTCTGTTATTCTAACTAGTAATTATAAGTTTATTTATATATTACAGCAATGTATTGGCAGCGTAAGAGAATCCACTGCCCCATACATCCTGTGGCTGTCGTAAGAGGCGACAGAGAGAAACTGACATAGTAGATGGCCAGAAGCATCTACCCGATAACAACTCTAAATAATAAAGAACTGGGTCAACCAAACCGCTTCACTATGGGACGAAACGGCGTGTTCCATCTCAAAAATGGTTCAGACAAAAATCGTGTTACTGAAACCGTTTTGATTTGTTTACATTCTGGGAAGATAGAGCTATCTGATATAACAGTAAAAAAATTATTAGTTTTAAGTATATAAAATTACAGCCAAACTTTGCACTTCGATAATTTCATATTGATTAGATTACTTATTTGCATTTATCTATGACATTTGTGGATACAACAAAATACTTGTTATTGTTTGTTTACAATAATATACTTTTTATTTTATTAATAAGCACAAAATATCATAGGTACTTAATATTTGGAAAAATATTTTCACAAGATTTTCTTTTGCGGTGATCAACCACACATATGATAAAAACGATGCTGCATACTTCATCTGTTGTGATAATTATAATCCGTATTAGTTATAGCATTTCTGTGAGAACTATTTTAATCGATATTTTATTTATTTAATTTTTGTATGAAAATTTTCAAAATATTAGTTTAGTCATTTTTTTACTATGTATTCAGGGATATGTATACAAAATTTGTATTTAAAATGTCTAGAAACATAAAAGTTATAGATTTTTGAGATGGAACGCACCGTTTAGGTAAAATTCTGTTGACTTTGATATTATGTAATCATGACTAATGATGATATATTAGATCCCTTAAACTATAAAGTTTAAAAAAATAATAAATATTTCTGTGTTGTTTCAGGCACGGCAAATTAAAGTGCCACCAATAACTAATCAGATATTTTTACCTGCGATTGCAGTGGACTCCTACTTGACTAAACTGCAAAAGAATAATTTTAATTTGTTTGATAAATCATTACAATGTAGTAGTACAATTTTACCTTTTAAATTTTATTACAAAAGGATATTAAATAAATACTAATTCTCATTATGTAGTGCAAAATATTTGTTTAATTATTTTTATATCCTCTAAGAAAATGGCTGGATAAAATACGACGTAAAAAATTACAACTATAAGAATAAAACAGTTCAATTGCTTTACTTTTATATTCAGTCGGGTTATAATTTATTATATTGGTAGCATATAAATCTGCTTGGAAAATCGGCCCCTATTGGTTTTTGCATCCTTTAGGGGCTGATTTTCCAAGCACATTTATAGATTTGATAGATATATATATATATATATATATATATATAACGGGTGTCCGGTGGCAGAATTAGGATTTAAATTTCGAACTGTTTTCGAACCGTTAGCGGAGGGGCGGGCGGGGGGGTCACGTTCGATTCGTCATTCGTGCGGGTTCCTTAGTCACGATGTCGCAGTGGACGGGTGAACAACGTGCGTTCGCAATCGAAGCTTATTTTAAAGCAAACGATTCCTGTGCTATTGCTCGTCGAAGATTTTGTTCGCGGTACAATATCCGACGGTTACGTGATGCGCCAAGCGAAAATTTGATTCGATTGTGGGTGCGGAGGTTCAGAAAAACAAGTTCAGCAGCAAATAATCCGCGGCCGGGATCCAGCAGAACGTCGAGGACTGATGACAACATCGAACTTGTCGCAAACAGTTTACGCGATAACCCGCGACAGTCCGTGCGTAAGAGAGCGGCTGCTCTAGGGCTCCCAAAAACGATTGTGCACGAAATATTGAAAAAGGACCTTAAACTTCACCCCTTTAAAATTCAAATTGTGCAAGCGCTTAAGCCTAATGATTACAATTGGCGCAAAAGTTTCTGCGAAACAATGTTGCAGCGATTTCGTACAGTGAACACAATCTTTTGGAGCGATGAAGCCCATTTTCATTTAAATGGAAGTGTAAATAAACAGAACTGCCGTTATTGGTCACCTAAAGGACAGAACCCGCGATTGAAACATCAACAGCCACTTCACAGTCCCAAAGTGACGGTTTGGTGTGCATTGTCAAGCAGAGGAATAATCGGACCCTATTTTTTTTGAAAATCGTCAAGGACAAGCCATTACTGTAACCGGCGTTTCTTATCGGCGAATGCTTAACGATTTTTTCCTGCCAATATTAAGAGAACATCCTGCCTACAGTTCACAGACATGGTTTCAGCAAGATGGCGCCACGCCTCACACTGCTAGAGAGACCATGGCGCTTCTTCGTGATTTGTTCCCTAACAAATTGATAAGCCGTTTTGCTGACATTCCCTGGCCACCCAGGTCGCCGGATCTTACCCCCATGGACTTTTTTCTGTGGGGGTACCTCAAAAGTAAAGTTTATGAAACCGCCCCACCGACCATCTCAGCATTAAAAGAAAATATCGTTCGCGAGGTTAATGGCATCCCGACGTCCCTTCTCCAGCGAGTGGCGCGCAATACTGAAGCCAGATTCCAAGAGTGTGTCCGACGTGATGGTCAACATTTAGACGAAATAATTTTTAAGAAATAAAACCCGCACTTCCCTTCTTTGTTATAGTCATTGAAATAAAAAAAAATATTTTGCAGTTTTTTTATTATTTAATTTTGAAATCCTAATTCTGCCACCGGACACCCGGTATATAGATCTATTTAGTATACCCCTTACTATACCTTTTTATTTACTATACCTACTAATACCATTTATTTACTATACCATTTTTGTAATGTTTGTATTGAACGCGGCTGAAAAAAGATACGCACAATCCAAAAGGAGGCAACCACTATCATAAACGGCGTGCGACGTTTACATCAGTATATTTATGGTAGATCGGCACCTATGGTAGATTGGGCTATATAAGGGTGTACCTGAAGTATCTGCAAATAGGTTACAACAATACGCATTATTCCTGGGCAGTGACAACTATGTAATCGAATACATACAAATTCGTGATAATAGCGCGGATTATTTATCGCGAGCGAGCCTGTCCGTTTCCGGCGCGAGCGCGGCCCGCCCCATCCAGCGATCTCGCCCGCAGCCGTGCGCTTAGGGCGGGCCGAGTTGTGACCGCACCACCTATATTTGCTTTGTATCCGATGGTATGACTGTAACCTTGGATAAATTGCGGGAAGAAACAAACAAAGATAAGGTTTTAAAAAGGGTAATTAGGTTCATAGCTAACGATTCGCCATCGAAAGGAAGCGATGTAAGATTAAGACCATTTTTTATGTAGATATCAGCTGTCTATCGAAAGTTATCTATATCAGAGAGCTTAGAAATTATAGACAATGTTAGATGTATTTTATGCTGGTCTTCTAATAAAGTACCTAATCGAAAATAAACTAGAGCTAGGCCTAGAACGAAATCCAGATTACGGCATGATTCGGCAAAAATTTTAAAAATTGTAAAGGAAATTGAAGTAGATGACGATGATATTCATAGAGCCACCAAATAAAAAAGAGGGTAAATTCTACCGTGAGTGACATCATAAAAAATAGTGTCACTCACGGCAATGTAAGGATTCTAACGATATACAATACACCTATATCCATCTGGTAGATCAGAAGTTATGGTGGATTAAAGAAATAAAGATCACGTGAACTGTGAAAACCTAGCACTCATTTTTTAAGCATTCGTGTAAAAACGAAAAGCATTTATTATTTAAATATTAATAATAACGTAATTAAAGTTCTTGTAAATTTACTGGTAAAAATTTTATTTGTTATTGTAAGGAAGCCCTCAATTTTGTCACTGTAGGTAAATAATAAATATACTCGCCCTTTTCCGATCACTGAGTGAAGATTCATTGAATCTGAGATGTAATCCTTCACCGCTGGCCGTATGAGGAAGTTAAAGTTCGCTCAGTGAATCTGAGATGTAGTCCTTCACTGCTGGCCCTATGAGGAAGCTAAAGTTCGCTCAGTGAATCTGAGATGTAGTCCTTCACTGCTGGCCGTATGAGGAAGCTAAAGTTCGCTCAGTGAATCTGAGATGTAGTCCTTCACTGCTGGCCGTATGAGGAAGCTAAAGTTCGCTCAGTGCATCTGAGATGTAGTCCTTCACTGCTGGCTCTATGAGGAAGCTAAAGTTCGCTCAGTGAATCTGAGATGAAGTCCTTCACTGCTGGCCGTATGAGGAAGCTAAATTTCGCTCAGTGAATCTGAGATGTAGTCCTTCACTGCTGGCCCTATGAGGAAGCTAAAGTTCTTATATTTACGCGAACACTACACATTGAAATAATACTAGTTTTTACGGAATTTAACGCGTATATTTAACTTTTTAAATACCCGACGTCTCGAACGCTTTACAGCACTCATGGTCACGGGCAGGACTGAGATGTTCAACGTCCATATGTCGTAGTTAACCGCGGTTACCATAGATTAAAATTTAACTTTTGTTCCGATCTATGCAGTATGAACTTATGGTATCTTGAAGTCTTGCAGTTGTATGCTTGGGTTGGGATTTAATTTTATTTATTATAGGATCCCAAGCAGATGGTAGCACCCAGCCATCTTCTCTATTGAAATTAGGATGTTTTTTGATTTCAATAGCCTCGCGAATCATCCTTGGAAGGAATCGGTGTTCTTTAGCGAGGATCTGCGGTCTATCAAATCTGATGTAGTGACGGGGGCGATCCTGTACGTGTTCACAGACTGCAGACTTCCCGGAGCGTCGATTCTTCACATCAGCTATATATTCTTTAACGCGGGTTTTTATTGATCTTTTAGTTTGTCCTATGTAGGAGAGACCACATTCACAATCAAGCTTGTACACTCCTGCATCTTGCAGAGGGACATTACACTTGACCGATGGTATAGAGAAATGACATGCAGGAAGCCGATGGACCTAAGTGGCTCGGGACCGTGCTTGGTGACATTCCTTGGGGAAGGCCTATGTTCGATGATGATGATGATGATAACGATTTTATATATATTTTCCTGCTTAGTCGACATAAAAGTACGAATACTTACTGGTTTAATTACGGCGACGCAAATCGGTCGGGATTACATCACCATTAACGTGCAACATACGAGCGTTTTTAAGTTCGCGGAATCGGTAGTGGGGACGTCGTTGAATTACATGCTAATTGAGCAAATTATTATTAGTATAAATACCGGGTTTTATTGTAATTAGATCATTACTCTTTGAGTTATCACCAACCAAACAAGTCAATCGGGAAGAAATTGTGAAATATGGAGAAAATCGAGTTCCGTGCCGTCATAAAGTTCCTTACCAAGCATGGAAAATCAGTTCAGTCTATACTGGAAGAGATGTCATCCGTTTACGGAGACTCTTGTCCAAGTAAAACTATGGTTTACCAATGGCATACCCTTTTTAAACTAGGCAGAGAGTCATTTGAAGACGACCCACGGCCGGAAAGCCGATCGAAGTGACCACTTCGGAAATTATTCAAAAAGTCGATAGAAGATGCCCGCTTAAAGAAAAAACAGCTCGCAGAAATGGTTGGAGTATTTATTTATTTGTATGGATCTCCAACAGTTGTACATGTCGGTACCTGCGCCATTTCACGTGCAGCAGCGCCTCGGTGGCTAGTCGGAATTATTGTAAACAACACGTGCACCGCACACCTACGCATTGCACCTGCGGTGGCGCTCGGGTAGCTACTTGTCTCAATTGTATAAAACGAACTGAGCGGCCGCCGTTAAGGCAGTAAGGCAGTCATGGCTCTGGCGTGGCACGGTTCACTTGTTGTATCCCGCTATTAGCTCATTCTAGACTATTCGGATAATTGATTCGTGGAAACGAATTAATTATTATTATCAGCTATTAAATTAGTCTCAGTACAATTTATAGTTGATTGACCTGTGATCCGTGTATTTTGTGAATGTAAATTAATTCTATTTAACTACCTTCCTACATACATATTAAATACTTCTAACACATGCTTTACATCTATAAATTACTATGTTACTACCAATTATAGGAGAACACATCATTCCAAAACAATAGCAGTGTTTATAATTTGCCTATTTTAATGGTAGTTAGAAGAAAAATAAGTTTTACGAACAAAAGATTGTTAATAGTTTTTGTAACATAAATAAAAGTTAAGTTTAGCATAAAGTCAGTAAATAATTAATTTTCTAAACAGTCGTTACATTTTTTCATAAAAGTGAGCCCGTCACAACTGTCCAGTGTTGCTATATTTTTATACATACATTGTATACGCGTGATATACGTGTTATTGGAGAATTCTGTCCAATTTTTTTTTCGAGTGCTGTCAGTCTTAAAGAAAGGACATGGGTTGCGAGGAGGTCTCCGAGGTACATTAGTATTAAATCTGCTCAACAACTCACTGTCATCAATTTTACCATTGAAAAGTTTATGAAGAAATTTCAAATCAAGAAGAGATCGAAGAGAGAAGAGAGTATCAGATACAACCATTCTCAAAATTCTTCATGACCATTTTGGCATGATTAAAGTCAGCGCAATATGCCTAGAATGCTATTCCTATATTAAGGTTGCCCTAGTCGATGGCACGAACTAAATGGTGGGCGGGGCAAAAATGCATGCTATCTCAGCCGACATCTCGTGCGAAAGGGATAGACGCTGTGATGAGCAGTAAGAAGCTAGTGCGCACACACATACGCACTCGAGTGACGCAATGCGCGACGGCATCATCGCGTACCTAGGTACCTAGGTATGCGATTCATTTTAGAATAATAACATTAACTCAAACGGCAATTGTGAGCTTCGTGCCACAATGGCTTAGCAATGAGTAGCTGCGCTGGGTGCCGCGGGTTCGAATCCCCCACGGAACAACTATTTTGTATGGACTACAAATAGTTGTTCCGGGTCTGAATGTTTGTTCTTGTGCAATTTATATTTGTAAACTGCCTCCACGATACTGGAGAAAATCCTACTGTGGGGATAACGTATTTTAAAAAGAGAAAGGAGAGAGAAAGCAAATTGGTGTTATTGTAACTTAGGATCTGCTGTGTGAAACGTAATTATTATGAACCCAATTTATGTACTTAGTTGTTATGATGAAAGTTCTTATGTGAACTTAAGTAGATGTTGTTATTATATAATAATTCCATTGATTTGTTTTTACCTACTTTTTAACCGACTTCGAAAAAAGGAGGTGATTCTCAATTCGTTGGTTTTTGTTTATGTATGTTCTGTCCCCCGATTTCTCGAATATGCCTGAACCGATTTGGAAAATAATTTTTTTTTTTGTTTGATAAGATATATTTTCCAGATAATCCCACGGTAATCGATGATGATCAGATCGGGATCTGATGATGGGATCTTGGAGAAATCGGGGGCACTCTTCAATAAATGACAGCAAATCAACCGCGATTGCTGCTATCGCCTATCTGCATTCTTTACGCAATCACACAATATAATATCACGCCTGTACCCACTAAAGGGACATAACTCTAAACTAAAAACGGTAACATAAAAAACTTTTTTTTTGAAAAAAAATACAACAATTTCTAAAACAAACACAAAAAAGTGTAACATAATTATGTTTTCTTTATGTTTTTGTATTTTACTTTAGGTTATGCAAATATTACTGTAGGTACTATGTATTCTAAATAGGTATTTACTTTCCATAGCTAGTTAGCTATAATAGCCCGCAGGCAACTCTCCGACCCCGAAGTATATGTCAGCCAGTGTCAGGATAACTGCTTTTTCGACAGCGCGATTTTGACGTGAGTGTGGCTTTTATATAGGTTAATTAAATAAAAAAAATGTTAGTTTGTAAATTGTTTATTGATTGTTTGTGTTCAATAGCGGTTTGAAATATTCTCTTAGTACTTGGAAAGTTATCAACAATAGGCATTGTGTCACTGCAAGGACAAGCACAAACGTCTATCAAAATAGTAACGTACATAAACGGAATACTAACAGCATAGACTTCCTTACAGAAGTCCAAAGAACACGTCTAGGCAAGGTAAGTAATTAGAAGAAAACTACAATTTAGAGATCGATTGTAAATCAAATTCACAGTACAGACACAATTAGCGAAATATGAATAAAAATTTTATTTATTTTATGATAGACAACGCTAGTTGAAAACTAAACACTGTATGGGAATGGCATCACTGAACGAGTCAGGTGGTCAGTCCAAACAAATAAAAAGCACGAACAAAAAAAAGGCAGCAATTTTTCTAAATAAAGATGTAGATATGTAGGTATTACAAATATACATAAATAGATAGCAGCGGCTAACCTAGTGAGTATGTGTGAGTGCGCGCTGCGTCCCCCCTCCGTCCGTCCCACTGATCGGGGAAACAATTTGTAGCGAAAGGCAAGATTCATGGCAAGATTTTTTAACAAAAACGGGAGCGCGGAATTTTATAAAGAGACCTTTGGTAGTCTGGATGTCACGAAAAACCTATTGAATGTATATATTTAAAATAAAATTATTTGCATTTTTGAACAACTAATCTATCCCTGTATGGTAACTGTTTTGCAATTTTCGTTCTTCTTATGGTATTTATTTCCGCCCAAAGATGTGTTAAAAATAGTGTTGAAATTCGGAATTTTCGACGCTTATAACTTTTAAATATACTCTTTTTTTTACTTTTTTGTTTACATACAGGGCTAGATAATGATGAGACAAATTGAAATCATTTTTTATTTTGAACGTACACCATCAAACAGTGGAGTTATCGCCGCTGTTTGTATGGAAGAATAAGCGACTAGTGTACCCTTAACCACTAAGTCACTGAATTCTTCTCCTGCCGTCGCCGAATCATTACTTAAACAAAATGTAAATGCGTGTACAAAGAATTTTACATTTCATAAAAGATATTCTAAAATATTTTAAGACTATTGATATTAAGAAAACCGCCGATCTGTGGGGGATTTCCGTTAAAGTTATTGCGTCTATAATAGATGCAATCGCACCTCAACTATCTATTATTTTTAATACTAGTATCAAATCTGGTGTTTCCTGATTTAATGAAGCATAGTAAAGTAATACCTTTATTTAAATCTGGCAGTACATTGGACCAGGCTAATTTTAGACCTATTTCTGTACTGCCAACACTTAGTAAAATTTTTGAAAAAATTATTCTTGATCAAATGTTAAATTTTTTTAATGTAAATAATTTACTTCATAAAAATCAATTCGGTTTCACAAGGGGTCGCTTTTTTGGAATCACACTAGACGCAAAGCTTCAATGGCTCCCTCATATCCCCCATATCAAAACTAGCTAGCAGACTTAGTTCTGCAGCATATGCTGTGAAAAAGATTAGAACTCTTACCAGTGTTGAAACAGCAAGAATAGTTTACTTTAGTTATTTCCATAGCATTATGTCGTATGGTATTTTGCTATGGGGACACGCGACTGACACTGAAATTATATTTATTTTACAGAAGAGAACCATTAGAGCAATATATAATTTAAAACCAAAAGAGTCACTGAGACAAAAATTTAAGGAAATTAATTAGTAATAACTCTGGCCTCTCAATACATTTATGAAAATGTAGTGTACGTACACGAGAATAAACGTAGTTTTGCAAAAATAAGTGATATTCATTCTGTAAATACTAGGAACAGACACAAGCTAGTAGTACCAGTTACTCGACTCCACCGAGTCAGTAATTCATTCTTGGGGCGATGTACTCGTAAACGCTTTTACAACAAAATCCCAGAAAATATACAAAATTTGTCATACGCAAAGTTCAAAAATTTTATTAAACTAAGTTTGTATAAAAAGGGTTATCATAATATTAAGGAATTTATGGATGATAATAACCCCTGGGGAGGGTGATCGCTACCAAGCTATTTCTAATTTGTCTTGTGTTATTAATTGTAAATATGATTGTAAGCTATTATTTGAAAAAAAAATTATCCCGCTGGGTTTCTCAGGACAGAGGTTTTTTTTGCGAACCAGCGGTAAATGAAAAAATTGACTTTCAATAAGTATTGTTTATAATCTACATTGAATAAAAAAGTTTCTGTTTCTATTTCTGTCCCCTCGTAGGTTTAAAATGTCCGCTCGTTAATTTAAAATAATTATATTTACTTTGTTTGATTTTATTGAATTTTACCTAACGTATTCAACTATTTTAAAAAATACACGTGCCGTACTCAAGTGTCAGTGTGTCCTTTTTTTAAAGAATATGGTGACAAACGAGCACACAGTCCACCTGGTGGTAAGTGCTTGGTGTGGCCCATAGACATCTACATCTATCCTCGATTACGAATTAAAATGCAGATTAGTTGTCACCCGTGAGGACTAAGATGGAATGCCTCATTTCCAATAAAAGGGGTCTCCGGTACTCTACACTCACCATACGAAACACAGCAGCATTGAGCTGATATTTTACGTCGGTATTCTGTGAGAGCGCGGTCCTTTCCCGGTCAAGCCGAACCATTCGTGCTAAAACTATAGCACTAACATAGCTGCAGCATGGCTCTACCACGTACATCATACTTCCTTAATGCATGCTGTGTGCTAAAGGGCAAACGACGCCAATACGAACGATATACTGGTGAGAACGAGAACCTCTAATGCCGGATATTCCGTAATTCCGGTGTGTAATATATGCCGTACTACAATTTACAAGTAATTCCCGTGAGACCGATGACCTGAAGAAAGCAGAAGTCTTACTTAGACTGGCTTGTGGTATCTAAAGACTGCAGAAGACGATATCTTCTCGGGAGCGAAGACGTTTTTGAATTTTTGGATCATCATCGCCATCAAACAGCCTCGGATGTATGATTTTATTGAACCGGGGCAAAAATTAGTTGTGGCGCCTCTTCTCTCCAGCGTTTTAGATAACTTGTTAAAAAAACTCACATATACATAATGGGTGGCATTTTTTATGATTAGGACAGTAAGAGAACCCTTTAGTAAATTTGATCTCCTTATTAGATATCTATTAGCTAATAACTTTTTTATTTGTGTAAGGTTATATATAGAAAACATATAACGAGGACAAAAAACAGACATTCAAGACATTTAGGATCTTTAGGTCTCAGCATCTTTTTCTCTTAATCTTGCTACAGCTTTACACGGCGTGTTTTTTTTTCTGCGAAGTAGTCTATTAGCTGATCAAATTCTGTCTCAAAGCCAGTTTTATTTTCAATGACTAGGATCGCGAGGCCAGATGGACGTTTCTGACTCATTGTTAAACGCAGGTAGTTTTTATTTGCAGTTTGCTGAAGCATCACTCACAGCTTGCAGATGTCGTAGGTAATTAGCAGTTTATTCTTAAAGCTATATTAACATTAGGAAACGCTAGTAGCAAGTGATGCTTACACAGATGTTGTAACAGATCGAATGCACTTGAATTTTCATTAATTCGGTCACTAGCTCTTTAAAAACGACAAGTTCTTGGCAAAAATCAACTAGACTCAAGTCTTTCGAATATTTTTGAGCTAGATATAGACTCCATTTTTCGCAGATCCTCAGTCCATCTATATTAAAACGCGTGGCCACTAAGGAAGGCGAAATTTTCATCTAGACTCTGCGCTCTCTATCCTTGTTTTAATTTCTGTTAAAATTTTGTAAAACACTACATTTATATCTTTGGAAAATAAACCATTTTGATCCAGCATTCTCGATTCTTCCTCGTAGATTTCATCATGGTACATTCTTGGAAATTTGTTTGATTTTAAGGACTCGCTCAATTTTACAGGTGCAGCTTCTTTCGACCAATGTTCTAGTGATTTTTCTCTCATTTCTTGCAAGATCTTAACAAGACCTTGCATTATCGCCACAGAATGAAAAATAATAATATGCTCTTTTTGTATTTGAACGTCCACTCTATTAATTTCTCGAAGAATATTGTTGCGCGCCTAAGTTGACGTCAGGTAACTGGCACTATGGTTCATAAAAAATAGCTTGATCTCTGCGACAGCTGCCCATAAAGTATGACATTGACAGATACTGTCTGTACTACTAAGAAATTCAGGACTTCATAGGCGTGATTTTACTGACAGCTGTCGCAGAGATCAAGCTATCTTTTATGAACTAAAACGCCATCTAGTGTCGGGGACCAGAGTGAGGAGGGCTTTCTAGAAAATGTCAATGTTGAACTTTCGACCAACAGCGCCATCTAGTATCGAACAGAAGAATTAAGCTTTCTAGAAGCCCCACACTCGAACTTTCTGCGTCTGGTCGGTCGGCGCCCGTATTTACTGGAATATTCTGGATGTTTCGGTGTAAAAGGTGTATTTATAGCAGCTGCAAGCCGCGATCGGGGCAGTATTGAATTTGGCGGGACAAGCGAAGTTTAGGAGCGAAATAAAGTGAATCAGTGAGATTAATTATTAGTGTCTTTAAAGTTTTAATTGGTATTCATACTAATATTATAAATGCGAAAGTGTATTTGTTTGTTTGTTTGCCCTTCTTTCACGTCGCAACAGAGCGTCGGCATGGCATGTTTTTTTGTATGGGGATAGTTCGGTGGCTGTAGAGTGACATAGGCTACTTTTTTCCACGGAAAAACATCTCATTCCCGTGGGAAAATCGAATATGTTGCAAAAGTAAATTCAGCTAGGTGGCGCCACCGTGACCGCCACCGCCGCCGAACACAGAAGGTCAGAATATCTGAATTATTATGTCTTTTTACCTAAATTAAGATAAAAAATGTATGGATCTGTATTTTTCCACGCAGGACCGGGAAGAGAGCGATAAAAAACATAAAATTCGCCAGCTGATTTTCTTCAAACGTTTTGGTGCATTGAAATTCACAGAATAGGCGATAACCTCGCAGACGATATTAAGTAATCCGTTGATGATCTGCCTACCCCGCAAGGGTTGCAGGCGTGATTATAAGTATGAATCAGAAATACTATCACCACCTGTCACGCTTTCACCCTTAACTATTACTTAACTGTGGTAGAAACAGTTCTTAGTAAGCCTTAGTAATATTTATTGAACGGAAATGAATACAGTTCTTATATGTGGTTATGAATGATTCGGTATTACAATATGAAAAATTGTGCAAAATTATAAAAAAAATATTTTTTAAAAGTTCTTATTAAGACGACACATCGAAAAAGTGGCTCCAGGCTATCGCCGTATTGATCCGAGTGAATACATAATTTCTATAAAAACTTGAAAAAACGCCGTCATAAGGTCTAAATTGCGTAACGCTCTCTACGAATAAAACCGATTACAAATTGTCAGAATCTTAAAATATTTTTTAAAAATTATTGATTTAAGTAATCAAAATTATGAGCAAGTAAATTATGAATATATTTGAGTGATTCCCAACAATATAGATTAAGTAATTTCGTTGTAATTTCAACTATAGTGATTTTTAGAGGTGTTTTCGCAAATAATTACGATCGAGTCAAAATTATACAATCGTGTTTTTGAACAATTAAATTCAAGATAAAGATATGAATTTACCTACATCAAAATTCCAGTTTCGTTAGTGGTGTCATAGTCCTATACTATTCGATGAAAGGAAGTGCATTTTTGCGGTGTCGCCTTAACTAACGTATACATAGTTTCTTTTTAGGATTTTTATGCGTATCATATGATGTTGCGAGAAAATGATTTTAACCTCTTAGCCCGGTGTAGACAATTATTTCATCAATTTTTGGTAGACATGTATATGAAGGTAGAAAGTGAACGTCTCCGTTATATATCTTTAAATCAAAAAAAGCTGCGCGTTGAGAATTATATACATTTACAAGATGCAGTTTCTAGCGAGGCCAATGTAAACCCCAGAGATTTAGGTAAAATGGTAATTCTGCCCTCATCATTCGTTAACAGACCCCGCTACGTACATGAGTACACACAAGACGCATTCGCCTATGTACGAACTTACGGAAGACCTGATCTTTTTGTTACTTTTACTTGCAATCCCACATGTAAAAAGAGATGGAAAAAGTACTGACAGACACGATTTAGTGCTAGAGTATTAATTAAGTACAAAATTAATGTAGTAATAAAAAGAAATTTTAAGATAGCCATGTACAAAAAGAGCAGCACATTCTAATGCGGACAAAATAAATGAGACGATCAATATCGCCATATATGAAAGATGGAAATTTACAAAATTCCCTAAACAGCTATTAAAATAAACAATGGCTACCCTTTATACAGACGCAGAGGTCCCAATGGTGGCAGGAAAGTTACAATCAAATCTCGCTCTCTCTCGCTCTGGAGAAATAAAGGAAGCGACCAAGCAATATTTAATCTCAGGAGTGAAGGTGAGGCAAATCCCGTTAATGAAGTACAGACCTTTCAAGCAGGGCGTTATGTCAGCAGTAACGAGGCAGCGTGGCGTCTCCTTGGCTTCCCTTTACACGAAAAGCACCCAACAGTTACTCACCTTGCTGTGCACTAAGAAAATGGAGAACGTGTATATTTCACCGAAAGAAATTTCCAAGAAAGAATTGCATCACCGCCAAAAACTACACTAACAGCCTTCTTTCAACTTTGTCAAACCGATCCCTTTGCAAAAACGTTGTTATATTCTGAAGTCCCCCGCTATTATACTTGGAACACATGTAGGAAGGAGTGGAAACGCCGTATTCAAGGCGCGTCTGTAGCAAATTGGCGCGGTGTAAAGTCATCAGATGCCCTTGGTCGTGTGTATACCGTCCATGTAACTAATTTTGAATGTTTCTGTTTACGATTGCTGCTGCACCATGTTCGGGGTCCTACAGGATATAAAGACCTTAAAACTGACTACGGTCAGGAATGCGCAACTTATAGAGAAGCATGTGAAGCTCTGCATCTTTTAGAAAACGATAATCGCTGGGATGAAACCATGGAGGAAGCTGTGCAGTGCCAGTCACCAGCCAAAATTAGGGATCTTGATGCAACTCTCATATCATCTTGCGGGCTATCTAATGCACATGAATTGTGGGACAAATATAAAGAGTACATGGCGGAAGATATTTTGCGAAGGTTACAGCAGACACACGCGAACATGACATACAATGAACACATTTATAATGAAGCACTTGGAAAAATTGAAGATAAAGTAATGGCAATGGTAGGAAAAAAATTAAGCGACTTTGGAATGATAAGCCCTCAGCGAACAACCGAAAATGAACTAAGTGATGAAATTATACGTGAAACAAACTACGATATACCAGCTTTGCAACAGCAAGTAGCCGAATTTGTACCCCGCTTGCTTCCCGAACAAAAACGAGTTTTTGACAAAATATTAGGACAAATTGAATCTGGAAATGGTGCACTTTTCTTTTTAGATGCCCCTGGAGGAACTGGGAAGACATTTTTGTTAAATTTATTATTAGCGCAAGTACGGAAAAATAAAAACATTGCTGTGGCCGTAGCTTCCTCCGGTATACAATACAATAACTTTATTTCAGGCATCAAGTACTTAAAAATTAAGAACATTGGCCCATAGCAATATATACCTTAACCTAAAAATATATATAAAATATAAATATAACACTATTTAGGGAACTTTTTTCTTTGGCGCGTCCCTGTATCGACGAAACACTGTGTAGTAGGCCAGAAATCGGGTGCAAGGAATATCTCTTTGTATTTTGCAGGAACCTGGAGTACGTAGGATTTGAAGTTCGTTAACCTATTAGACTCCAGACGCTGCAAATGTAAAGAGATCGGATCCTCTATGCGGCATCGGCTTCGTTCTTCCACGAAACGCAGGACGTCTTCTCCCGACGTACTTTTGTCCAAACGGGAGATGTAGAGCTGTATGGTAGGCTCCACAATACGCAGAGTTGTGCTTGCGTTTATATTGGCGGTCTCACGCTGGTTACAGACGGGTCTCGACCGACGTCTCTTCTCAACAAGAGTAAACCCGTCATTACCTCTCTTGTTTCGGGTCACCACAGGATATGATCTTACATCCCCATTATTTTGTTTTCGACCACAAGAGGGTACCGGTTGTGAAGGTTTTCGAGCAACATCCGAAAACATCTTCCCTTGTTGACAGGTTGACTTCGGCAGAGGAGTACTCATGGGTTCAGTCAAGGCAGGTGGTGAAGACCAAGGTGCCCAGCAACGGTCATCAACCCGTTGACAGACGGTATCGCGTGACGGAGTCGCAAACATCGGTGAAATATGACTACTTTTACGATTACCGCGTGTCGTATTTACATTCTGCGACGGCGGTGAATTCGCAGATGTTGCAATTATGTTGCGCAACTTAGTGACTTCGTTTTTCAGCTCAGTTGCGGTTCGTTCCAATTCTTCAAATTAAAAACGGAGATCGGTGACTTCGGCTTTCAACGTGGTGATGTCTTTCAACAATCTGGTCACGGGAGGCAGCTTGTTAAGATCACGCGCGACGAAAGTTGAGATGTCATCAGGATCGGTCTCATTGAACAGCCTGAAGATGTCCTGCAGGTCTTTCTTACCGCGTCCATCTCTATGACGTGTTATAAGACGGATTTGGGTCATGGCTGAATCTGCTAACACCTTCTTCGCTTGGATGATCTCGTCCTCGGTGAAGCTGGTCATCAGTATCTGCTCCAGGGACACCTGGTCCATGACGTACAATTTTTGTTGAACAAAGGCCAGGAACTCGTTAACTACAACAGTATCGGAGCGTTTAGGTTGACACGCCATTTCGAATTATTTTCGCGCAGTTGGTATGCTTACGCTACGAAAATATTGTAGGTTCGGCATTAGAGCCGCCACATTACTATGAAGCGACTGCACTGATCGGCAGTAGAAATGCCACGCTGCTAAGCGGGAGCTGCACTGCACATTCTGTTTTAAAACTCCCTCTAAATCTAGCTCAGGAAGATTCGCCGATCTGCAACTTTAGCAAAAATAGTGCACGAGGTATAATGCTACGACAATGCAAACTTTTAGTGTGAGACGAAAGTACAATGTCGCATAAAAAAACCTGTAGAAGCACTAAATCGAATGCTCCAGGATTTGCGCAGCAATACCGATGTAATGGGAGGAATAGTGGTTTTACTGGCTGGTGACTTTCGCCGAACTTTACCTGTCATTCATAAGGGACAAGTCGCCTATTTTATGGAACAAGGTGACAAAATTCAGTTTAACTACGAATATGAGAGTGCATTTGTATAACGATATCAATGCTGGAAACTATGGCGACACACTATTAAAAATTGGCGATGGGCGGTTAGAAACGGATGCTGAGTTAAATTGACGAGAGATTTTTGTAATTTAGTACAGAGTCATTCCGAATTAATTGCGAGCGTTTATTCAGATTTAACGAACAACATGCATGAAGACAAATGGTTATGTGAAAGGGCGATTCTTGCACCAAAAAATGAGAGCGTTAACAAAATAAATTCAGATATATTAAGCGAAGTATCAGGAGAAATAACAGAGTATTTGTCAGTAGAAACAGTTATGGACACAGAACAGAGCACTTTATATCCCGCAGAGTTTCTAAATTCTCTAGAGTTGTCAGGTGTTTCAATCCCCAGAAGACACAAGTTTGCGCGTCAACCGCTAAAAAGAACCCCTTTGTCGTATTTTCTCAGATTGAAGGCACTTTCCTTGCTGCCTCAGCTAGCATCAGAATCCTCGGCGTTCGAAATATCGAATAGTGTGCAGTTTCGTGGTCACTTGGAGGGGAAGGCCAAATTGGTATCTAAAAAGCTTTGCCTGCTCAGCAGAGCGAGACAGTATTTCATGCAGGCACATCACTTGCAACTTTACAAAGCGCAAGTTCGGCCTCATATGGAATACTGTTATCATCTCTGGGCATCCGGGGCACCCCAGTGTCAGCTCCTTTCACTCGACCGCATCCAGCGCAGAGCGATTCGAATCGTCGACGACCGAGTTCTTTCTGATCGGCTCGATTCACTGGTGCTGCGTAGCGATGTTGCATCCTTTTGCGTTTTCTATAGTATCTACCATGGGGAGTGTTCTGAGGAATTGTTCGGATTAGTTCCAGCCGCCCAATTTCACGAACGCACATCGCGTCGAAATTCCGATACCATCCTCACCATCTAGATGCTTGGCGGTCCACTACTGTACGTTTTACTAGGAGTTTTCTTCTTCTTACCACTTCTCTGTGGAATTGTTTACTACCGGCGACTTTTCCGGACCGATACGATAAGTCGTAAAAGAGGTTGCTCCTTTCTAAAAGGCCGGCAACGCATCTGCAATTCCCCTGGTGTTGCGGTTGTTCATGGGCGGCGGTAGTCACTTACCATCAGGTGAGCCGCATGCTCCTTTGCCCAGTCTTCAAAATAAATATTCCCTTCTTTTTTCCCATTCTTATTTTTAAATAAACCCCCCCCCCCCCCCTTTTTTAAATACAGTCAAAAAAAAAAAAAAAAAAAAAAAAAATTTTATATATTTTTTTTTTTGTTTTAAAAAACCCCCCCCCGGTAAGTGCCCCCCCCCCAAAAAAAATTTTCTTTTCCCCTCCCTTCATTTTCCCCCCAACAACCCCCCCCCCCCCCCCCCCCTTGGTCACTCATGGTAAACAGAGGAACCCACATGCCTGGTTCGAGGTGGTCACTCCGAGTGACTTGTTTGGACTGCGGCGAGAGGGGTGTGGCCCCTACCGAAATGGAATCGCGGAGGAAGAACAGTGTGGTATTACGAGGACACTCGCTCTATCCTCCGCAACTTCTGTAGGGTCGCACCGTTAATGCGATAGTGGTGGAGTTACGGATGTGTGCGAAAGCGTTCCCGTAGCCCTGCCAATATGCAGCGAAAGTGGATCACCATGGGATTTTAGTCCGCAGTTTATGCGTAGGCATTTTCACACATAAAAAAGATGTTCCGATTGAGGCTGACATTTAGGTTACGTATCAGAAAAAAAATTGGAGCTTAGGCTTAGCTCCTAAAAAAATTGTAAAATTCATAGAAGGTAGGTATGCGGGCAATCCAGTTTTGATCCCTTCAATTATAATAAAAATTTATAGTATTTTTCAACGTTTTTGATATGTAATAATTATAAGTATTACATATCAAAAACGTTGTCGACATCTGTAGATGAAGAATATAGTAAATTCGTAGTTTTCACATTTTTTTCCTTTGTAACCTACAGAAATGCAAGGAGGTCCAACAGAGAAATTTTTAAAGGCAGAAACTTTACCGTATGTAATATTTCTATTACAATTTTTATTTTTTTGAAAATGAAAAATGATTTATTGATTTACAATGATACATTTTAAACCAGTCGCAAGGGTGTGTGTACCTGTGTGCCGTGTGGGTGTACTAGATTGGGAACCTGTATTACTGGGTACCCCACTCATCCACCAAGACAATACAATGTTAATCAATAGCATTAGGAAGTAAAATAAAGTGTTTAGGATATAAGTAAAACAACTAAAGAAACAATTGCACCTTTTACTCACAAGCTTTTTCATGCAAATAAATAATCACATTTGAGATTCAAGCAATGTTTGGCAACTTGAGTACCATAAAGTACCATATAACTAATTACTGTTATCTTAATTTCATACTGTTTTATTTACTATTTATTCATTGAGAAGACTGCTGAAAGAATGGTTTACATGATTTTACAATTTTCATCATATTTTACTTAATACTTTCATTCTACTAAAATATTATTTTAATTCACTGCCTCAAACTGTCAATACAATAAAATGGGTGGTGTTTTCAAATATAAAACTAGAGAATGTGTTTTGTTAAAAAAAAACTTTGGCTAAATTATACATAAACAATCTTTGGTTATACCCAATTTAAATGTGATGTGCAAAACCAGAAACAAGCTTCATAAAACTATATACTTATTTCTAAACATGTTCCCTACTAATGTATTGTAAACAAGTAGTAAGTATCATGTAGGAAATACAAAATAAAATTGATATTGAGCAAGTTTTATAAATGCTGCCATTTGTTACAGTCCTGGAAAAGAGTATTAAATTGTAGATGGAGCTCTCAATTTACTGTTAATTATATAAATTGAGCACTGAATGAACTACTACCAAAGTAAAAATGTTTTAACTTTGTTAAAACTTATGCTATTTGAGCACTTGTGTGATTCCGTTATTATCTTAAAACATGCACCATGTATCTTGGATAATAATGTAATTGTGAATGCATAAATAAAATCCAAATATTTTGAAATATAATCAATGATAATACATTACTAGCATGCCAAAACTGAAGTATCAGGGTTTTCAATGACACCATGGTTATGTAAGTTTAAAGAAAAGGATAACAATAGACTTTCCAGAAGTGCTGCGATAAGAACATGAAGAGCAAGAGAGAATTCACGTAGAAATGTAAAAGTAAAAGTAAAACATTAAAAAATATATGTGTTGCTGCTGGGACTCCTGGTTTGGGAACATTTTTTTTTGTGGTTTTGTGGGCATATCTATGAAAAAAATCATTGCATATAATGTAATTACTTTTTTTTAAATGTTCAAAACATAAATCTGAAGAATTTTTAGTATAAATGATTTTTTTACATGTTTAATAAAAGTTTGAAAACTGTATAATTAATTAAACAGATGCAAGTTGCTGGGTGAAAGCTCCATCTCAATTAAAACCAATCTGAAATATATTTTAGACACATCATAACACCTTAGATTATTAAAAATAAATAATGTAAATAAATATAAAATTTGGAATGTTTAAATTGATGCAGGATCATAAGTTATTCAGATGCTTAAGCCTAAGGTAAAAAAGCTAAAAGTAAGTACTACAATACCATCACAATGAGCTTTCTGCACAATAGAAAAATATTGATCAATGTATAACTGTTATTCTGAAGGTGTTAAGTCTTTTTCAGGCTCACCCTCAGATAATATTTGCTGGAGAAGATCATAAATGGGTTCAAACGCCTTTCGACAAGCTGCATTTGTAGGTATAAGATAGTCATGCATATCATGGTGGCTAATCGTACCATCACTTTGAATGAGCCCTTTGTCTATAAAAACCATCTCAACCTTATTCATATTATTAACTTTTTCAAATAAAAGTTGATTTATTTTGGCATTTTTTTCCCTTAGGCAATTAGGATATTGACCTCTAGGCAGAAGACTCTGAAATATGAATGAAACATTAATAAAATACAATATAAAAATTATACCCTTATTTTCATTACAGTTTAAGAATTTACTTACAGGCAACACTATATAAGCATTAGGATGTTTCTCTCTAATTGTTCTGACTATTTCTAGAATGCCTTCACAAATTTGTTCAGCAGTATGTTCGACATTGTTTGTGCCAACATGTAACACTACTACCTAAAAATGGTAATAAAATTTGGTGAATTGAGTTTGAATGTTGACAAAATATACAATATATAATTATAAATAAATACCTTAGGATCAACATGATCAAGTTCACAATTTTTAATGCGCCATAAGACATTTTGGGTTTGATCTCTATGAATACTAAAATTAAGGCAGTGAAGCGGAGCAAACCATTGATTCCAAACTTCAGTATGTTCCAAAGCTTGAAGTATCGAATCACCAATAAAAACTACATCTGCTTCTTTTCCTTTTGCATCAGATAAAAATCTATTATGCTAAAAATATGAGGACAAATAAATACAAGAATCATTGTGCCAATTACTAATGCTATATCATGTGCAACAGTTTTTAATGAAATGGTTCAGTGCACTTCTAACACGAATTAAAATTCATCTTACGATTAATTTAATACCACCTCGATAAATGATTTAGGAAACTTACAATGCTATTCCAGCGCCCATCACCTTCAATGTCATGTTGTGGAGCTGCCTCAGAGCACGGATTCATAGTAAAACTTTAGAATTTCTGTAAAAATAAAATGCAAATCAACTACGCGCGTATTCAATAAAAAGAATATTTTAGATTATGTACAATCCAGTACAATCGGCGTAGATTTACCAAAAACAAAAAGTTCGTTTAACGTGCACTAAAAAAATCAAAATTAAATTCGGTTATTGATTACAAGAGACTTTTTTCCTATAATTACATTAATAAATACATAAAATTACTACAAAAATAAGGTAAAACCACTTCTATTCCATATCACCATTTGATTTAGTATTATATTTTATCTGTCTGTTCCTGTTTCCTGTCACAGACTCGGTAACCTGTTTGGGATGTCGATCTGAGATCGATTAATTAAAGAATCGATTTCTAGTGCCATAAAGATCGATTTTTAAACGATAAATATATAGTACTGAATCGATACAGTGAATCGATATTTTACCCTAGAAAATCAAGATCGAATTTTATTCTGCTTTCATAAGAACTATAAAATTATTTACAGTTATATAGTAGCAAATAATAAACATGTAAATATAGGTAGAAAGTATGTTTATAATACAAACTTATAAGTACAAATTTGTTATAGATATGAGTAAAGTGACCATTTATTTTTCCGTAAAGCGGGACACCTTTAAAATTATTATATATTTAACACTTTTGACTGCCTTCTTGGTCTAACGGTTGTAAACGCAATTGCCCATGTGGTTCCGGGTTGGAAACCCGAGTCGGCACAAGAATTATTTATTGGGTTTTTCTGTCACAAAATTCTCAGTAGCAGCCCGGAATATTAATTTCTAACTTATTCAATTTGGAGGGGTTTCACTACCGTGCTTCAGTAAGCACGTAAAGCCGTTGGTCCTGTGCCTGATCTCTCTCCCGTCGTCCGGATTACCGTTCCATCGGATTATAAGAGTAAGGGAGTAGGGTAGGCCAAGGCTTACACATACACTTGGGCAATATAATCCTGTCCTGCGCAGATGGCTATTCTCCGTTGAGAATGGCCGCCGTTATCAAAATTCAATCTGAAACCCTTTATTATAGTTTTAAAAATAAAACATATATTTGTTTGAATATTTTAATGATAAAAGTGAGAATATGAACTTAGAATCATATAAAATCTGTCTGTTGGCACTTTTACGTACTTTACGGACAGCGGGACACAAGCCTTTAAATCGGGACCATCCTGCCTAAAGTGGGACGTAAAGTCACGTTAAATATGAGGGAACTCGTATGTAACAGATATACTTTGACAAAGTAACGACTCCGTGGCGCACTGGCTTGGTAATGAGTGGCTGCGCTGGGGGCCGTGGGTTCAAATCCCGCACGGTACAAGTATTAGTATGGCCTACAAATAATTGTTTCGGGTCTGGCTGTTAGTCCTTGTACAATTTATGTTTGTAAACTGCCTCCACGATACAGGAGAAAATCCTAGTGTGGGGGTAACGATAAAAATACTGGCAAAAAACACTTGAGTGTGCTTAGGCTGCCTAGTTTAATTTTATGTTGAAAAGTACTTCATCATTATTTTATTTGGACGTCATCGTCCAAAACGCCTGGAATAAAAATTTATAAAAAATAAGTATTTGTAGGTACTTATTAGTTTACAAGAAACGCATTGGACAATAATGTCCAAATAAAATAATAATGAAATACTTTTCAAAGTGAAAATAAACTAGGTATCGGTAGCATATGTAGTTAATTTTATGTTGAAAAGTAAGTATACGTCGTAAGTAAGCATCTATAGGCATAGGTACGAGTCGTATCATATGGCATCTGTCTATAATTCAATATAGGTATCGCCACACGAGAAGGCTCGTTTGGTGCACCCAATTATTATCTGAAATAAACGCTTGTTATATCATTCGATTACAATATATTTTCTTACTACGTAGATGTATTCAACTATTAGTGGGTTATGAAATAATCCAACACTTATATATATCGTCGATATTTATAAATCGCGATATATCGATATTCAATATTTATCATGGAGTATCGAATTTGTATTAATTTCGATATATTTTAAAATGTTGCATTAATCGACAAAACACTAAGCAACCAAAGATGCTACAAAAATATTCATGTGTCGTTGTCGGATTTTTTTTTCGTCATCCAACTGTCCAGTGATATCATTATGAGCCTTATCGTTATGCAAAACATGACAATATATCGATATTCATCACGTGAATATATCGATACTGTTTAAAAATATCGATACGATATATATCGATTTAGTTTTTCACTAGCTCATCCCTACTCATCGCTATTGCTACATGAGTACGTAAACGGAATATTGCAAGCAGCTAGCCGGACCCGCGAGGACCACGTTTGCACGCAGATCACCCGCCTGCGTCTGCTTCACCCGCTTAAAACCTACGTGAACACAATCCCATTTCGTCTTAAAAGAACCCCTTTGTTGTATCTCCTCAGTTTCAAGGCACTTCCCTCATTGCCTCAGCCAGTATCGGAATCCTCGGCTTCAACATATCAAGTGACGTGCAATTTCGTGGTCACTTGGAAGCGAAGGCGAAATTGGCCTCTAAAAAGCTTGACGTGCTCACCAGAGCGGGACAGTATTTCATGCCGGCACACCGCATCGCCTGCAACTTTACAAGACGCAGGTTCAGCCTCACATGGAATATTGTTCCCATCTCTGGACTGGGGCTCCCCAATGCCAGCTTCTTCCAATTGACCGCGCCCAGCGCAGAGCGGCTCGAATCGTCGACAAACAAGTGCTTTCCGATCGGTTCGTTTCACTGGCGCTGCGAAGAGGTGCTGCATCTCTTTGCATTTTCCTTCGCATCTACCACGGGGAGTGCTCTGAGAAATTGTTCGGATTACTCCCAGCCGCCAAATTTCATGAAAGCACAACGCGGCAAAACTCCCGACACCATCCACACCATCTGGATGCTTGGCGGTCCACCACTGTACGTTTAACTAGGAGTTTTCTTCCACGTACCACCTCTCTGTCAAAGAATATATACACTACGTGAAAAGAAACGACACTTAAGCATGTGTGCACGTAAAATCGCTTGCGGCTATGTGTGGATGTACGCGGCGGCCTTGAGAGGCGCGCGGGGCGTGGAACGGCAGTCGCCGACTGCCCTGGCCGAGGGCTAGTAGTAAAGATGGGTTAGTACGATATTTGTCAGTATTAGTTAATATGAATAAATTCGTCAAGTGATGTTACAATATTTAATATTACTGATATCTTAATACGACGGTTATACATATTACTATTCTATATATATAAAATTATACATGATACGAATTTTTGCAATTGTTAGAAATACTTAATAATGAAAATTATAAAGTAATTGAAAAATTCAAAAATATATAAGAGTAAATTAATTTTTAAAGGATAGTAGGTAATACTGATTATTACGTACTGACATACTTAGTGTTGGTTAATTATTTAAGATTACCATTAACTGTCGTTCATATTTGGTTTTGTCTGAAGTTTTAATATTCCTCATTTATAAAGATATTTAATAAAAGTTGATTTAAAATTGAACGTATCTTTCACTGACCAAATACATAAGTTTACATAATATATGACATATACCTACTATGTATCTTTCGGTTCAATATCAACCCTAGCGTTACACGCTTCGACTCAAGGTCACCGGCTTGAGCTCTCACGTAAAGAGAGTGTCACTGCTGTGTCTCTGTGGAATAGCTTACCACCAGCGATTTTTTCGGACCGATACGACTTAGGGACTTTCAAGAAAAGATCTTACTCCTTTCTAAAAGGTCGGCAACGCACCTGAAATTCCCCTGGTGTTGTAGTTGTTCATGGGCGACGGTAATCACTTAAACGTACCGTGAAGAACCGTATCCACGTTTGCACCCTCTCCTAATTTTATTTTGCAGTTTGTCAAATAGACTTCCCCCGGATTCTATAATTAGAAAAAAATGATAAAGGTTAGTTGGGCGGGTTGGTTGGAATCCAAAGAAGTACACAACAATTTGCAGCAAACATTTTCTTGAGAAGTAGAAAAGAAAAAGTAGAATAAAACTAATTTTATTAAAAGGAACCATTTCTACATGAAGTGTATCAGTAAGTATAATATTGTTATAATAACACTTCAAAAATTGAACTTCAAAAACGTTTTGATAAAAACAAAGATAGATTTTTACACGTTATAAAATCGTAGTACATTAAATAATGTATTCATTTATGTAAATATAACAGAAACGCGAGTAACCCGGGTTCGATCCCCGCCGGCACCAATGAAATTGTTAATTGCAATTTTAAGTGCTGATTTACCACGTGCTCAGCGGTGAAGGAAAACATCGTGAGGAAACCTGCATGTCTGAGGAATAAGAAAAAAAATATTTCGAAGACATGTGAAGTTCGTCAACACGTATTTGGGCAGCGCGGCGGACACTTCCTTGCCCTAAACCCTCTCAGAAATGAGGGGAGGCCTGAGCCCAGTAGTGGGACGTATATAGGCGCTGTAACTTTACTTTTTTAACTTTTTATAAACCGAAAAAATGAGATGCACGGTTCAGTGTGTCATGATAGTATAAATTCCATAGTATTTGATACTCACAACACCCGATGCCCGTTTCATGCTTGAAAGCCGATGACAGTCTGCCGAGGTTTTAATAGCGTGGTTCATCGCCTACGAGAAGAGGAGCTCGTAGTTAAGTAATAGCTGCGCGGATCAATAGATCTGCGAGATTAAACTGTTATTGCCGCGGTCAGTCCATGTATGGGTCACCGTTTTCTTAACACGTATATACATATAATAAATATATAGTAAATAATATATACATAAATAAAGAAAATAAAGAGTGCATATGCTGTATCCTCAGACACTTGGTGCACTTTAATATCTCCTGCGTATTTGACTAGTTTCTGTTATTGTCATTATCATAAAATGATAATAAGTTTATTATTACTTTATATTTTTCAGGGACAGGTGACACAGAGTAATCTTATGTAACTGATTCCTACAACCTTCCTTACTTAAATTATTAGTCTACATTTAAGTCGAAAGTTAAAATAAATTTCTAAAATGTATTTAATTATTAAATGTTTGTAATTATTAAACGTAATACTTAAAATATGAAAAATAAACCAGCCATTACGTACTCCGTGTCCCCGTTTTTTATATCACTAACAGAACAACTTATAAAATATGAATAGGCATTTCCTTAATTAAGTATCTACCTGTTTATATTTGATTAAAATTATGTTAAAAAAGAAATTCTGAGAAAACTGTCCATGGCAGTCACTTTTTTTTTCTAAAGGTCGTAGCTCCAAAATATAACTTTATTTATTTTCTCGATTGATTTGCTCGACAACTGATGCTTGTGTTGAGCACCAGCATCAGTTGTCGAACGACCCCTTGTGAAACCAAACTGATTTTCATGAAGTAAATTATTTACATTAAAAAAATTAACATTTGATCAAGAATAATTTTTTCAAAATGTGTTCAAAAATGTTCAAAAAGTGTTGGCAGTACAGAAATAGGTAGTAAATATATATATATATATTATATATATATATATATATATATATATATATATATATATATATATATATATATATATAAACACTCACGCCTGTCACCCAGAGGGGTAGGCAGAGACTACAGACTTCCATTTAGCACGATCCTGAGATACCTTTCTCGCCTCTTCCACATCCATATACCAACGCATACATGCTCGTCGGTTAAGGGCACTCTTAATTTGGCCCATTTTTAGTATATCGCCAATTTGTTCGACAAACTTCCGCCTAGGACGTTCCTTTCCGACTCTTCCATTCAATTCTGCAACATCATATTTGCTTTGTAAGTCTTTCCGCATTCATTCTTTCTACATGACCAAACCACCGAAGCATTCCTTTCTTAATCCTGGTCACCGCGTCATTTTGCAAACCACACTCTTCTTTTATCACACAGTTTCTTACCCTATCACTCAGATTCAGCCCTAACATACTCCTTAGCGACCGCATTTCTACTGCATTTATTCTACTCTCGTGCTTCTTCTGCCACACCCAACTTTCACTACCATACGTTAAAGTAGAGACTAATACAGCACTGTGAATTGCTATACGTGCCTTTTTTAACACATTCTGACTTTTCACAATAGAGTGTAGAGCCCCATTTACTTTATTTCCTGCTATATATATATATATATATATATATATATATATATATATATATATATATATATATATATATATAAGTGTGTGTGTGTGTGTGGGTGCGTGTGTGTGTGTGTGTGTGTGTGTGTGTGTGTGTGTGTAATATATATAATTGGAATCTCGGAAACGGCTATAACGAGTTTCGGGGGCAATAAATCGATCTAGCTTGGATTTATTTTTAGAAAATGTCTTTTTGTCCAAATGTTTGTTTTTCAGGCAATGAAAAACTTCTACAATATAAGAAGGTAAATTTTGACACTGTGCTAATGATCGTAATAGCTCAAGTGCATATCGAGCAGTCGCGAAGTCGTAATGCCTTGGTTCACGTCCTGTCTTTGGTCCAATTTTTTATCCTTTTTTTCGTTCAAGTTCCCTTCTTTTGTGAGAAAATCTATTATTTCGAGCCCTATTTTTAGTATTTTTTAAAAATACGAAAGTTTTAATTAAACTAATTGCACTCATGTTTTTATATTCAAATAACCAGTTCAGTTTTTTCTAGTATGTCAATAAGATCAAAAAATATTATTCATCTGTATGTAATTTGTATCTAAATTTAATTTAAAAAAAAAACCCAATCAAAGCTCGGTCATCCGTGTACTAAAAATAAAATACTTCAAAGTATAATATTATTATATATATTATACTTTGAAGTATTTTATTTTTGCATCAACAATTGATCCGTAAGATCATATAAGTAAGGAATGCAATCGCATATCCTAAAGTAGTTAACTTTCAAGCCATTTCGGAAGAAAAATACTTGCATAGAACATTGATCCATAATTATATACAAATAACGAGCACAATCGCGTTTACATAAAAACTTTTACACAAACGCGTTTACACAAACCTTTTAAAGTTCCAACTTTCAAGCGTTATTGGAAGAAAAAATACATGCTTAGAACATTGATACTTAAGGTAATATAAATAAAAAGCGGAATCGCGTTTAAAAAAAAGTACTTCCAAACCTTTAGAGTAAATATACCTTGATAGAATATTGACCAGTAACAGAATATTAATAAGGAGCATAATCACGTCGTGTGTCGACAGAGCGAGAATATTCAAATACTTTCAATTACTTTGAAGTCTTGCGAGTATTTTGTGTCGGCATTTGGTTGGCGTACCTGCAATTAAATACCTAGTATAAAATCTGGTCGCGTAAATACGCATCTTCCCTAGTTGCCATCAAGTGTCAAGTGACATTGACAAATGACACTAACGCACATGCACATGCATGATGTGTATTGAAGTTTAGGTCGTTAGGTTTAGGTAATTTCTTAGGTCGTTTGTGCCACTAACGTAATACGGAGGAGGAATCTACGTAGTGATTTATGTCTTTAAGTTAACCTAAGTGAGATTAGGAACGCGACGTGTCGTTTATATTTGTAAATTCAAATTAAATTTGTAAGCTATTTAGAAATAGGTTAGAATTAGTTCACCAATCAATCTCTTCAGATTTTTATAAAATCATGGCTGAAATTTCTGGTGAAAAATTATCAAAGAAGTGAGTATTGAGCGACCCTTGTAAAAATGTTCACCTCGAAGACGTTATCTATTTTAGCTGGTACCTGGACAAATAGAAGTCCTTTTGCACTTAATCGATTTACAAATTTATCCTCTGCAATAAATAAACGGTTGGTTTGGTTGGCTTAGTAAATATATGCTTCAATATAAACTTATATCTGCATTTTTTAAATACTTACAGTGAATTGAAACGTCGCATGAAGGCTGAACAGAAATTGAAAGAAAAAGCTGAAAAAGCTGCTCAGCAACCGGCTACAACGATAGAGAAGAAATCTGCAAAGGCCGAGGAAGAAATCAGCCCCAATGAATACTATAAATTAAGAACAGCAGCAGTTGCTGCTCTTAAAAATGGTACTAAAGATGAACATCCATATCCTCATAAATTCACTGTGACAATATCATTAGAAGATTTTATTGAAAAATACAGCAATTTGAACAGTGGGGAGGTATTAGAAAATGTCACATTAACAGTAGCTGGTAGAATTCATTCCATCCGTGAATCTGGAGCCAAATTAATCTTTTACGATTTAAGAGCTGAAGGTGTTAAAATTCAGGTATTGGATAAATACATTTTTAATATTTAATATACAGTGTCATGATATCTTTTATCTAATTTGTTTTATTAAGTTATTACACTTAGTGTTGATATTAGGCTGGTTTGTAAATTCTAAAATTTCACATTAAAATGTTAGAAGTTCATTTAAAAACGAAAGCCAAACTTAATATAATATGTAAAAAAATTATGAAAAATTAATATTTCCAAAATTACGCATTTATGCAGTAGAATAATTTAAAACTACAAACAACTAGTAAAAAACAATATCTACTTCCTATAAAAAGTTCTAGGTTTTGCACATAGTGTTAGTAATAAATTAATCAATAAAATGTAATTATTTTAGGTTATGGCTAATGCAAAAATGTATAATTCTGAAGAGAAGTTTGCCAATGATACGGATAAGCTTAGGCGAGGTGATATTATTGGATGCGTAGGGCATCCTGGAAAAACCAAAAAAGGAGAACTTTCTATTGTGCCAAAAGAAATTAAACTTTTGTCACCATGCCTACATATGTTGCCACACTTGCATTTTGGCCTTAAAGACAAGGAAACAAGATTTAGGAAGAGGTACTTAGATCTTATTTTAAATGATAAGGTAATTATTTCATATTCCACACAAGTATTAACATTTAATGATATTAACTATATAAACTGGCATATGAAAAGACACACTTGAAGGGATTACTACATTATAATATGATCATCGATAGGGGCTATTATTTATTATGGACTGTGGCTAATGAGCTTACTGCATGAATTTCTATTAATTTAAATTGTGAGTTAACTGATTAAATTATCCATGGAATAAAAGATTATATCTAATGAAAAATGACAACCTGGTAAGACATGCAGGTTGATTTTTTTTTATAGAATAAGGGTGACAAATGAGCACACAGTCCACCTGATGGTAAGTAGACGCTGTAGCCCATAGATATCTACATTTATCTTTAATTAAGAATCAAAAGGCATATGCATTGTCACCCCTAAGGATTAAGATGAAATGCCTTGTTTCCATTAGTAAAGGGTCTCTGGATCTCTACACTCACCATACCAAACACAGCAGAATTAAGCTGCTATTTTACACTGGTATTCTGTGAGAGAGTGGTCCTTCCCTGGTCAAGCCAACCCATTCATGCTACAACCATAATATAGCTGTACCGTGGCTCTACCACATATAAATCGATAGATGAACTTGATCAAGGACCGTGCTTTGGGGGAGCCCTATGTTCAGCAGTGGACTTGTGAAGGTTCAATATCCTCAATTAAGAATCAAAATGTAGATGTGTTATCACCCCTGGGGACTAAGATGGTATGCCTTGTTTCCAGTAAAAAGGGTCTCCAGTTCTGTACACTCACCATACAAAACACAGCAGTATTAATCTGTTATTTTACACTGGTATTCTGTGAGAGTGTGGTCCTACCCTGGTTGAGCTGACCCATTCGTGACACTACCATAATATAGCTGCAGCGTGGCTCTACCACATATTAATACTGTATTGTTCCAAAATTTTCACACTACTACACATTCACCCAAAAAGATATTTTTGTAGCTCTGAAGGTATGAAAGCTATAGAAAAAATGGTGTAATGCTATGAAGCAAGATAATAAAATTTCTCATTCAAACAAGTGTTTTATACTGTTACGAGGATCATTTAGCATAAGTATTTTCAATAGATTTTGCAATTTATTTTCAAAAAGAAGCAATTATAAGTAAATATCTACATAAATTATACCTACATATAGATGACTGCAGTCAAGTTTTAAATAAAAAAAAACCCTACATGCTTCTTTTGTTAAAGATAAAACTAAGGACTGTATTGTAGATCTTATTTATATGATGTAAGGACTCTCATTTTGTCTACTTACTAATGCAATGTTTATATACATACTTGTAATACCTACAACTGGTTGTTACATTTTGTAGGAAGCAAAAATTATATTTGTATAGGACCATACTTATGGATGTTATAGGTAGTAGGTAGGTTTGTAATACGGGTTTCCCTTCTATTTGAATTTATAACAAATTATTTACTTTAAACAGGGCTAAAAGGGTAAATAAAAATATTTATTATTCTAGCCTAAAGGTAAAATTCACTTTTAATCTACAAAGCAGAAATATACTGCAAATAATGCATTTGACCGGTTTTTTTTAACATGCTTTTTAAACACCACACTCATACTTTGTCATATTGACTTCTGAATTCAACTTCAAATTTTTTATATCTATATTTTCAAAAAAAACCTATAAGGAAAGGTAAGTACTAATGAATATAAGGTGTGCAAAAAAGTTTCTTCATATTTTATATACAAATTCAAGACTTTTGTTCAATTTTTAAAAAAAATTAATTACAAGTAATTTTAATATATATGTGCCATTTTGTTTGATAATTTGTTGCCATCTTGTAGGTAGTGAAATAAACATAAGTAAAAAAACATAATCCCGTTGAAATAATACTAGTTTTTACGGAATTTATCGCGTATATTTAACTTTTTAATTACCCGACGTTTCGAGAGCTTTACAGCACCCATGGTCACGGGAAGGACTGAGATGTTCAACGTCCAGCTGTCATAGTTAACCGCGGTTACCATAGATTAAAATTTAACTTTTGTTCCGATCTACACAGTATGAACTTATGGTATCATGGAGTCTTGCAGTTGTATGCTTGGGTTGGGATTTAATTTTTTTAAAAAATTATTCAGTTATTCAATTATACAGTCATTAGCAGTTGTATGCTTGGGTTGGGATTTAATTTTTTAAAAAATTAAATCCCAACCCAAGCATACAACTGCAAGACTCCATGATACCATAAGTTCATACTGTGTAGATCGGAACAAAAGTTAAATTTTAATCTATGGTAACCGCGGTTAACTATGACAGCTGGACGTTGAACATCTCAGTCCTTCCCGTGACCATGGGTGCTGTAAAGCTCTCGAAACGTCGGGTAATTAAAAAGTTAAATATACGCGATAAATTCCGTAAAAACTAGTATTATTTCAATAATCCCGTTGTTGTAGAAATCTTGGGATTTTTGATAAAAAATGCGATAAGTAGGTCCTCTCTTGAAGTTAACCCATAGAGTAGAGTACTATATACAGAAATAGAGAGCCATCTCCTAGAATTTTTTGTCACCCAATATGAATAGTCTCGCCGCCTGGTATCATATCCCTTGAACTAATCTCAATATCATGTTAACTATAGATAGCTGTATGTAGTTATGTATATACAGCTATCTATACTATAGGCGGTTATATTTATATTTTAAGGGATTAGGGTTCAATTAAAGACGTATTATAGATTTCAGTAATATTAACATTTATTTTTGTTATATATATTTAACATACACAACGTAAAAGCGTCTATTCCGCAAAATACAACACCAAACCAAATTAAAAAAAAAATTCATCAGGCAGGTAGAGACCCTTTTTTTGGGTGAGTCATTGTTTTAATAAATAATAAATGATTTATGTAGATAAGTCGCTCGCGTCCGTAGGCTTCGACCACCAAACCTTAGGCCCACCCTACACGTGTCCCCCGGGTGGTGCTAAACGAGCGACAAAGCCGAAAAAAAATAGACTAGGCTTCCCGCCGTGTGGTAGCGGCGTAAAATCTACCACCACCCCTTATTCGCACCATGAGTCAGGAGATAAAAGAAATGGCCCCGAGTTCCCGGCGCCCCTTTAATGGGGCAGGGGTGCGAAGAATCTCCGGGAGAAAAACCGGCGACGAGGTTCGCCACCCGTCACGTTCTGTCTCCCGGAGGGGCGAAAAGTGGATTGCGGAAGCCCGTCTGGCTACGCTGAATGTATGTGGAGCAATGAATGATAAGATGGATGAAGTATGCGAAATGATGAATGACAGAGGAATAGATGTGTTATGTGTAAATGAGACGAAACGAAAGGGAAAGGATGCCACTGCACATGGCACGTATACCGCGTATTGGAAACCGACTCCCTGGCATGCAATCTGCCAGATTGCATGCCAGGGAGTCGGTTTCATCCTTTCAGAAAGAATGGGTCAATGTGTGAAAGAGTATGAATGTGTAAGCCCGAGGCTGCTATGGATACGAATGAAAGTGGGCTTAAAGAAGATGTTCTTGCTAGGGGTGTACGCCCCAGACATGTCTAAGCCCACTTACATCCGAGAGCAGTTTTGGGACATGGTAAAGACGGTGTTGACAAAATGTAAGGAAAATGAAAATATTATAATGTTAGGAGACTTTAATGGAAGGGTTGGGGTGAAGAGGTCTGGTTATGAAAGGATATTGGGAACGTTTGGTGATGAAAGTATAAATGAGAATGGTGAAGACCTCCTCACCGTATGTGTTGAAAAGAATGTCTTTGTGACGAATACTTTTTTCCGTCATAAGAAGATTCACATGTATACACGGGAAAGAGGTGATGATAGAAGCATGATAAATTTCGTAATTGTGGATGAAAAAATGAGGAGCGCAGTCGTAGATACAAGGGTTTACCGGGGGTCCAACCTAGGGACGGATCATTACTTGGTCTTATGTCGAATTAATGGTCTTTTCAAGCGTTGGCGGCATCGGACATCTGTGTCTACCACTGCGTTACAGCGTATAAGAATAGAGAAGTTACAAGATGAAGATGTGAAAGAGAAGTATAAATGTAGACTGAGAGAAAATATTAGGTGTTTGAATGAGTTTTGTATGAATGATTTAGACTTGAATACTGTGTGGGATAATATTAAGAAAGGTAAGAGAACAAATGAAAGAAAAAGGAATACGTTGTGGTGGGATGATGAGGTGCGGGTGGAAGTTGAATCAAAGAAGAAAGCATGGTTAGATTTACTAGCAACTAAAACTGGTAATTCTGGTGATATGAATGATGAGATTGAAAGAAAAAAGGCAGAATTTAGACGTCTAAATAAGAGAGTAAAAGAAGTAGTTGAAAGGAAAAAGAAAGAAAGAACGGATAAGAATGATAGAAGGATATCTAATAATTTCCAGGCTAATATAAAAATGTTCTGGAAACTCGTAAGAACTGCCAGGGGAAATACAAAACAGCCTATAATTAATGCTATTAGAGCCGAGAATGGATGTAGTCTGAATGATGAAATTTCGAATTTAAACGGATGGAAGGAATACTTTGAAAGCGTGTTTATGAGTGAAGAGTCTTCTGAATTAAATGAACAAGAAATTCCGAAAGAAGTGGAAAGGGGTATGGAGATAAGTGTAGATGAAATAATGAAAAGCAGGTAAGGCAGCTGGATATGATAGAGTATCACTCGAGATGCTAAGGGCTGGAGAGGGAGTGGTGGCAGGCCTGCTGTACACCTTGTTTAATTTATGTTGGGAATTAAAACGGGTACCGGATGACTGGTGTAAAGCAGTTATAGTACCAATATATAAAGGAAAAGGGTCACAGCAGGACTGCAAAAACTACCGTGTTATCAGCTTGCTTAGTATTGTGGGTAAACTGTATGCTAAGGTGTTAATTGAAAGAGTTATGAAAGAAACTGATGGAAAAATTTGGGATGTGCAAGCGGGTTTTAGAAAGGGAATGGGGTGTACAGATCAAGTCTTTTCCATGCGCATGATTGCGGAGAAGTTCTTGGCTAAAAACCAGAAAGTTTTTTGTGCGTTCATGGACTTGGAAAAGGCTTATGACAGAGTGGACAGGAATGTGTTATGGCAAACACTGAACTCCTATGGGTTGAGCGCTGGTTTGATACAGGCATTGAGGTCTCTTTATAGGGATTCTAGTGCTTGTATCAGAATCAATGGGGTCTACTTGGACTGGTTTGGCATCTGAAAGAGTGTCAGACAGGGCTGTGTGGCTTCCCCTTGGCTGTTCAACCTATTTATGGACAGGTGTTTGCAAACTTTGAAAGATGAAGAATGTGGGTTAAGAATGGGCGAGTTAACCGTCAAATGCCTTTTGTATGCCGATGATCAAGTCATATTTGCGTCATCGGCGGCTGAGTTGCAAATGATGGTTACATTAATGAACTGGGCATTAAAAGAAAAGGGAATGAAAGTGAACGCAAGTAAGACGAAAGTGATGGTTTTTGAAAGAGAGGAAAGCAAAACGGTATGTGAAATAAGAATAGAAGGAGAGTTAATTGAGCAAGTGGATGAGTTTGTGTATTTGGGATGTGTATTTAGCAGGGATGGTAGATATGATAAGGATATAGAACGACGAGTAAATGCAGGGAATAGAGTGAATGGGGCACTACACTCTATTGTGAAGAACCAGAATGTATCAAAAAGGCACGTATGGTAATTCATAATGCTGTGTTAGTCCCTACTTTAACGTATGGTAGTGAAAGCTGGGTGTGGCAGAAGAAGCACGAAAGTAGAATAAATGCTGTAGAAATGCGGTCTTTAAGGAGTATGCTAGGGTTGAATCTGAATGACAGGGTGAGAAATTGCATGATAAGAGATAAATGTGGTATGCAAGATGATGTTGTGACCAGGATTAAGAAAGGAATGCTTCGGTGGTTTGGTCATGTAGAAAGAATGAATGAGGAAAGAGTGACAAAACAAATTTATATGGCAGATGTGAACGGCAGAGTCGGGAAGGGACGCCCTAGAAAAAAGTTTATCGACCAAATTGGCGATATTTTGAAAATGGGCCACGTTAAAAGTACCCTTAACCGATGTATGCGTAGATATATGGATGTAAAGGAGGCGAAAGAGGTATGTCAGGATCGTGTCAAATGGAAGTCCGTGGTCTCTGCCTACCCCTCTGGGTGATAGGCGTGAGTGTTTATGCTTATGCAAACCAAATTAAATATGTCCACCGGGTTACCGGAATGATAAATGAAAGCGTCAATTTCGCACAACACTACACAAACATACAATGTAATTCCAGCATGAAAATCTTAACAGACAACAAAAAAACAGAGGGCTAATCCCAACTCAACCAAACTTATTGTAGCAACAACCGAAAATCACTTATAAACTATAATAAAACAACAACTTGCTCAGCGCCGGTAGCCATTATGTCATATAAAGTTGCTACTTGCCATTTCCAGAATAACCAGAATTGGTGTAGTCGCCATCTAGCGCACCTTTTAGAATTTAATGTTCGAAAGTTTATGGGGATATAGTACAAGATGGCACTAGTGTCTGCAATTATTGAACCCCAACCTAAAGTATGGAAGTGTACCCCCCCTGAGTTAACCTACCACTATCCAAAGAATTCTGAAGAGACCGAAACAAGTGGATGCATTAACACTTTCCAACCAAGCTCTCTCAAATTTTCTGAGTGGCCAAAGATGTGTGTGATCTCGAGTTATTTTGATGAAGGAACACTCCTTTTCTGTTAATCAATTTTGGCCATTTTTTCTCAATTTCTCAATTGTTGACAATAGATAATCCGAATCATTGGTTTTGCCCGACAGTAAATGCGCATAATAAACGATGCCATTCTAATCCCACCATACACACAGCATCATCTTATTACATGTTTATCCAGTTTTCGCCACAGTCTGTGGAGCTTGACTACCCTTTGACTATGATATTTTGCGCACATTCTTGTCATAGATAATGCATTTTTCATTACCAGTGATCAATCTTTTCAAAATTGGTTTGGTTTCCTGTTTTGTGATAAAACTTCAGAATGTAACAAATTTCTTCATTAGATTAACTTATTTTGGCGGACAGAAAAACAAATGAAAAATGGCGGGAGGGATTTTTGCTTTTTAATTTTCTTTCTCAACGTCCTATATAGAATGATATTAAAACTAGCCACATTCGAACAGTACGAACAAAAAGATTTTTCTTCAATTTTGTACAAACAAAATACAATGAAACTTTTCCCGACCTATTATATATTAAAGTAGCTTTAAGAATTGGCCAAAATGTGAGTGAGCCTTGAGAAACACCCATTAGTACAGGTGACCCTGATATAACCCTTTCTAAATATTTAATTTCAAAACAAGTAGTTTTTAAATAAAACGGTAAATAGATTCAACTGAGCTTGAGAAATTAAATACCGTAAGCGTGTGTCATGCTAGCGCGACGCGTCTTGCGTCTGCGATGAGCGGAAAAAATAACAATACGAGATGAACGGGAGGTGCCACGTTGGCGCGACTGGCGTGCGCGTCAAGCGACCGCGACCACCCGAGGACATAGTACGTGTTCGCGCGTCTTGCGGATGAAGCAAAACATGTTGGTTTTTCCTCGATGCAAAATATAAATACGGAGACGATTATTAGCGAAATAATGTCATAGTCTGCAATATGGTCTAGAAAGCATGAAAATTATATGCATAATATTATATTTCTCAAAAGTTTTATGGGTTTTGACGTATTTCATCATACAGTCTACGATATTCACCAAACTGTTGCCTGTTTTAGTTTAAATCATGAATTCCTATTTTAATTTGCGTTTATATCTTGTGGAAAAAACTACTTCCTTCTAGACATGAAAGTGCCAACTTAGAAAATCTCATTTTTTAATCCGCGCAAAAATAGCACGAAGAAACCACATGTAATGCAGTCGCTCTAGCGTGGCCAGCTTCTAAGAATGAGTGTTCACCATTGTTAATGATGTTTTTGTTAGTAGTGGACAACGGCACTGCGTTTTAAATTGTTTATCAGAATTATTATTATCAGAAAAGCATAATAACATATTACTGAATAGTTTTAAGGTCAAAATTCTTAAGAAGGCTTATTGCTGTATAACCCTATCATATATGAGACGAGGCCTGTGACCAGCAATGAGTTGTATAAAGGCTGTAACATCACATTACAACATTATGTAAATTATTAAATCCATTTCACTGTCACATACACAGGTGAGGCAAACTTTCTATACTAGAGCAAAAATCATATCATACATCAGACGTTTCCTTGATGGCATGGGCTTCCTTGAAATTGAAACACCAATGATGAATATGATACCTGGAGGTGCTACAGCAAAGCCATTTGTGACCCATCATAATGAGTTGAACATGGATCTCTTCATGAGAATAGCTCCAGAACTGTATCACAAGATGTTAGTTGTTGGTGGCTTGGATAGAGTGTATGAAATTGGTCGACAATTCAGAAATGAGGGCATCGACTTAACACATAATCCTGAATTCACTACCTGTGAGTTTTATATGGCATATGCAGATTATAATGATCTCATTACCATAACAGAGACAATGGTTTCTGGAATGGTCAAGAATATACATGGCACCTACAAGGTAACATTTCCTATTATTATAATATTAACTTTTAAAGATAATCTATCATGCATGCATCAAACAATAACATGCATGGGTCATGAACACTTAACTGTACGCTGCAGCTAACTTAAGTACATTTTAAAATAAATTATTTCTTTTAGATTAAATACCACCCTGATGGACCTGAAGGAGAAGAAGTCGAAATTGATTTTACACCTCCATTTGCCCGAGTTCCAATGATTCCTACATTGGAAAAAGTTCTCAATGTTAAATTGCCACCTCCTGATAAATTAGACACTCCTGAAGCCAATACACTACTTAGCCAGCTGTGTGAAAAACATGAGGTAAAATAATGAGTCCTTGAATATAATTAAATATAAATAAGTCCTAGTTATAAAAATAAATGAACCTTTTTGTTATGGCTTGATAATTAGTTATAATTTGTTTCAGGTGGAGTGTCCACCACCAAGGACAACAGCAAGACTTCTTGATAAACTTGTTGGAGAGTTTCTCGAAGAGAAATGTATAAACCCAACATTTATACTGGACCATCCACAAATTATGAGTCCATTGTCCAAGTACCACAGGGATGTACCAGGCCTGACAGAAAGGTAAGAATTTAGTAACTTTTTTTTCTTTTACATGGGGAAATGCTTACGCATACCCGTCTCGCGGGGGCAAGGACGAGTTATATCGGACTCGCACCGACTAAAACCCTATAGTGTTCCACTGGCATCTCCATGGTGGCCCCTTCTCAGGAGAGGACTACTCCTCCCCTTCTCCCTCTCGGGTAAGGCGCACCAGAACACATGGCGCGCCCTCCTCCGCGGCCTACATTTTGACGTGCGCAACAGACCGTGCCCGATGCGCGAAAGCCATGGGGCCAGGAAAAACGAGCACTCAGAAGTAATAGCCTGCCTGACCTCAGCGGCGGATCTGGTCTATGGCCCCGCCGCCAACTAAGATTCGGCTGCGGAGGAAAGAGAGCGGCGCCTCGCAATACCGACACTTCTCTCCTCCCGCAGCCCCACCATCACCGTATCAATTGACGGTGCGGCCCCGTCAGAGTCGCGGAGGATGGGGCGAGTGGTGCATCGTCATACCAGCACTCCTCTTCCTCCGCGACTGCAGTGGTAGGGGCAGAGGGTACCCCTCTCACCGCAGCCCACCAACACACATGCGAAGTAGTCTTGCCAGGCCCACTCGGAGTGGCCTCCTCGAGCTGGCCCTACACCTCGAGCCAGCCATGTGGGTTCCTCTTAGTTCACCGCGGGTGACCAAGTTATAGTTACTAACCTGACCCTGCAGCCTAAAAATGTAAAAAAAAAACAAAAAATAAATCAAACTTCTCACAACCACTATAATTATTTGGTACATATTTAGAGATCAATTAGTTTCGCTAACAAGTTACTCATCTGTTTTAGAAACTACCCACTTCAATCATCTGTTATTGCAGCACATACTTGGCAGAACGAAACAGTGTGTTCGGGGCAAATGTACTTATGGCATTCTTCGCAAACGTTGCCTGTCTTCCGATGTCGCGCATAAGGACACACTTTACACCTTTTTCGTACACCTGGAATTCTGATAGGCGGTTCATCTTGAGATATTCTACTGAATTCTCTGATTCTTTTACGCATATGTCTCGGCATTTGAGGTATTTCTTTTCGGGTAATCAAATGTTCAGTAACAAGCATACGGCCCAATGTTTTGATAAAATTGCGATGTTTTTGGATTACCTGTGTATTAGACCCGTGTATAATACATGCATTAATTCCATCCATATTCAGCATTGCATAGAATACAGTCAGAGGCCATTTTCTTGAGTTGCGGCTAACATCGTATGTCGCGGACAGCTCATCTACAACATCTACTCCACGTTTTGTGGAGTTATAAAACGTGTTTATTTCATGGTTTTTTTTTTCTCTCCAGTCGATTCATCAATTTGAGCGTTGTGGTGGAGACTTGACATAAGTATAACAACTTTTTTTTGGTGTATAAGATACAAGTGTCACGTCCTTTTGAAAGCCAAACTTCGATGAATAGATGTCTGGACCGCGAGTATTGATAAATTTCATTGGGACTTGTCTCTTATTTTTGCGTACTGTACCCACAGAAGTCAGCTTAGCTTAGAGCTGATGGGACACAAGTTCAAAACTGGTGATCAGTTATCGAATGTCACATTGCGGACAGTTCCCGAAATAGGCAGTACTAGACGATTCACCACATCAAAAGGTTCCACATCAAAACATATTGCTGATGAGAAACACCGACGCTCCAGGAAGTCTGCAGTATGTCAACATGTTCAGGATCGTCCTGTAGCGTATAGACATTTATAGTGGTGTATAACTCTGTCGTCTCGAGAAGCGCACGCGCGGAATGCGGGGCGGGGCGGCACTGCCCGACCGATCGCCGCAGGGAGAAGACGTGAACGCTTACTACGAGCCGATATTAGTGTATAATAATAGTGTTACTTGTAATATATACTACTTACAATAGTGTGACTTGTGCTTCCTAAATATTGATCCCTGGGATCTACAGTACATTACATGTGGCGACGAGATAAACTGTGAGTATTTTAAGAATTAAAATAAAAGGAAAGAGAGATAAACATACGTTACATTACAAAATACATAAATCCGACTACAATCTTAAATAAAACTACCAAGCTACAAAGTGATTATTATGTGAGTAACCTATAAGTTACCTACCTTCTTGAGTTGAGTCTCAGTATTTATAACCCATATAGCTGTATAAGATTTTATTAAGTAAAATTCATTCACAGAACCTCGCGAGTTTCGTTAATCACTGTAGCTAGGTAATAGTTACTATAAGTATTGCCGTTTACTATAGGTTCGTTCGAAGTCACAGCGATTTTGCTGAGCAACGACCTGTTCCTACGCAGATGGGACGCAAGGCTTTATTGTCATTATAATTAGGAGATTGGAAAGTAATACAGTGGTTATTTAAACTATCTATATGCGGCGTTTTGTAGTTTTAGATTGTAAATAACTAAATTGTTGCTTTGATCATAGATAATACAAGTTTTCATGCCATTGAAAACACAGACTACAGAATATAAATAGTACAGACCATGAAGTTATAGATAAAAAGAGTACAGACTGTACTTGAGTTGTCTGTGTTGAATACGAGGCTTTTAGCCACTTTGTACCAGTAATAAGGGTAATTCTAATTTTAATCTTTACAGTGTGTTTTGTTGTACATAATAAACATTTTTCTTTTTCTTTTCATTATTCTGAAGTTAATGAATTGATTCACAGTATTAATTAGTTACTTACCTATAAAATAAAAGTGTATTTAAGGTTATCATCGTTACTAACTGATATTGACTGTATATAACATTTTGTTATCACATCAAACACCTCGGCCCCCCCCCCCGTGACCATGGGCGATGGAAAATGCCTCAAGCGTCGGGAATTAAAAAAGTTAAAATTAATTTTATTTATTTATTTATTTATTTAGGCTTACCAACTAAACACATACAAAACATTACTATTAAAAATTTGCAGTTATAAACAAAATTATACTATATATGTATTTAACTTAAAGGTATGCACAACATTTCAACATGAAATTTAAAATTAGTTTAGAAATTAACAGATAATAAAATATGATATAAATACAAAGACTATTCTATGTAATACAGGTAAAATTATAATTTGGTAGAGAGCTTAACATTGTATAATTTAAAGTTTTAATTTTCAGTTTGAGTGTAGTGTAGAGATATTTTCTTTTTTAAGGAACCCAGACTATCACTAAAGAGATCTATATTACATTTACCGAATATATCATTGTACTTTCTCATCATAGAACATAGAGGAGACTTGTTACCATAATTTTTGCTATTGAAATTTACACTAAAGGGACTAAAATTACACAACCTTGCTGAAACTCCGGGCACCTTCAAGTTAATTTGTGAGAGGAGCGCGAAAAGATAAACGCGATAGAATCCATAAAATGAATTTCATTCCACTATGAAATATGTTTGATGTGTGGTTTTCGACTACCTTATTTAATTTCCACAAGTTTTGATTTTATTTAAAAATCTAGCTATCCATTTGCAACTGTTTCAGATTTGAGCTATTTGTAATGAAAAAAGAAATATGCAATGCATATACTGAGTTGAATGATCCTGCGACCCAACGTGAGCGATTTGAGCAACAGGCTAAGGATCGAGCTGCCGGGGATGATGAAGCGCCACCAACTGATGAAGCATTTTGCACAGCTCTAGAGTATGGTCTACCTCCTACAGCTGGTTGGGGAATGGGAATTGACCGCCTCACAATGTTTTTGACAGATTCTAATAACATAAAGGTTTGTTTTTTTATTTGTCGTTTGAACTACCCTAACCATGTTTCATTTGAAGTAAAAAAATGTTGTTTTTAATGATGACTTGTATGACTGTTGGCAACATTACCACATCTTGAAGGCTATCATATCTTCGGCGCATTTGAAGCCGAAACATCGCGGCCTTGTGGCAGGCAGCGCGACTACATAAAATATATTATCCTCACCCTATCCCTATCCCTATCACCTATATCCCTTTGAGATGGGAACAGAGAAAGTGCAAATCAATGATGGGAAGCTATGCCTAAGGTCTCATATTCTAAAAATGTCATTCTCCCTATAAGTCATATTTTATTTATAATACCCAAACCTTTAAATTTTGCAGGAGGTTTTGTTATTCCCAGCCATGAAACCAGATGATCCAAATAAGCATCACAATGAAGATGATGATACCCTAGATGGACCTTCAGTTCAAAATGGACCTAAATAATAAAATGTGTGTATCCCTGATCTATTTAACTTTTAGCTTATTAATCCTCAATCTTTACTAGCAATAAATGATTGTGAACTAGAGTTGTTTTTTTATTACAAAATATATCTCGGTGCAATAAACCCACTTTAAAAAATATTGGAAGAGTAATTTGTCATAATATTTGTACACTATGACTATGATGGAAATAATACAGAGAGGCCATAACAACTGAATTAATAATTTGCAAATATTAAGTAGAGTAAGCATTTCATACATACAATTTAAAATCAACAAATTATAAGTCAAATTAAATTCAAACATACAGTACAATTTAAATTAAAAAATGACAAAGATTAAAACTATTTACAACTGGAATAATAAAAAAGCAAGCAAGAGAGCGCGCGTATCGCTCATTGCCCATTATGCCAAGCGTCTACAGGTGTTCTCACTAATAGTGGTTAATATAGCGTATAGCATCATATTATAGCGCGCTATCTTTCCGTAGCGCATGCTATGTAAGTAGCTGCTATGGCGCTAATAATACCTAGCGGCAATTAGTTAGCTCAGCAGCGCTGTTGGGAATGGACGTGTGACGCAAATTTGCTCCAACATCACGCTATTTAACGCGCGCGACCTAGCTTAGTTTTAAAACTTATTTAGTGTATACTGTATGTTTATAAGTAAACGAAGGACACGGTTTTCTGCTACAATAGTAGCCTAACTAATGTTTTTAAATATAAATAAAATATAGATACAAAAGTGTATGTAAATAGTTGATTTTCAAAATCACCACATTAAGGTTAAAATAACGTTTACATCTATTATAGATTGTATACTGCTTTATTTTATTTTAGTCTAAAATGCGACTATTACACAATAATGTTTTGATATAGTACGCGATCTATCCAACAAACGACGTGTAATGTAATGTGCTACGAAATTTAGCGTGCTGCAAAACTACGCGTTTGCCGGCCTCCTACACACTTTCTTATAAAAAGCGCGCTATAACATAGCGTATTTAAAAGCGCGCTAGAAATTTATAGTTTATAGTCTATAGCGTGCTATTGATTTATAGGCGTTTTGAACAAATTTAGTCACATAATACTTTTTATAAACCGGAACCTGGGTGTTCTATAGAAACTGATACATAGATGAAGTAGTTGAATAGGGATGCGCCAAAATTAACGCCTATGCGTTATCGTACCTACTTAAGTTATTAGTTTTAATTAAGTAAGTATTTAGTGTACTAAGTAGGTGGGTAAGGTAAGGTAGGGTTTAGCAGATCAAAAAAACACATACGAATTTATAAAACGATGTTTTTTAATCAAACACAAAAATCTTATTAATTTACTACCACTTTAAAAAGGTTAACTTTTACATATTGTTTTGTTTGCATGATCGCAGTTTTAAGTACAAGTTATTTCATTCTAATATCAATATATTATTTTTGAATGACTTCCATTCGTTTTGACAAAACCGCGAACATAAATACATATTTACGTTACCTGCATAAATAACAGCCGAAGCTAGTTAGTTTTATAATCGATTTTAAATAGGTGCATTCTTACTTCAAATTTAAGCTCTGATATAGCAACTCCAACCAGCTTGCAAAATGTACGAAGTACTAAAATGGATGAAACAATTGAAATTCCTAAAGTTGGGCCTTTTTATTGATACCACCTATTTATTTGCCAATTCAAAAAACTATTAAAAAGTTTTATTTTAGACATTGATCCATACGGGATAGGAATACAAAGGATCTTAACTTCTTCTTTCTATGTTATTGTTGCGCGCCTAAGTTGACGTCAGGTACCTGGCACTAGCGCCATCTAGTGTCGGGGACCAGAGCGAGGAGGGCTTCCTAGAAAATGTCAATCTTGATCTTTCGACCAACAGTGCCATCTAGTATCGAACAGAAGAATTAAGCTTTCTAGAAGCCCTTCACTCGAACTTTCTGCGTCTGGTCGTTCGGCGCCCATATTTACTGGAATATTCTGGATGTTTCGGTGTAAAAGGTGTATTTAAAGCCGCTGCAACCCGCTATCGGGGCAGTATTGCATTTGGCTAGACAAGCGAAGCTTCGGAGCGTAATAAAGTGAATCAGTGTAATTAATTATTAGTGTCTTTTAAGTTTTAATTGGTGTTCGGTAGTAAAAGTGTAAATTTTGGTAATTCAATCGGCAGTTTTTACTGTCACGAACCCTAAGCTCGTAACAATTGGTGTCACAAGTGGGATAAAATCATGTCGATTTTACCTAAGGAGGAAACGGAGGGTGTCCGTACCCGAAGTCAACGCCAGCAGGAGACGGACCAAAGAAGATTTGATGGTGCAACGCCGCAGACTTCGGAGGGCTAGCCGCCGGCTGCAGGCCCGTCAGTAGCTCCTACATCTGCAGCACCTGACTTAGGTGCTCTGATGATGATGCTACAGGAGCAGGCTCGCCGATAGGAGGAACAGGCTAGCCGACAGGAGGAAAAGGTCCGTCAGTTGAAAGAGCAGCTGCGGGGCGAAGAAGAGGAACAGGTCCGTCGTTTGGAAGAGCAGCTGTTGGGTGGACAAGAGGAACAGGCCCGCCGACAGGAGGAACAGGTCCGTCGTTTGGAAGAGCAGCTCAAACGCGATAAGGAAGAGCAGATGCTCCTCATGAAGGACATCCACGCTACCGTCGGAAAAGAGATATGGGGGGTGAAGGATAAGGTTGCTCAACATGACAACCGCCTGTCGGAAGCTGAAACCCGAATCGACCAAGTAAACAATCGGGTTGACAACGTAATGGCTGACATTAAAAAACTAACTGGACGAACTCAAACTTGGGGAACTACAGCTCCCGTAGTACCTACAACACCTTCGCTACGTGGATTCAAAGTGCAGTCGTTCGACGGGACTTCTTCCTGGTCGGCCTACAACATCCAGTTCGAGGCCGTCATGGAGGCGAACGGTTGGAATAAAAGCCAAGCCATGACTGCATTCACCCTAGGCCTGCGCGACCAAGCCTTAACTGTGTTGGAAGCTCTCGGTAAGAAAGTGACCTACGAGCAGCTCCTTGAGGCATTGGAGGCGAGATATGGCGACGCTCACCTGGAACACGTCTTTCGCGCGCAGCTTAAAGATCGCGTGCAACGCAGCAACGAAAACCTGCAGCAGTGGGCCCTTGAGGTGGGGAAGATGGTTCGAAAAGCATACCGGTCTGTACCTGCGCTCATTGAAATGAACCTGGTGCACACATTCATCGACGATATCCGCGACCTTGAAGTCAGAGCTGCTGTGAGGCTCGAACACCACGAGACGCTTAAGGATACCTTGGCCCATGCACTGGAGGTGGAAGCCGTGCGGTAGGATCTTCGCTCGGTTCGCGACCACAATAAAGGATACAGCCCTAGGTGCTATGGCTGTGAGGAAAGGGGCCATCTTCGATCCAGCTGCCCTAAGCGAACCGTAGAAAGGGAAGTTGAACGACATCAGGAGGGTTGTGCGGCTAACAGCACCACCCAGCAGCAGGAATACGACTTTGTGATTGATCACCGCAGCGGGAAATCGCATGGCAACGCAGATGCATTGTCAAGGAGACCTTGTCCTGAAGATTGCAAGCAATTTACTAGGCAGGAGAGTAAGGAACCGTGAGGATCCGTGAGGATGCTCAGGACAGACCACCTCGAGCAACGAGTGGAAGGACAGCTTTCAACATGCACAGCAGGAAGATCCCGACATCAAGCCGATTCTGGAATGGATGAAGGCCCGTGCTACCAAGCCCAAGTGGAGCGACGTCTCAGCGATGAGTTCGAACACTAAAAGCTATTGGGCCCAGTGGGACAGCTTGCTGCTTCAGGATGGATTTCTCTGCCGTAAATAGGAAAATGTTCGGGGAGACAGCTGTCATTTGCAAATGGTATGGACTATACTTAATATTTTATTTTTATATATTTTTTAAATCATTGTTAAAGGATTTTGCACAGAAATCTAAATATAAATAGAAGTCGTAAAAGCGCGTGACCTTGTCGCCGCACATGTGACTCGTAGGCCACAAGCGCGTGAGGAGCGTTTTTTTTCGGTCACCAGTGCTGTTTCGGACGCAGAGACGTAAAAATGGTGTTTTGAATCATATCCAACTGCGGAAATTCCTCCACAACTAGCAAATTTTCGAATAAAGGGATAACATTTCATAAATAAGTACTAGTGTTTTAATAAATGTTGTGTTTAATGAAATATACTTGAATAAAATTATCCTCCACCTCCAGTACTACGATTGTCTCCGAAATTTTAATTGTTTTCACATTTCAATTTCCATTGATTCCTAAGCTAGTTCATGTCTACGAGTGCGACAGCTAAAATCAGCGATGGATTAATAGTATGCCTGCCTTATAGACTCCTGCGATAAACAAAATTGTTACGTACGTAAATTTCCCAGAACATGGCCGCAGGAGTCGAATGTTAGTCATTTACGTGACACAACTATTTTGTATCGATAATATATTATGTTTGGCTTACCTAGTTTTAACGAAACGGGAATTAAATGTGATTTTTCGTTAAATATTTATTTACACCTTTCTACTTTTTTTCTTTCTAAATATTTTATACGGTTAACCGTGTATCGGCGATTATCTGTTTGTTTGTACTTTAAAATTACTTGATAAACTTTTAATCAGTTATATTGTAAGGATAGTAGTCTTAATTCGATCTGTAAGAAGCCGGGAAACTGAAAAGTAGCAAACAACAGAAAGTCAGTTACAGATCTTTAAAACTAATAAAAAATGATAAATATGTCACCCATACATATATTTATTTGTTTGCTGTTGGTGTAATTTTGTATTTATTTTATTTATACATCTGTTTATTTAATACAATGCTTTTAGTACAAGTTTCCAAAAGATCCGGTTATTAAAGATAAATGGATATATTTATTCTTAACGTATTATTATTTCCCCTTTTTTTCTAATTATAAAACGTCTAAAAGCTAAAGCTAAGACTAAAAGCGTCTATTACTAAGACAATTTCAGTTAATTTGTTATATCTTGGTGTAAGACTCCTGGAAGATTAACGACGCTACCAAAACGTGCGTTGGGCTGCACTATTCCCAAGTGAGAGCGAGCGCGTCTGTTTTTCGCACACTTTAATTATTGGACCGAGTGGCTACGCCTCCTGAGATTTTGCGTTTTAATAAAATATTCCTTAACGCAATAGTTTATAGATTAATCTTTGTTGCATGAATGCTAGAGACATTTTTAGGCGTAATTGTGTATTTATTGTTTGTCTATGTGTGAGAGCTACGACCTGGCGACACGCGTCCCGATACTAAAAGACAGTAGAAGGCATTTCTATTGTCTTATTATTTAGATTTCTGTGGTTAGGCCGGACCAGCGCACAGCGCAAGAGTGGCATGCGTTCAGCGTCGGATGCAGCTGCGGACTAGCGGGGCGGGGGGAACCCGCTCGCGCGCAAACTGATTGAGGCAACGACCACACAGCCCGAATAGACGCCTAATGTACTTCTGCGTTTTCATACAGGTTTCATTGCGTCTAAATTTTAAAGTTCACAATTTAAGAAGGTATTTTAACTACTGCTGGAAGTATTTATCAGAAATAACTCAATCCCGAAAATTTTAATTACGAATGAACAAACAGGTGAATGGTCTTTCAGCCGAAAATAATTAATATACTTGAACTACAGAAGTGCAATTGTTTTCAATCGGTAATTCCATTTTCAATGTAAAATTGTGTTTTTTTTATTGTGATGATAATTCATTAAGATAAGTTTACAAATATTGAAAATGGATTGAAATTGTTTGACTAATTTTCTTGTTAATAATTACATTGTTTGAGCTTTAACTTAATAAATAGCTTAAGTAAAGTCTTATAAGATAATGGCAACGACTACACAGCCCGAATAGACGCCTAATGTATGTACTTTTGCATACAAACCTGTCTGTCAAAAGTCTGAGGTAAGCGGTACGGGGGAGGCGGGTTGAAATGCACGCTAATTGGTTAAAATCAAAGTTGCGACACTTGCTAATGAGCAAATAGTGATGGGAACTTTAACTAATAAATTTGGTACCAAGTCTACTTAATCAGTACCAGAATTATATTTTACTATAAATTTGTACAAAATAAAAAAAAACAAAAGAAGTTTTTATTTAAGTAGGTATCGTATATAGTAAAATACCTATAATTTTTTGTTTTAGAGAATATTTTTTATTAAAACAAGCTTTCTTTACGATATTGAAATAATAATAGAATTAAAAATAAAATAGCAATAGTTATTTAAACTGTCAAATTCACTTCCGTTTCCTACTTGTCTTGACATGGCGTCTAAGCAGTAAAGAGAGCGGAGTGCCGTCTATTAAAAATTATATCAACTTATTTATGATTTTTTAAGAAGTTTTGAAAAATTCGATTTAATTATTAAATCAATTATTCAAATATGGATTAACGTACATTTACTAAAAAAATTCAGCTTACACCTATGTCGCTCATAGTATAAGTCTGTAAAACATTCGCGATAACATGCATAACATTTACTTGTACCAATATTATAGTTTAACTGGTACAGCACTAGTTATACGTGCCGGTAATTAAAGAAAAGTATAGCAACAATGAACTACATTGAAAAGAAAGGGATGCATAGTCCGAACGCGAGTTACTTGTGACAAGTATAGGTTGAGCTCTGATTTAATTTTAATTAATGAATTTGGAAATTAAAATTCACTTATCTATGAACAATGATGCCATTTTTTTGCAATTACACATTTGGCTACTATTTTCGCACTATTTTATTGTACAGGGAACCATGTTGCGCGTCTGTTGTATTTTATTTTGTCGAAAATTCACGAGTCACATGCAAGATGTTCACGGGTCAGGGAAGTGGTTCCTACTAAAGTAGATCGTGCGATCGTTTTCTCAAGTAAGACGTATTTGTCTAACGTGTTGACAGAAAGTGGTTGCCTTGCATGAGGCATCTATTCGGGCTGTGTAGTCGTTGGATTGAGGCGTGGCCGCTTGACCTAGATATAGTCGCGCCGTTTGTTCAGTGAGTAGCTCTCTCGTTGCGGCGCGTTGAAGATGCCAGGTTCGGTATGCCTCCACATCACCCCCTCCAGAGACGGTGTTACGGGCGATAATAATTAGGGAATCTTACTACCCTTCCTGACTTTGTACGTTGTATTACTTTATCTGGTGGTGTTTTATCCGGGGGTGAATTTTCGCACTTCCGCGTTAAAACGTTGTAGGCGCTGTTTGCCTAGTAACTGTCATGTCTTTGAGTAGATAATCACTTTTGAAGCTCTAATAGCAAGTTGTCGCAGGGATTGTCAGAAAATTTAATTTCGGACTGCGGTACAGCTTTTAGCTCAAGGGAATTTAATAAATTCTTGCAGAACAATGACATCGAGCACTTGTACTCACCCCCATATCACCCCGGCGACGAACGGACAAATCGAACGGGCGATACAGACCTTCAAGAACAAGCTCAAGAAAATGTCTGATGCAGGTGTATCATGGACTGAGTAACTGCCTAGGGTGTTATACTCTCTCTGAACGGTGCCGAATCACCTCCGTAAAATTCTTGCAGAGATGTAGAATGGTACGTAAATATAGAACTGCAGTGTCGGCGCTACATCCCGATAGCGGGTCAGAGCGCTTTGAGCGACAGCTGGAGGAAGCGGCACAGCGTGCGCCCGCCCGAGCTTTCGCGCTCGACTAGCCCATGCTGGTGCGTGCCTATGGGCCAGGAGAGAAGTGGTGATGCACCACCATTGAGTGTATCGAGGGCCCTGGTTGTTATAAGGTGAGAACGCAAGATGAACTGTTAATCCGTCGACATGTTAACCAAATTCTGGCGCGATCTACGGACGTAATCAAGAACCAGACCCTTGATGACGTGCCAATACCTCAACAAGTAGAAGATCAAATTCGTCTTCTGGGTCTGTCCCACCAATTCAAATACAAGTTTAATTACAAAATGGTAAGAAGTGGTTGTTTATTAGTGATTAGAAACAAATAATGAAAAACAATAATTAAAATGGTTTATTTCAACTTATGTCCTAAACTATGATTATAACTGACGAGAAATCCCGATAAGTTCAGACTCTTGTTGATCGGCCATTTTCGTGTGTTATTGGGCGATGACATTTGTGTTTGTGTACACGCTCACTTTGTTTTACAAGTGTTTAATTTTATCGTCCAAGTTAGGCTGTCGTCGCCCGAGCAAACTTCAGCCAATGAAGGATTAGATGTATGTGAAGCTTAAGAATAGCACAACTTCTATTTCACAATTTAGTTTTTACATCACAATACTGCCACTTTCTGGAAAACTTTATAGCAGCCATAATTTAAATAATTATTACAAGTTTGTTTAATCCATATTCCTTTTGATAAAACAACCTGGAATAGCATGGCTTACTCATAAATACTTCCTAAAAGTAAAAGTTCTTTATCCTCCGTTGCTCATCATTTGTCACTTAAATTTTTTTCTTCTTCAATATACAAATTGATAAATTTTTTATCAGTTATGTATCATATTCTATTACATTATCTTCTAGATCCTGGGTGGAGTTATAATGTTCTCCTAAACTATACATGTGTCTATGATATGTGATGATTAGTGATGGACCCTCAAATTCTTCTCCTTGTTGTATTGATGCAGGCCCAGTTGCTTGGATAACAGTTATAGGACATTTCAAATAATTTGATAATGCTCTTATTTCTATTTGTCCACCCCATACTTTAGTACTGGTAATTTTTTCACAATATTCTTCAAACTCAGTATCTGTAAGCATGTCACATGTTTCTGGATGACTCATAAAAGGCATGAAATCTTCTTTATAATCTCTTATATATTTTGAAGTGTTTTGCCTAAGATTATCCACAGGTACAGACTGTTGTTTTTTGACAAGTAACTGATGTGAAATAGCTTGATATAAACAATCACCATCAGAAGGAATAGGATAAATCTTTAGTTTCATTTCTTTTAATATGTTATATATGGCTTGATTTTCTATATTTCTTGGTCCATTGATATTTTCTTTTTCTTGTAACTTTATCTGTTGCGCCCTTTCTCTTTCTTGTTGTTCCTTCTTTTCTCTTCGTTTTTGAGCTTTTGATACTTTCACTTTAGAGGGCTCATTTTTATTTAAATTTCCTGCTTCAGCATCTAGGGGAGACTCTTTAATAATCGATTCTAATTCTTTTTTGTGACGATTTTCTAATTCTGTCTCTAACCTTGCGATTTCTGCAGTAAATTCTTTTTTCTTTGTTTTATCATTTTTTGCTGCCTTTTTTAAGGACTGAATATGCGCTTGAAGTTCTTTTTTTTCTTTTCGATGTTTATTTTCAAGTGCCTCTAATTCATTACTTGATTCCATTATATTTACAAAATCTATAACACCAAAAAGTTGATTTATGATAGCCACAAAAAAAATTTATATTCTCTAGTTTGAAATGGTTAATTGGTAATTTTTTTTCTAATTTTCATATTTATTTCATAAAATACTAATAGTGGAGGTAACTTAGTGATAAAATATTAAAGACCTGATATATAAATTATTCATAAATATCAAGATAGAGTAATCATTACCTATTTGCTATGATAGGTTTACCATGGGTGGGATGGTATAGGTTAGGATGAGAACAATCAATTTATTATAATATTTTACGAATATATTAAATTAAACTAATTTCCTTTTTTGTTCTTTGGTATTGTAGAAACTATTTTTTATTGATTATGGAATAAGTAAGATACTGCAAAAATATTAAAATACCTTGACACTTACAGTTGACATTAGTTTTTTTTATGTAACTGCTCTGGGTTCTAGTTCTAACCCTTCTGAGCATTATAACATTATAATATCATAACTGTAAGCTTTGAGGTGAGCATAGATACTGTGTACCTAGAGAATACTGTGTATATGTATACATAGATTACTCTGTATATCATGGAGATTAGAGAACAGGAGAACGATCACTACGTGCTAAATCATAGCTACGTTAGCACTCTTATTAGTTTGTGATCATAGCCCTCCTGTCCTTGAAAATTTGTAGATTTATAGCCGCGCTGTCGTCTGTAAGTAGTATCTACGAAGTAATTTTTTAAATTATTGACAAAAAGATACATTAAAAAATGCTAAAATAATATTTAAAAAAAATAAATAAATCAATAATAATTTATATTTAAAATATTTTATAATATTTATTATAAATAAAAATATGAAAAATTTTATGAATTAAATAATAACAATAAACAATAATAATTTCGTTATTTTTTTCTTTGAATGATACATATTATAATCATTTCAAATTGGCGCACAACAGCCTGCTTTTATTGAGACAACTTAGCGATCGCAATGCCTCACTTATTTTGTCCATATTTCTGGGACAATATTTTCTACAGCGATCGTTCTCCTGTTCTCCAACCTCCATGGTGTATATACTATACTGGAGATGAGATTAGGTTATTATTTTGTTTTTTAGAAGTAGGAATCTGTGGTTATACAATTTAGTCTGATATGTATTCTGTTTACAATAGTTTCCAAAATATGATGAAGCGTACAATCAAGGAGGGAGGATGAGGAATACTAGGAGGAGGCTATGTTAGGAGTTTCTCTGCATGATAAATTTAAAAATAAGGATATCCGTAGAAACCTATGGGAACAGTAAGTTGATGTGGCGATGGGCTGGCCAAATAGCTTGATCAGCTTTAAGAAACGAAAGCAGAAGCGGAAGAAAGGTTCACACCATCAAATCACATGTTACATCACTTCAATTTTTTACATGGAGAAATACCTACGTATACCAGCCTCGCGTGGGCAAAGATGGGTTATTTTGGACTCGCACCGACTAAAACACATGGTGCTCTACCTTCGCCGCATAGTAGTAGGGCCATGGGAACGATTTCGGACACATTCTCGGCCCTACCAGCGTCAGCCACCCCATGGTAGCCCCTCTTCGGGGGAGGATAATTCTTCCCTTTCTCCTTACCAGGTAAGGTGCACCAGAACACTAATGGAAATTCCTTCCGTAATGTGTCAGCCTAGTTTGGAAAAGAAAAGGGTGACGCACGGACATATCGTATATTCACATGAACCAATTCGAGATATTTTTGACCTTTCCATAACTCAATAATTATTAACCCTTCAACCCCTAAGCGGTCGAATTCGACCGCGACGCTATTCCGTCAAAATCCAAGCGGTCGAATTCGACCGTGCACACTCACAGCACTTTAAACCATTAAAACTTATATTTAGAGACTACTTTTCTATGAAGATGTTTGGCATTATAGAATCAATATGAAATTTTCTATCTTCTAGTGCAATAAAAAATAGTTGGATGGATGGATAATGATTTCTTATATTTACGCGAACACTACACATTGATTAAAACTACTTTTACGGATATTATCGCATTTATTTTACTTTTAATTATTTTATTTTTAATTCCCGACGTTTCGGGCGCTTTCCAAAGGGGGACTGAGATGACTGACGTCCCGATGTCATTGTTAAACCCGGAGTACCTTCAGCTTTTTTTAACTATTATTTATGGTCCGATCTATGCAAAATGAACTGACTATGTCCTGAGGTCTTGCGGTGGTATGCTTGGGTTTAGTTTTAATTTTATTGATTATAGGATCCCAAGCAGGTGGTAGTACCCAGCCTCCTTCTCTATTGAAATTAGGATGTTTTTTTAATTTCAATAGCCTCACGTGTCATCCTTGTAAGGAATCGGTGTTCTTTCGCGAGGATTTGTGGTCTATCAAATCTGATGTAATGTTTGGGGCCGTCTAGGATATGATCGCAAACTGCAGACTTCCCGCTATGTTATATGTTCTTTTACGCGGGTTCTAATTGATCTTTTTGTTTGTGCTATAGCACAAACAAAAAGTGTGGTCTCTCTTGTATATAAGATTTCAATCTTATGTAACCTCTCAGCAGTCCGGGCCAAAATAGCCGCTTTGGCGCATCTGTCAAACCCTAAACGAGTGTTATATTGCCTACGTGGCGCGTGTCATTAAAATGGCAATATATTAATATTTATGTATGGTAACTATATAATATGATATGTTGTTAGAATTATTGTTAAATAAGCTAATAGAATATGTGTAAATGTGTACGTTCACCCTTTTGGTATGTTATAAATTTGGTGGTAAAATTGCTAGAAGCGATTTTTTTCTAGTTTGTTGAATATAAAATGTAATCATTAAAAAATTAAGCAATTATTTCAATAAATATTTACTTCATTTACTATACGATAACACACTTTACAATAATGAATAAAAAAAACACAACTCTACGTACAGTTTTTTCACACCACAAGCTCTACAATAATGTGGGCCACTTAAGATGACCCGAAACAGGCACAAAAAAGGCACATTTTGTACTTCAATATCGACGACACCTGAGGCACAATGGGCTATAAATCTTAACTTATGCTATAGTTTGGTCTTTGTTCTTAATATAAACAGTTTCAAACATTACAACTATTCAGTTATTAAGAAATGAACGAGTTGTAACAAACACTTGAAAAAGTGACCCTAAAAAAATGCTTTCAAACTTTTGCATTTGTAACGAACAATTTTGTAATTTATTTACATGTGAATGTACATTCCTAAATATAATAACATTTTCTAAGTTAAAAACAAAACAAATAAGGCATCTTTTATACAAAATTATGTTAGAAATCATCAACTAAAAGTTACACATTCACTACAAAAAGCACCAAGTATGACGTAGTACCCAGCTATGCTAGTATGGATACTTTCTGTGGTGACTTCTTTAATAATTGTAATCATGAACATAAAATTAAAATGAAATACAAATTAGTTATTTTTCTTTGCTTTTTATATTTTTAATTAACATTTGAATGTTATTATAAAAAATGTTTGACAATTCTTTTTGCCAAAATAAAGATTTATATTTTTGTTATTTAGATTTTTTTTTAATTTTACTTAATTTGAAGTGACCCTAGCCTAGTGATAGCTTGCGTGCGAGATCCATAATAAAGTTTAAGCAATGCACGCGTTAGCTTGCAACTGGATGGGTGACCGTTTCGTACTTTGAGGCTATTCCAACTATAGCACCGCAACGAGCTAAGGATTATTGCTTAGCAATAAAAACTACTACGTACAAAAAACAATCTCTTCCAGATAACCTTGGGCTAAGAGTGAAAACAAAGAGTGTTTCACTTGTCAATCAAGTGCAAAAAAATATAATGACATGCACATACAAAAAGTAAAACAATTTATTGACAAAAAAATAAAACGAAACAAATAAAAATCCACACCAAAAATTATCGTAAAAATATACCAACACTGGCATTCCCAAAGTCGTATCCATACTATACAACCTGCTCTCTAAGATGGTGGATTTCATGTGAATAACTTTACGACCCATGTCTGTCCACAACCGCCAGGTGGACGAGAGATTTAAGCAATTTGTTATTTTTAGTTTTATGAAATATTTAATCGAAACTATACAATTGTAATTATTGTTATGTTTGTAAATAAGTATGTTAACGATATTAAGACAATGTTTACCATTCACAATTGTACTTTTAATTTAAAACAATTGAAGTTAATACGATCATGGTTTCAACATGGCGGTCGAAATGGCAAGCAATGTTTGATAAAATGGAACAATTTATGTACAAATCGTCATCTAATATATTTTATATTAATAGAAAAGTATTTATGACTTACCCATTCATGTTTATCTTTAATATTGACTTCCGAAATCACTTTCAACAATTAATACTTTGCACGTAAACACACGACACCGCGTCACAGAACGAGCAACTGAACGGAATAAATGTATTACTATTTCACAGCTTCTATGGTTGGTTTATGAAGCGTGTGTGATATTAATTGCCGTCTTTGTTTAATTCTCTGCATGTTGTACCAGTTATAGGGAGATACGTATACTTTTACTAGGGCTGTTTCGAATCTGAAGTTTATAAGTAACCAGCAACCTTCTGATGGTTGTGGACAGATGCGTACTTTGTGACAGCAACCTTTAGAAGGTTTTGGACTGACGAGAGGATAAGATTCTTACATATTAAGATTCACAATCAAGCTTGTACACTCCTGCATCTTGTAGAGGAATATGACACTTGACGGATGGTAGGAACTGACTAATCTTCTTCGGCGGCTTGTAGAATGTTCTAATAGAAGCTCGCTTCAAGATGTAGCCAATCTTGTCTGTGACACCTCTGACATATGGTAGTACAGCATGCACACGCTCGACTGTGGCCGGCGTCACTCGGTCACTGTGACTTAGGCGCGGGACCCGAAGCCTGTTGTCGTGCAGAACTTGCTTGACGTGCTGAAGCTCGGCGGCCAGGTGTTTGCTGGCACAGATCCCTCGTGCTCTCTGTAACAAAGATTTGCCCACGGTAGCTAACTGTGAAGGATGGTGGTGAGATTCACCGTTTAAATATCGGTTTGTATAGGTCTTTTTCCTATACACAGTGTGACCAATAGTGTTGTTAGGATTTCGGATGACTAACACATCCAGGAAAGGTAAGAAATTATTTGCCTCTAACTCCATAGTAAATTGAATTTTAGAGTTTATGGAATTAAGATGTTCTAAAAATGCAGTTACTTTGTCTGATGGTAAAATTGTAAAAGTATCGTCTACGTACCGCTTGTAGATCCTTGGTGTAACAGTTGCAATAAGGAGGGCTTTCTCCTCAAAGTCTTCCATGAATATATCGGCGACAATAGGAGATACAGGTGAGCCCATCGCAACACCATCTATTTGTTTGTAAAACTCTTCCTTCCACAATAGATAGCCAGATGTAAGGCAATGTCTGAGTAATACTACCACCTGCTTGGGATCCTATAATCAATAAAATTAAAACTAAACCCAAGCATACCACTGCAAGACCTCTGGACATAGTTTTGCATAGATCGGACCATAAACAATAATTAAAAAAGCTGAAGGTACTCCGGGTTTAACAACGGTCATCTCAGTCCCCCGTGACCATGGGTGCTGGAAAGCGCCCGAAACGTCAGGAATTAAAAATAAAAGTAATTAAAAGTAAAATCAACGCGATAATATCCGTAAAAGTGGTTTTAATCAATATGCTATGGATGTTTATTTATAATCCACGTTCATTTCGTACGCCATTTTCGCGAGAATGTTATTGTGTTGGTTTTTGGATTTTTCCAGTGTCTTATTAGTGTTTTAGTAGTGCTTTACTATATTGATTTTTGGATTTTTTCAGTGTTTTATTAGTGTTTTAGTAGTGCTTTACTATAATATTGAAATGAAAGTTTTTGTGTGAATATAATTTATCTTTTTACGTAAATAATTTCGAGTAATATATATTGAAATAATTGTGATTTTTACGCTGCCGACATTCGCTTGGTATGTTTTTGTTATCAAAATACAATATTCTTTTTGTAATGAACTAAAACCTGACTTTTGTATAGAGAATTTTGTATAAATTTTATAATGCCAAACTTCTTCCTAGAAAAGTAGTCTCCAAATATAAGTTTTAATGGTTTCAAGTGTTGCATGCCGTCGCATGCGACCTTGGGATTTGCCAGGCGCATGCGACTGCATGAGAATTTTGAGGGGACTGAGGGGTTAAAGATATTTTGAGTTCGGGCTGGGGGTAATGGAACAAAACATGCGTCCAAGTGAAGGCAGAATTCGTTCATCGTGACAAAATAACCCTGTATAATAATGACCCACAAACTTATCTGTGAAGCTAAAGTTTTGCCAGATCCGGAATGTTCCCACCAAGGGGATCTTATATTCCCACATACGGTCCACATACTAGTGTAATAAATTAGTCACGGATTAAAAAGACTAGCAAATAGATTTAACAGATATATGTCCAAAAACCAAAAGAAACAAAAATATTATAATTGACCTATTTAAACTAATATTAAATAACATATGTCTAATTCTAAGATTTAAAGATAGTACGGAAGCAATACAATATAATAAAACAGAGTCGATACTCAAAGAAAAATTTATTCAAAATCTGGCTTACAATTTTTGATGAAGTAGAAGGTGCTATAGAAACTTCATAGTTGTGGTCATGTGTTTGCTAGGATCATCAACATAATTTACTTCATTTTCTGAATCACTATTTGTATAACTGTCTGTTTTGACATTTATAATAAACGGTTGATCTAAATAAACCATCTTTTTTTAAATGTTAATTTTCTAAGTTATGATCATGATTACAATGTTTCATCCATTCTTCTATGGTGACAGTAGGGAAAGATTCTGTAATAAGTTTTGGTAAATCAGCAGCACTGTCATCTATATTAACTTCAGCAACATCTCTTTTCATCGTACTCCATATTAACTCAATGGGATTTAGGCCACAGTGAAACGGCGGTAGCCGTATGCACTTGTGACTATGCTCAGCCAGTATTGTGCCAACTTCATAAATAGGTTGTGGCTTGTTTCTTTTAACAATTTCCAATAACTGTGGTTTAGTCATTTCCTTAGAAAACTCATGTCTATTTTGTAATAGTCAGAAAGTCATTTCGAATTTTAATGAGTTTGTGTTAGGAACTTTGTTAACACCTATACTGTGGTAGAAGCATTATCCATGATTAATCATCATATTAACAGTTCATTCACATTGGGGAGAAGCTTTTCCATTACCCACCTTTTAAAATGTCTATTGTTCATATCATTATGGTAATCATCAGTCTTTGTGCTTGATTTGAAAATCAATAGTGTATTTTCCACAAAACCCATTTCACCTCCAGCGTGCAAAAAGATAAAATGCTAACTTTTTGCTGACTGCTTGCCAACATTTACCAGTCCTGTGTGACGAATGGTTATAAGTCTCATCCAAATATATACCTGGACGAGGTGTAGAATTTCTCTGATTCTGTTTGATTTCATACAGATTTATTACTTTCCATGCAGAAATTTCAATACGTTCTATAATGACTTTCCTATTCGTTTCTGCTTTTATAAAACAAAACCCATCTTTAATAATTTACGAAGGGATTCGTGATGTACTATGTATTATGTTTTTTAATAGACACAAAAGCTTAGGAATCCTTGGTAATTCCTTTTTCACTGAATAAAATTCGTTAACTTTCCTTCGGATTACTCCTTGATCTAAGTCGTCAATTTGGATGAAACCACTTCTTCTATGCCTTTTATACCGGAGTTGTAATTTGCGTACCTATAGTTTGTGCAGTTTCCTGTTCTTTAACTAATTTGGATATAATTGGAATAATCCTTGACTAACATCTGAAAAATAAATAAATTGCATTAACCAATCCATTGTCAGAAATAGGATAGGAAAGAACAAAACATAGCACTACTGACCTGTAATAGTTGATATTCTCTTATAGACCTGATTGAAAGGTATAATACCTACGCTGCTTGCTCTCGAGCTTCGTCTTCACAAAAGTTTAATAATTTAAAATAATATTTCGGGTACCACTGTTAATAACTGTTGGTATTATTTATCTCTTTTAAAGTCTCAAAATAGCAATTATTCGCAGATCACAATGAAGTCTCAAAAGATATTTGATAAAATGGTGGCAGTAGTTCACAAGTTTGCTGCAGCTGTCAGTTCACAGGTAAGTTGGTGGGAATGTACCAATAAATTGATGAAGTAAAATTTGTGTTAAAAATTATACTTATTAAATTATTAATAACATAAATACTTACGTCATAAAATTAGAGTGACATCACAGTTTAAACAGATAACAGCTGTGAAACACCTTTGATGTTTGGCCTTTTTTACGTGGTAGAGCTACGCTCCAACTATATTAAACTCCAACTATATTTAACAGTGGTAGAGCCACGCGGCAGCTTTGCTGTTGCACGTATGGGCCGGCTCAAACCGGGGTGGTACCACGACCTCACAGAATACCGGCGTGAAGTGGAAGCTCTGCTTCCGCGTTTCGTCTGGTGAGTGCAGGTGGCCGGAGGCCCAAATCCCCCCCCCCCCCATCAACATGGTAGCGGAATTAAATAATGATCGACTACCCCAGGAGGGTACCAGCACCCCTGGAGAATCCCTCGCTGAGCATCCACGACCATGTTTCTCCACTTCTGAGCGTGGGTGCTCAGGCTGCCCCGCGTATTTTGGGGGGGGGGGGGCAAAATTCCGCTCAAGACTACAACTGCTCGGGGCAAACGGAGCAACAAGACCAAGGCGACCCCTGCCACACTGTCCGTGAATTTCTGCAATATAAGGGGACTTCACTCTAACCTAAACGCCGTCCACTACCATCTCGGGACGGCGAGGCCGGCTCTGCTCTTTCTGACCGAGACGCAGGTGTCCTCTCCGGCTGATGTCTCGTATCTCTCCTACCCGGGGTACAAACTGGAACACTCCTTTGTGCCTCGGGCTGGAGTTTGCGTTTACGTCAGAGAGGACATCTGCTCTCGACGCCTCGGCAGACTTGAAGGTTCGGACCTGTCCATCCTTTGGCTACGCGTAGACAGCGACGACCATCCGCGCGTCTACGGGTGCCTCTATAGGTCCCATAGCGGTAATGCCGAAACAGACCGACTATTCGACCACGTCCAAATGGCTGCATATTCGTTGCTACAGCAGATCCCCTCCGCAGAGATCGTGATCCTCGGCGACTTTAACGCCCATCACGCCGAATTGCTTGGTTCACGTTTAACCAATCATGCGGGGGAGATCTGTTCATGATTTTGCCTTGGCATATGGTCTGACACAACTGGTTACTTCGCCTACGCGGATTCCAGATGTGGAGGATCATGCACCTTCCCTGTTGGACCTTCTGCTGACCTCTCACCCGGACGGATATCAGATTTCCGTCGAAGCCCCTTTAGGCTCCTCGGACCATTGTCTGGTCCGGAGTGTGGTGCCACTCACGCTGATATCGCGGTTGCATTCTGCAGGCTGCCGCCGTGTTTGGCACTATAGGTCAGCCGATTGGGATGGGATGCGGTCTTTCTTTGCATCCTACCCTTGAGGGCGGGTTTGCTTCTCGCCGGATGATCCCAACGTTGTTGCGGATTCTGTTGCTGATGTGGTACTTCAGGGTATGGAACTTTTATTCCTTCCTCTGTGGTGCCCATTGGAGGCAAGTCTCAGCCATGGTTTGGTCGCTCCTGTAAAATAGCATCATTCTATAAGCAGGAGTGCTACCAAGCCTGGGCTGATGCATCAGCGTCCCGGGATGTAAACACCAGCGCTCTAAAAAAGAAGTATAATTCCGCCTCTAGGTCCTTCAAAAGAGTCATTGCTAAGGCAAAGTCAGAGCACATAGGCAGAATTGGCGAGAAACTAGTTCGCCTTCCTTCTGGAACCCGTGCATTCTGGTCTCTCGCCAAGGCTGTCCAGGGGAATTTCTGTCAGCCATCTCTTCCATCTCTGCACAGGGAGGACGACTCACTGGCCCATACCGCAAAGGAGAAAGCCGATCTTCTAGGCTCTTTCTTTGCGTCTAACTCGACTCTCGATGACGGGGGGAGTACTCCGCCGACCATCCCGCGGTGTGAGTGCTCCATGCCGGAAGTGCACTTCACACAGCGCTCGGTTCGCAAAGCACTCCTCTCCCTGGACATCCACAAGTCGAGTGGGCCTGACGGAATCCCCCCAATTATGCTGAGGACGTGTGCTCCAGAGTTGGCACCGGTTTTAACGCGTCTTTTCCGGTACTCCTACTCCCTAGGCGTAGTCCCAAATCTGGAAGAACACACCCAAAAAGATTGACCCCTATCACACCTCCTTGTTCTCCAAAACAATGGAGTCCATTGTAAACTGCCAGCTCATGGGGTACCTTAAAGATCACCAGCTGATTAGTGACCGCCAATACGGTTTTCGCCGTGGTCGGTCAGCTGGTGATCTTCTGGTCTACCTAACTCACAGATGGGCGGAGGCAGTAGAGTTCAAGGGGGAGGCATTGGTCGTTAGTTTGGACATTGCGAAGGCCTTCGATCGGGTTTGGCACAAAGCGCTTCTTTCGAAGCTCCCTTCCTATGGGCTTCCCGAGAAATTGTGCGATTGGATCACCAGCTTTCTTGCAGATCGGAGCATCAAGGTCGTTGTAGACGGTGCAAGCTCCGATTGCAAGCCTATTAATGCTGGTGTTCCACAGGGCTGCGTGCTATCGCCAACGCTGTTTCTTCTGCATATCAATGACATGTTGCATACCCGTAACATTCATTGCTATGCAGATGACAGCACTGGTGATGCTCTTTACACCGGCCGAGCCAATATTTCTCGGGAAAACGTCTCCGAGTACCGGGACAAACTTGTGTCTGAAGTCGAGTCTCTGCTGGACAGAGTCTCGGATTGGGGGCGACTAAATCTAGTCCAGTTTAACCCCCAGAAGACACAAGTTTGCGCGTTATCCGCTAAAAAGAACCCCTTTGTCGTATCCCCTCAGTTTCAAGGCACTCCCCTTGTTGCCTCAGCCAGTATCGGAATCCTCGGCGTCGACATATCGAGTGACGTGCAGTTTCGTGGTCACTTGGAAGGGAAGGCCAAATTGGCCTCTAAAAAGCTTGGCGTGCTCAGCAGAGCGGGACAGTATTTCATGCCGGCACACCGCCTGCAACTTTACAAGGCGCAGGTTCGGCCGCACATGGAATTCTGTTCCCATCTCTGGGCTGGGGCTCCCCAGTACCAGCTTCTTCCACTTGACCGCATCCAGCGCAGAGCGGCTCGAATCGTCGACGACCGAGTGCTTTCCGATCGGCTCGATTCACTGGCGCTGCGAAGAGATGTTGCATCTCTTTGCGTATTTTATCGCATCTATCACGGGGGAGTGCTCTGAGGAATTGTTCGGATTAATCCCAGCCGCCAAATTTCGTGAACGCACTACACGTCAAACGTCCCGATACCATCCACACCATCTGGATGCTTGGCGGTCCACCACTGTACGTTTCACAAGGAGTTTTCTTCCACGTACAACCTCTCTGTGGAATAGTTTACCACCGGCGATTTTTCCGGACCGATACGACCTGGGGACCTTCAAGAAAAGAGCTTACTCCTTTCTAAAGGGCCGGCAACGCACCCGCAATTCTCCTGGTGTTGCGGTTGATCATGGGCGGCGGTAGTCACTTAACATCAGGTGAGCTGCATACTCGTTTGCCCCTTCTTCTATAAAAAAAAATATTATGTTTGTAACACGAATGGATTGGCTCGACCGGAGAAGGACCACGCTCTCACAGAATACCAGCGTAAAATAGCACAGTGATGCTGCTGTGTTTCGTATGGTGAATATATATAGGAGGGGCTTTTACAGCACCCAATCCCTCCACCTTACCCCCTCCAACCCCCGTACACAAGTACCAGATGTCTATAGTTTTACCCTTAATTGAAGATAGATATAGATGTCTATGAGCCATAGCTTCCACTTACCATCAAGTGGACTCTGTGCTCGTTTGTTACCCCAATTCTATAAAAAGCCGATGCCATCGCTCGCGTATGTATTTACTATTTACGCTGTCGTCGCATATATGCTAGCGGTTGTACCAAATTGGTAATTAAATAGTTTTGGATATTATTATACTCATTATCTTTTATTAACATGAAGTACACATACTTATATCCTCTCAACTGCGGATGTCCAAGACTTGGACACGAAAATATCTCCGTTGACTGCGGGTGTCCAAATGTTAGACATTTTTTACCCGCTCTTTTAATGAAGAAACAAAGCATTATGCGCTATTTCTAACTCATTCTACCATATGTCAATGTGTACAGGATAAAAAAGGCTAGCATAAAAACCGCACAGCTTATACACTTTAGTAGTATATTTTATTTAAATTATTCTTAAATGTCGTCCGTTCCTTGAGTCAGCCATTAGTGTGATTGACGCGCGCTAACAACGAAGTTGTTTGTAATTATTTTGTATTAATTTATATTTATTGTGTGGTGAATTGTGTTAAAACAATGCCTGGGTAAGTAACCTTCTTATTTGTAATCTCATTTTGTGTTTTATCTTATTAAGTACGTGTAAAATCGTTTTTTAATATGTATGACCCAAACTGCTATCTTAGAACTAACATGCTGGTTGAGGAAAGTTGACTTGAAATGTACGTAAAATTTTAGTTTTGACTGTCAGCTTTATGTTAAAATATGTGTAATTGTTCATCGTTCACAGTTTTATTACATTAAAATGAGGATAAAGTGCAATATTTTCAAAATTTTAATGTAAATACGCAATAGGTGCAATAGTGTCCATTTTTGTGACGTCCGCAGTAGTGAATTCTAGTTCTCTGGTTTGCGGGTGGCGAAAAAAAGGAACTAAAGTTTGCTATACTGCATCAAGTTCAAATTCGGTTGAATGGTTAGAATGGTAAAGAATCTAGCGCCCTCGAGCAGAGAAATGGAGCTTGGTTGACTCCACGATTATTCGATGATTTATGAAAAATTGAATGTGGCATTTGGATATGTCATGTATGTTAACACAAGACTTCGGAATTTTTTATACAATTTATTAAATCAGAAAATTAGAAATCATTTACATAATTAGGCTTTTTAATATTTTTATTTTAAATATTTTTTAATATTATTTAATATTTGAAATTTTTATTTTTTTAATTTAATATGTTGAGTGATTTTTAAGGTCACCTCAGACACATATTTCTTATTTTGTTTTTTTTAGTGTACATTTTATCTGTATGTACTTTGCAAATCATGTAACGTTGCGTTATGTATCAACCTACAGCAAGATTGCTGCTACCTACAGTACCATTCGTAAATGAATTGTACAGTAAATCCAACAAGTACCAGGAGCCTTTTAAAGAAATGAGTACCTATGTTATATATTTATTCAATTTTATACTTATGTCCATCCATCCATTTAGTTTTTATTGTTGCCTAGCTATAATTTGTTCAGCTAATTATTTCAGACTATCATCGTCGAATTTGTTAAGTTAGTTAAGTTACACAGCCTATTTCCGTCCCACTGCTGGGCCTTCCCTCACTTCTGAAAAGGTTTTAGGGCAAAGAAGTGTCCGCCGCGCTGCCCATATGAGTGTTGGCGAACTGCACATCCCTTGGAAATTTTTTTTATTTCTCAGACAGTCAGACTTCCTCATGATGTTTTCCTTCACCGCCAAGCAAGAGGTAAATCAGCACTTAAAATTGCAATTAATAATTTCATTGATGCCGGCGGGGATCGAACCCGGTGTGCTAGCGTACTGTGAAATTTAACGCGAGAGCTAACAATCTGAGCTACCAGGGCTCTCTCATCGTCGAAATAAATACTTAAGTTAGATAAGTTACAGTCTTTTTACGCCCCACAGCTGGGCAAAGACATCCCCTTATTTCTTAGAGGGTTTTAGGGCAAAGAAGTTTCCGCCGCGCTGCCCCAATGCGTGTTGGTGAACTTCACATGTCTTCGAAATATTTTTTTTCTTATTTCACAGACGTGCAGGTTTCCTCACAATGTCTTTCTTCACCGCCGAGCACGTGGTAGATCAGCACTTAAAATTGCAATTAACAATTTCATTATTGCTAGCGGGGATCAAACCTGGCTTGCTAGCGTACTGTGAAATTTAGCAAAATTTTTTTTTTTCAGCGAGAGCTAAACATCTGAGCTACCACGGCTCTTCTGAGCCACCACGGCTCTCATCTTTGAAATGAATACACCTATAGGATAGGGTGACAAAAGAGCACGCAGTCCACCTGTGGTGGTTGCTGCGGCCCATAGATATCTGCATCTATCCTCGATTACAAATCAAAATGCAGATGCATGTCACCCGTGACGACTAAGATGGAACGCCTCGTTTCCAGTAAAAAGGCTCTCCGGTTCTCTACACTCACCATACGAAACACAGAAGGATTAAGCTATTATTTCACGCTGGTATTCGGTGAGAGCGTGGTCCTTCCCCGGTCGAGCCGGCCTATTCGTGCTACAACTATACTACTAATATAACTGCACCATGACTCTACCACGTATAAAAAATGTTTTAATGGACTAGTATATGATGCACAAAAAAGTGCAGAATCGGACTTTAATTGTGGCATATTTTTGTATAATGCATAAGAAGTGGGTTCTTTAAAAATATACATAATTAATATTTTTTTTATTTCAGGAGGAGATATATTTATTTAAAATTTTATTATTTCGTAGCTATTATTTGTTTTAAAGAAAATATGTTACCTTTTGGAGAAATAATGTTGTTGGTTATTGGAAATGCATTGGGTATTGTTTACAAAAAACGTTATTTATAACTCTACATCAGCGAGAGTGACCCTTGAGTGGTTTTATGGTTTTTAAAGGAATGAATGAATCTTTATTTCTGTACAAGTGCTGTTAAAGTTTGTTTGCTCAAATAAAGTAATTAATTTTTCAATAAATATGGCACTTACGACTAAAATTTTGATATCGGCATTAAGAGTACTTATGAAATACTTTATGAGGTTTCTAAAACTTAGCAAGACCTATTGAAAGATGACTGAATCATGTAAAGAAAAAGAGAGGTTCAAGACTGAATCATTATAATGAAATAAAAAAAACTATTTTTATTGACTAAAGCATTACGCCGCATTATGCCGCATCTGGTCCGAACTACATTCTACATCGATGTAAGTTGATTGTGGGTTTTTGTAAGCTTATTACTAATGCGTTTTATGATAAAAAATTGTATTGTGGCCTATGATTTTGCACATAAAATATTATAAACAATAGATGTAAGATTAAAATAAAATAAAATTGAACTATTAAAAACTTTGTGTCATTGAGAAATATGATAGTTTTGAATTTATTCAATATTTAGTTATACTAATTACTTTAAAACTTTATTAAATATATGTACTCGTTTATAGGAAATTTCATAGAGAATTCAGAAACGTAAACATATTATAGTATTCGATATACCAAAGTCAAGATATTTGCGTTTAAAATGATTGGGCCCAATCAGCCGTCCATTTTATTAAACAGCTCCGCAGTCAACGGATTATTACGGTTAGAGTCTCCGCAGCTGAAAGGTTAAGTTAAAAACATTTATTGAACAAGATTATTTTTAATACTAAGTACAAGATAAAATACATTAACAAGTATTACACAGAGAAATATAAATACTTTCTTTTTATGGATGTTTTCAGTTTTTGATTATTAAATTTAATTATGTAGCGTATTCGCATTAGGATAAACTATTTTACCTCAAAAAATGTGGGAACATAATCATGGCGTCATTTGAATTCAATTATACTTAATGATTTTGAAAGGTTGATCTTTATGGTATATAAAATTTTTAATTATTCATCCTTGAATAGCATACTAATATAGAGGTCAGTGCATACTAATGTTTAATGTGTCGTCATTGTTAAGCCTCCAACAGTGAACTTGAACAGGCTATTAAATAAGAAGTTATATCCTATGAGCCTGTGTCAAAGGAAGTCATGTAGTCTCAGTTCAAAAATAGCTGTGGTAGAAAGGAGTATGAGAAATCAACCCCTCAGGCCCCTTAAAATTCTCATGCAGTCGCATGCGCCCGGCAAATAGCGAGCGGTCGCATGCGACGGCACCCACCCGCAGCGCTTAAAACCATTAAAACTTATATTTGGAGACTACTTTTCTATGAAGAAGTTTGGCATTATAAAATCTATACAAAATTCTCTATATAAAAGTCAGGTTTTAGTTCATTACAAAAAGACTTGTATTTTGATAACAAAAACAAAACATACCAAGCGAATGTCGGCAGCGTGAAAATCACAATTATTTCAATATATATTACTCGAAATTATTTACGTAAAAAGATAAATTATATTCACACAAAAACTATCTTTACAATTTTATAATAAAACACTATACTAAAACACTAATAAAACACTAGAAAAATCAAAAAATCAACACAATAACATTCATGCGAAAATGGCGTACGAAATAAACGTAGATTATAAATAAATATTCATAGGATAACAGTTTTTTTATTGCACTAGAGGATATATAGAGATATATAGAGGATATATAGAGTATTTCATATTGATTATATAACGCAAAACGTCTTCATAGAAAAGTAGTCTCTATATATAAGTTTTTATGGGTTAAAATGCTATGAGTTAGTGCAACCTCATGAGACCGCTAGGGATTTGACGGAATATGGCCGCGGTCTCATGAGACCGCTTGGGGGCTGAAGGGTTAAACCAATATTCATTCTAAAAGTTATAAATGAAAATAATAAAGAAAATAATAAAAAATAATACGTACTTCTAAAAATTATATTTTATTAATAATATTAATAAAAATATTTATTACTTCATCATCATCAATGATGATGATGAAGTATTATGATATAGTATGTAGTTATTATTTTGATGATTCATCATCATAACAGCCCTTCAAGAGTTCATAGCTGAACATAAGCCTAATAATTAGATTAGAAATGATCAAATCAAACCTTTAATAAATGTGAAAAATATCAACGAGCAAATCACTAAGGCATTTTTTTGTGTATTGTTGTAGAAACAAAAACTCTAGAAAGTGATAAACTAACACGCAATTTCTTAATTATATAATACTGTGCAATAAAAAAATTCACCACGGTACCACCTCGCGAAATCTAATGAATGGGAAATTATTAGCCCTCTTTTACGCAAACTGGCACTACAGATTTCACCACCAATCAAACAAACCAGCCTTTTTTTTTTCAAATTTTGATTAATCTTTTCATAAAGAGACTAGGTTTATGGTTTAATGGAGTTGCTCAAGTCAAGTCAAGTTTGACTTTGACTGGTTCGACCCATAGAGTAGTTGTGCCTCCGGCTGACCGGAGGGGAGTAGCCATAGCGTTTTCCCCAGATACAGAACTGTCCGTCATTTTTTGCGGAGGAAATCTCCGCACACAAAAACAATCTTCTATCACTACGTAGATATAGAATACTATAGACACCCGCAAAGCATGTCGCAAAAAGAGAAAAAAATACGTCCCTATATTTAGGGTTACAAGTGTGAGGAAAAATTTACCCCACAACTAGTCATAAAATTAGAAATTAGTACGTAAAGAAAGCTTGAAAAGGAACACTGTTATTATCAATTATCATCGATAGATAGGCATGCGATGCAGAGGAGAAGACATGCTGTCAAACTCAAATCAATTGCGATGAGGTCAGGAGGGTGAGGATGGATAATGATGATGTGGTTCTAAATAACTGCCATTTCTTATGTTCTGGCTTCGTGAGTAAATAATACAACACGTTTATTAATAATAAGACTTTATTGATTATTGTGGTGATGGAAGGAAAAGGCGAAATCTCCCGCCAGGCAAGGTGTTTTGCCCGGGGAGCAGCCAACACTCCATGTGATAATTCGTAGCTATTCTTTATATATTGTCTTCGATGTGTTTCGTTTGTGATGACAACGCCACCAGATCACCCCCTTGCTCAGACCAGAGGTCGATAGTGCAGTCTAGTTGTCGACGAATGTGCAAGTGCCCGGTGATTGTCTTGTAGCCTGCGGTGAGTCGACAAGAAGGCGTCTCAAAGCCGTGCTGAACACTGTAGCGCAGAGAGTAGCTTGAAGGAACAGGAAGCATTATTACTCCAGTGCTGCGATGAACCTTGTAAAGCCATCTAGGCTTGCAAGATGCCAAGACTGCAGACGATATCTGCTCGGAAGCGAATGGAGGGGTACTTGATGACGAAGCTTGAACTGCGAGTTTCCGAAGGTTGTTGGTTGCGTGTTCACATCACATAGGGTGATCACCAGTTTGGCGGTGAAAGGAAAAGGGGAGATCTCCCACCACGCAAGGTGTTCTGCCCGGGGAGCGACCAACACTCCATGTGATAGTTTGGAGCTATTCTATATAATATACTGTTTTTGATTCAGAACTTTGATAGCGCGATGTATGTTTGGATGTGTTTTGCTTGTGGCGCGACGCCGCCACAATTATTGTCCCTTAAACAAAACAAGCTTCGTGAAGGTTTCTAATTTTTTGCTTGGGTTCAAACGCTTTTGTTGCGTAATGTACACACGACCATCCAAAGCTACACCATAGTTCACCAGACCTACACATTTTGTTCCATTACTTTGGACGTGCCTCCTTATAGTCATCTCATCCATGCTTACAAGTCAACGGCAGTAGGTCAACAGCAGGATCAATCGGAAATCAAGTGATTTGGTTTTTGGTTTCAAAACATCCCTTGATCAAACGGCTTGATAATTAATTAATGTACCAAGATTATAACGAAGGTAATTTTTTTAATACTGTAGAATACATATCAAAATACTGTATTAAGTCGAGGGAAACTATTATTATTTTTAATTAAATTTGTCTACTTATATAAATGGTTAAATTATTTTCAATTTCCATAAGTGTTTCTTCATGTAAACTGATGGAGGAAGAAGATGAGCTTTTGTTTCCTAAAAACGTTAGTTAACTTTAAAACGTTAATTAATAAAAAAATGGTGTAGGAAGATGCTTTTTACAAAAAATCGAATTTAAAGTTCTTGGTATTTCAAACTCTGATCAAGATTCAAGTTTTAATATTTATATTATATATAATTAGATTATCAGAACTTGAATCGCATTCAAAGTCTAGGAGAAATCTGTTTCAGTAATTTATTACTAATAAAATGCACAAAATAATGCGACTAACCCGCTAATTGTACTAAATTGTTATAAAAACTCTAAACTATATTGATGATAAACTTTATACAACTGATACAACCTGCCTAAATTTCTCAATTCACTTAGGGTCGACTAATAGAGAATTTATTTATTTATCTAATCTTTGTTGTAAGACACTGTTTGGGAAGCGTAAATACTACATAAAAATAAAAATAATATAAAGGTAATGTAATCTTAATAAATTAAGAATATATTTTAGAGTAACCAGAGAATAATATAAAAACATAACATAACATAAACACTCACGCCTGTCACCCAGAGGGGTAGGCAGAGACTACGGACTTCCATTTGGCACGATCCTGACGTACCTCTCTCGCCTCCTTTACATCCATATATCTACGCGTACATGCTCGTCGGTTAAGGGTACTTCTAACGTGGCCCCTTTTCAAAATATCGCCAATTTGGTCGATAAACTTTTTTCTAGGCGTCCCTTCCCGACTCGGCCGTTCACATCTGCCATATAAATTTGCTTTGTCACTCTTTCCTCATTCATTCTTTCTACATGACCAAACCACCGAAGCATTCCTATCTTAATCCTTGGTCACAACATCATCTTGCATACCACATTTATCTCTTATCACGCAATTTCTCACCCTGTCATTCAGATTCAACCCTAGCATACTCCTTAAAGACCGCATTTCTACAGCATTTATTCTACTTTCGTGCTTCTTCTGCCACACCCAGCTTCCCCTACCGTACATTAAAGTAGGGACTAACACAGCATTATGAATTACCATACGTGCCTTTTTTGACACATTCTGGTTCTTCATAATAGAGTGTAGTGCCCCATTCACTCTATTCCCTGCATTTACTCGTCGTTTTATATCCCTATCATATCTACCATCCCTGCTAAATACACATCCCAGATACAAAAACTCATCCACTTGCTCAATTAACTCTCCTTCTATTCTTATTTCACATACCGTTTTGCTTTTTTCTCTTTCAAAAACCATCACTTTCGTCTTACTTGCGTTCACTTTCATTCCCCTTTCTTTTAATTCCCAGTTCATTAATGTAACCATCATTTGCAACTCAGCCGCCAATGACGCAAATATGACTTGATCATCGGCATACAAAAGGCATTTGACGGTTAACTCGCCCATTCTTAACCCACATTCTTCATCTTTCAAAGTTTGCAAACACCTGTCCATAAATAGGTTGAACAGCCAAGGGGAAGCTACACAGCCCTGGCTGACACCTTTTTGGATGCCAAACCAGTCCGAGTAGACCCCATTGATCCTGACACAAGCACTAGAGTCCCTATAAAGAGACCTTAATGCCTGTATCAAACCAGCGCTCAACCCATACGAGTTCAGTGTTTGCCATAACACATTCCTGTCCACTCTGTCAAAAGCCTTTTCCAAGTCCATGAACGCACAAAAAACTTTCTGGTTTTTGGCCAAAAACTTCTACGCAATCATGCGCATGGAAAAGACTTGATCTGTACACCCCATTCACTTTCTAAAACCCGCTTGCACATCCCAAATTTTTCCATCAGTTTAATATAAAAAATAAAATATATAAATAATAATGGAGAAAAAAATATAAATAAAATATGTAAATAATCAACAAAAATTATAAAATAATAATAATATTTTTTTATTTCATTTTCAATTACACATGTTTACATACAGGAGCAAATATCTGCAGCAAACTCTTGATAATGTTTTTGGTGTCCAATCTGTTCGTCTTGTAGTTGCAATCCAATTCCGAAGTAAATTATCATGTTCAGAAAAACTGCAATAAGCCATTAAATCTTTCAGATATTTTATTAATAAACACTGCAGAATACATATTATTATTTCCTATAATAGTGGGTAATAGTTTATACAACAGTTGGCAACACCAAAGATTTTAGGTTAAAATTTACAATTATTATTTTTGTGCTTCTTTAACGATAAATTTACGTCTAGAGTACATTACATATAATATATAAATTTTATAAAATGTTACAGTATGCCTAGTAACCAATAAAGAGTGGTATTCTTATGAATGAAAAGACAACCCTGGCATTTTCGTTCCACTATCACTTTTACACCCTAACGCAATACACTAAGTTGGAATACTAAGTCTAAATTGTTCACAACAAAATATAATATGAATTACTTAACACTGTAAAACTGAATTTTATTAAAATTGAATTGAAAACTGAATTTTTTTTCCCTGATCATGCCACGTTTTTCAAGGTTAGCACACTACTTTGCTAAACAAATTTTGACAACTAACGTACATATACACGTTAGTTGTCAAAATTTGTTTAGCAAAGTAGTGTGCTAACCTTGAAAAACGTGGCATGATCAGCGAAAAAAAAATCTCATCGTTCTATTTCATTTCTTTACACGACATCGGCGTAAGTTGCTCTATCTCTTGTGTGACTGCGACAAAAGATATCAATTTGTCTATAGCATTCTCTGTCTACGTATCACTATGAAACTCACATACAACAATTAAAATAATAAACTAAAGATTCACATTCACACACACATAGATTCATTATATGAGTACCGCACGGCAACAGCGACATCTAGGATCAGTCGTTCGACCGATCGATGCATATTATATGAGAAGGTAGCCTATGTTGATGAACAAATCAAAAAATTTGACGTAGCAGATCTTTTTTTGCAGAAAAAATCGAGTAATGGGCACTTTTGTGGGAGTCCATTCGGCTGTGCAAATAGATTTAATCTAGTGAGCAGTGCGGCTGCAAAGAGTTTTAGTGTGCACACAGGACCACATCGGCAAATACTTTGATGGAGGGAAACACCTGCGTAAGGCTACTCCCCTCCGATCTGTCCATAAGCTTAGGATGGTGTTAGACGTGACTGAGATGACAAAATACAATTTTCTGATCTGTTTCCTGTGAAAAATTGCACAATTTTATTGGTAGACTCATCTCTTCAGAGATTTTTGGTATTTTGTACATATTGTATTAAAATTCAACAAAAGGAAGGCAAGTTCTTTTTATTTCCGGTAACATGTTTTTTTAACTAATATTATAATTTATTTAAGAACTATCATGATAAAAGATCAGTTAATTTTTGAAGTTTTTCAGTTACAGTCGTGTACTAACCTGATATTGTTGAACCCTTTTACCGCTGTCTTAACAGTTCCAGTTGCAGATTAGTCGTTGCATTGCAATAATTTATCGATAGTCTTTAAAGATAAAATAAGCATCACTAGCTGACGCACTGAATCACAAATCAAAATTTGTTACGCGTTTTCGTGTGTAGTATTTATTCTCATTTAATCTAAGTCTATTACCCTAAATCTCCGTCAGTAACCCGTGTTGTACCATTGGTTTGAACGCGATTAGGGATACCATATGTCAGTGATTGTACTGACTTGTCAGGAGGACTTTTAGGCTCTTGTCAGGGTTGCGGTCGGATTTAGAAAATGTCAGAATTAATCGATTTTTCTACTTACTAAATACAGTAAGATTTTGTGTGTGTGTGTGTGGGGGGGGTTAATCTCGTAATTGATCAGCGAGACTGCACAAAACCAATAATTGATTTGTTTTTTTTTAAACCTTGTTTACTTACGTTTGCAACAAAATGTCAGGATTTTTATAACTATGGAGATCAGGTGGTAGCTGTTACCGCGATGGACGGCCAGAGTTTCATATGCATAATGCATATTCCCCAGTGCCAGCTCCTTCAACTTGACCGCATCCAGCGCAGAGCGGCACGAATTGTCGACGAACGAGTGCTTTCCGATCAGCTCGTTTCACTAGCGCTGCGAAGAGATATTGCATCTCTTTGCGTATTTTATCGCATCTATCACGGGGAGTGCTCTGAGTAATTGTTCGGATTAATTCCAGTCACCAAATTTCATGAACGCACTACGCGGCAAACCTCCCGATACCACCCACACCGTCTGGATGCTTGGCGGTCCACCACTGTACGTTTCACTAGGAGTTTTCTTCCGCGTACGACCTATCTGTGGAATATTTTACCACCGACGATTTTTCCGGACAGATACGACCCAGGAACCTTCAAGAAAAGAGCTCACTCCTTTCTAAAAGCTGGCAACGCACCTGCAATTCCCTTGGTGTAGCAGTTGTTTATGGGCAGCGGTAGTCACTTAATATCAGGTGAACCGTATGCTTGTTTGCGCTCTCCTATAAAAAAATGAAACGTTTAGATACTCATCGCCGAGCACAGACGAGTAGGTACGAGTACGAGCATGTGAATGCCTTGTTCGGGTGTTCCCAGTACTCACCCAAGTTCTCTACTTAATAGTCGGTATTTTGGCACGATTAAAAGGGACGCTCGTGTGTATTCGTATCGGTATTTACATATTCGTCATTATTCACTTGACTCGTGAACTTTTTTATTATAAAAAGGTATAAACAATAATAATAATAAAAATACCTACCTACTGTGATGAATTGGAGTAACAGTTCCACTATTTTCATACAAATTTATAAAGGAGAACGCATGATATGGAGTCCTAGAAATCAGTTTATAACAAGTACTAGTAATGAAAATAAATATTTCATCATCATTATAATCATTACAGCCCTTTACAACGAGTCACAAATACAGATTTTAATGTAGGAAATATGACTAGGTATTACTTGTTTCTTTAAAAATAATGCACCAATTGTATATTTTATGTTCTTAATTATAATTAATTTGTCAACTTCTTACACATTTTCTACTAACACACACATACACATATTGAACATAAATATACTAATAAAACACATACAATCACAACACAACACTTTACTTAGCATTGACTCATACACACCAACAGTAGACTTTAAAATATATACAATTTTGATCTTTACATTAACTAATACATCTAGTTTGAAAGAATGCAAAACATTTATATTGATTTTAAACCATAAGGACCAATCTATATATATATATATATATATATATATATATATATATATATATATATGTAAATTTACACACATACATATTTATATATTGAAAACGGGCCAATTAGGAGTACCCTTAACCGACGAGCATGTATGCGTAGGTATATGGATGTGAAGGAGGCGAGAGAGGTGTGTCAGGATCGTGCCAAATGGAAGTCTGTAGTCTCTGCCTACCCCTCTGGGTGACAGGCGTGAGTGTTTACTTATGTATATGTATGTAATATATATATATATATATATGCATGTATGTATGTGAGCGTATGTATATGTATGTATGTATATATGGACCTAGGAATACAAGTCTAAGTATAAGTCCTTACATCTATGAAGGAAATAGACAATGCAGAAATTGCACAATCGAGAGTATGTGAAGTTCAGGATATTACAGAAGATATACATGTAATAAACACCGATCTCACTGTTGTATCACAAAACATTAGAAGCATTTACAGTAACATTGATGATTTGATTACTCTTAGCCAATTTAATTTTACAATTGATGTGATAGTTTTGAGTGAGTGTAGACTTAATGAGAATAAACCTATACCATTGATTAATAATTACACCTCTTACTCTACGGTAAATCATGTCAATCGTTGTGACGGAGTGGTTGTATATGTTAAAAACAGTCACAAAGCTTGTGTCAAAGAAATAAAACTGATGAGCGCGTATTGCCTACAAATATCCATTCTCGGCTTTAAAATCCTTGCTATCTACCTTCTCCTTCTGCAGATGTAGATGCCTTTATCAATTCCTTAAGCGATCACTTAAAAACTATAGCGTCATATAAAAATGTAATTATAACTGGTGATATAAATACTAATATCATCATCCAAGATATGGAGCAAACATATGAACGCACAAATAGACACAATTATCTTAATATGTTAGTGGGTATGGTATATTACCAGGCCATTACTTGCCTACAAGAAATAAGAACTGCTTGGATCATTTTATTTTAAATATAGATAAGGATTGTCACACTGCATCTATTTTTGTTTTGAACTTTACTATTACAGATCACTGTATTATATTCTTGAGGCTGTCTAATGTAATTAAATCAAATAAATGCCCTACAACTAAAACAACAATAAACTATGATAATGCCTTGTTTAGCTTAGTAAACAGCAAAATAGACAAGTTAATATCGATTAACAACCCAACTACTTTAATTGAACTGTTAATAAGTACCATTAAAAATTGTCTGGTAATGAATACTGTAAGAGAAATAATACCATGTAAAAATCGCCTAATTAAACCGTGGATAACGTTAGGTATATTGCGGTGTATCCGAAATAGAAATGACATGCAAAAAATGCTACGAAAGGATCCGGAAAACGAAGTTTTAAAAATAACATATAGAAGATAACTTAACAAAAAAACTTAAACGTAAATATGAGAGAGAACAGCTTTCTAAGTGTAAAAGAGATCCTAAAGTACTATGGAAAACCATTAGCAATTTAACAAAGCGAAATAAAAATAAAACGCAAAACAATAAACTTTTAGAGATAAAATTATCTCCTCAAGAATCGACCAATCACGTGAACCACTATTTTGCAAATATTGGTAGAACGCTCGCTGAAAACATCACTTTAAAATACTCACAACTGCATAATGTTAGTGTACCACTTATCTCTCAAGTCTCATCGTTCGTACTTTTAGAAACCGATTCAAAAGAGATAGGTGCTTTACTGAAGAATCTTAAATCTGAGAGTACCGTAGGGTGGGATGACATACCAACAAGATTATTAAAATTCTCTAAGGAACATGTAGCTCCTGTGATAGCTCATTTGGCAAATCTTTGCTTTAGTCAGGGCATTTTCCCAACTGCCCTAAAGCAAGCAATTATTACACCAGTATATATATGTCTGGTGACATGGAGGATACATCAAACTATAGACCTGTCTCTGTTTTGCCAGTCATCTCAAAAATCCTAGACAAACTCTTAAATAATCGCCTAATATCTTACTTGAATACATACAAGCTGCTTTCTGACCATCAATTCGGATTTAGAAAAGGGATTACTACCGAAGATGCCGTAGTTAAATTGATTTCTCTTATCGTGGACAATGTGGATAAAGGTAACAAATGCTTAACTGTATTTTTAGACTTGAAAAAAGCCTTCGATACCGTGTCGGTACCTACTTTAGTACGAAGGCTCGAAAACATAGGTATGGGAGGAATCCCTTTAAAACTCTTTGTTGATTATCTCACTGGGCGTGAACAATGTGTGAAAATTGGGCCCTATGTGAGTGGGCACCGTGACGTGACTTTTGGCGTTCCCCAGGGTAGCGTGCTTGGTCCAACCCTATTCTTAATATATATTAACAATCTATGTTGTATGAAAATCAGAGGTGGACAGATTTTTTATTACTCGGATGACACAGCTGTTGTCTTTACGGGACGGACTTGGGATGATGTACGTTCAGTAACAGAGAGAGGTCTTGCCGAGATAAACAGTTGGTTAAATAATAATCTCTTAACTCTCAATATCACCAAAACTAATTACATAACTTTTTCAAATTATAATAATTCACAACCGGAAACAAATTTTGAAATCAAAATACACACATGTTCTGAATTTTCCAACCCTGTTTGTACTTGTAACAAAATATCAAAAGTAGACAAAACAAAATATAAATGACCTCTCACATCTTGAACTGATGATGACTAGGATGCGGAAACTTATATGGATTTTTAAAACTCTTAGACATATAACAGATAAGAACTTACTGAGTCAAATATATGTTTCATTAGCACAATCCATTTTGACATACTGTATCCCAGTTTGGGCCACTAAAACGAAGTTCCTGGAACTAGAAAGATTACAGAGATTTTATTGAAAGTGATGCACTTTAAGCCCTACAGATTCCCTACTAAAGAGCTATACACCCTTTCGGTCAGGAAGCTGTATATCCTTAACTCTGTATTAAGATTGCACAAGACGCTGATATACAACTCCAAAAATTGCGATAGAAGAAGACATGCTGTGGCACCAGTAGTACCCATGAAAACGAAATTTGCTAGGAGGCAATTTAGAAGTCAGTCTGCTCATCTCTATAACCATACTAATAAAAAACTTAACATATATGCAACGACCAAGCATAATGTGAAAAAACAAGTTACAGCGTGGTTAAAGACGATAGAGTATAAAGAAACTGAAAATTTATTGAAATAAATAGAAAAATTACAGCATAGCATAAACATTTTTCACAACACACACACACACACACACACACACACACACACACACACACACACACACACACATACACACACACACACACACGCACGCACGCGCGCGCGACCGCTTGCACTCTATTTAAACTTTACGTATGCGCAATTTTATATGTATCTAAAATTGTTATGTATGAGCTGAATAAAGAATTTTAAATTTGAATTTGAAAACACAAGTCCTCTGCTTAACATAGGCCTCCCTCAAGAAATTTAACAAAGCATAGTCCTGAGCCATTTGCATCCATCTACTACCTACGTCTTACCAGATCATCACTCCAATTAGTGGGAGAGCGTTCCACACCCCCCAAATTAATATTTGTAAGTCTATAAATATCAAGTAGACATAAAGTCGAGAGTCATACATGTTTAAAAAAGATTTACGATGAATGAATACAGATTCAGGCGAATATGACTGAATATGAAACACGTCGTATTCGTCCACGAAAAACTTGCTGAGGTTGAAGAATAATCTATACGTGCCATTAGATTTTAAAAATATTTGTCACATTTTAATTTTAAGCTGGCAAGTTCGTATTGACATCACAGCTGTTCGTTTCTTCTAGCTGTGTTCATTCACTGTGTTCTATCTATCATAAAAGAGTAACTAAATTATAATTATCATAAAGTGAGTGAGGTTTCGTTTAATAGTGTTTATTAAGGTAAATAAAATGATAATTATATTAACTATAAAAGGAATTGGGACGTTGACCAGCGCTTGTCGTCGTTGCCTGATTGTTATTTTTATTTCTCTTGCATTCTCTTGAAAACCAAGTACAAGTACATAGTGCTCGGATATTTATTTTATGTTTTTGTTATTGTATTGGTTCGTAAATTTCAGGTGCCGTCTTATGTTGACAGAGTTTTTGGATCATCAGTGAAAATTATCATAATACTATGCCTCTTTTTGGTAAGTCTCAAAAAAGCCCTGCGGAGCTTGTGAGATCATTAAAAGATGCTGTTACGGCGTTAGAAAGAGGCGATAAGAAAGCTGAAAAAGCACAAGAAGATGTTAGCAAAAATTTGGTGAGTGTTTTAACAATTTCTTTTGTAGTGAATTCTGCTTTATTTACCTAGTAATGAATCAAAGACTAATAATTTTTATTTGATAGGTGTTGATAAAAAATATGCTATATGGAACGTCTGATGCAGAGCCGCAAACCGATATCATAGTTGCCCAACTTGCACAGGAACTCTACAATACCAATCTTCTTCTTCTCTTGATTCAAGTATGGTTTTAAGCTTTATAAATATCTATATCAAATTTATTTTTGCATAAATGATTAAAAGTATATAAATGTTTTATCTAGAATTTAAACCGAATCGACTTTGAAGGAAAGAAAGATGTAGCTCAAGTTTTTAATAATGTTTTGAGACGTCAAATTGGGACCCGATCACCGACAGTTGAGTACATATGTACTAAGCCAGAAATATTGTTCACCTTGATGTCTGGGTAATAAATTCATTTTTATTCAGTTAAAGCTATTAGAGATTATTTATGTTTAACTTAAAATCTTAATTTAGTTATCTTCAAAGAAACTAAGTATTACTACATTTTATCTAGGCAATGATGATGTTCACTTAAGATAAATTTTATGCTAAAATTTTGTTAATATAAACAATAAGTAAAAATTTGTCATGTTAAGTTCATAAAGAAAATATATGTACCTATAACCTTTTTATCTTTATTGCTGGGATAGGCATTTAAAGGAACGTCAGCTTGCGCAATGTATGATTTGCGAGATTTGCCTTATTCACCAGGCTATTTTGTAAACACCAAAATGGTACCTTATACTAATGCTGCTCATTATCAACTTTTGTAAAATTTAATTTTGAAATGCTTTAAGAAGGCCATTCACATAGTGTTAGTTGTACAGATTTTCTTATAAAATTCAGTTGAATGCTCCAGGTTCAAATGTGATAGGATTTGTCATGTACACACTGTATAACCAAGACCATGAAAATGGATCGATAAAATTTCGAATCTTGCAACATGATTGCATCTGTCATAGTGTGACTGTTGATGCATTTGTGCTAATTCAAATGTCGTGACAGCTGGGTCTAACATTTCAGAAGGTTTGAAAACATAGACAAATTAAGAGCATAAATAGCCTAATTTCAGTGAAAGTTAAGTTGACTTGTACTAACTACATAGAGTCCAGTGGAAACTTTGGGTAAATCGTAGATGAAACAATTTTTGTGTAAACTAATATATTTACAGCTTTTCAGTTTTTTACCTTACATTTTAAACATTTTTTAAAAACGTAAGGACCGTCAGTTAGGTCGTATTTTTTCATGATAGTTGAAAGCTATCATGAACTCTTCTGGCACTGTAAATGTCGAAGCTCTTATCAAATTTTTGATTTTTGGAAAATTAAAGAAATTACTATAATGTGAAATCTAGACTGTGTGCAGAATGGGTCAAGAGCTCCACATTTAAAAAAAATCAAAATAGGCTTTGTCTTGTCCACGGTGTGCGCATTGTCATGGTGCAACAGCATGTAACTTCTTGGTTATTTTCTTAACTTTTTCAAAGAGCGAAAAAATGAGAGAGTATATATAATATATCTCTTCTTATCTTTATTCAGTTTTTCACAGTGGTCTTCCGTTCACCTAGAGGACTAATGGATGTACTTTTCTACACCTTATTTTTTTGTGTTTTTATTTTGTATTTTGGCCTTTGGTCTATCACATCTTGTCTTTAGTTGTCGTAGAGAAAGGAGTTGACGGATTTTAGGTGAAAGTTCAATACAGAGTTATGGACCACACAATATGGAATAAACATATTACAAGAGGGGATTAAGCCCAAGCATTAGCATTAGGGAGTTAGGTTCCCACTAAAATTAGTAAGTAATAATTATGGTTAAATATTATACATTTTACCATGCTTTGTGGCATTCCTTGGGGGAGGCCTATGTTCAGCAGTGACTTGTGAAGGGCTGTAATGAAGGAATGAAAAAAAAATTATACATTTAAGTATAATTTGAAATAATATTGACATACATGGAAGTATGTTTAGTTAAAGGGTATTAATATTAACTGGTTGAAGGATCAGTAAGGGAAGAATGGATGATAATGATGATGATACAAAGATCAGATAATAGTAAAAAAGGTAGTTTGGAGAATCTCAACAAGCTCACACACAAATAAAATTATCTTTAAATCAAATTTTTAGCTAGGAAAAACACCAAAACCATAACATTGAATTACAATAATTTAATTTTTTACATGTTTGTGCCTGTAAGTTTTTATTAGTATGTCTCTTTCATTGCATCAAATATTTTTTTTTAGATAATGTAGCAATAATCATATTATAAGTTTATTTCTGGTCTTTTCGTTAATTAAATGTAAATCTTGATTGAGTATTAATCTATTTTATTTTATAGATATGAACATCAGGAGATAGCATCTAACTGTGGAACGATGTTGCGAGAGTGTGCTAGATATGAGGCTTTGGCTAAAATTATGTTATATTCTGATGACTTTTACAACTTCTTCCGTTATGTAGAAGTGTCCACTTTTGATATTGCCTCTGATGCCTTTTCTACTTTTAAGGTATGTATTACTTCATTTTAGGGATTTTAGGACATTTTAATCCGATTATTAAAATAATTTGAGGTTTCATTAATTATAATATTAGTTAATGATAATAAATGTAAATAATGTGAAGTTTACAATATCAAATAAATTTCAATATAAAAAAATAAAAAAAAATTTCTTAAATATTACATAAACAAATTTAGAAATATTTATTTCTGAATCATCTTGAATATAAAATATTGATAATTTTTGCTCATTATTGAATTGTTTCTTTAAAATTTTCTCAGACTTACTTAAATGATATTTTTAATGATAAAAGTGACAGAATTTTATTAAGATTTATTTTAAAACTTGTTTCAAAAATAATGTAAGAATAGCAAAACTGATAAATTTGAAACATGTTTCGGACACATTAGAAAAATTTATAATAATTTACTATATTTATAATTTACTAGGTTCTGGTGGTTCCTTTCTGTCTAGCAATCCATCTATGTAGGTACTTCCCTCTTACCTGTTTTTGTTGCCAAATAGCAGTGCTTGCACTGCTGTGTTCTGACCTGAAAGTATAAAGAACCAGTAAAATATATGAGGCATTTAGTCCTCAGAGTTTGTTTGAAGTTGGTTCCAGATGTCCTTGAGCAGCAGTAGTCACTTCCCATCAGGTGGACTGTAAGTTTGTCATAGGATACCTTTTCATAACAATTACAACAAAATTATAATTTATGGCATGGCCAACAGAAGAAGGTGGGGAAACAGTTATTCTAGGTATATAATTTTAAAAGTGTATGTAGTTATATGTATTTTATTTTTATTTTAGGAATTGCTAACGAGACACAAGATGTTATGTGCCGAATTCTTGGAAGCGAACTACGATAAAGTGTTTAGCCACTATCAACGGTTGTTAAATTCGGAGAATTACGTAACTCGACGGCAAAGTCTTAAGCTCCTTGGAGAGTTGCTTTTGGACCGCCACAACTTTTCTATCATGACACGCTACATCACTAATCCCGATAATCTTAAACTTATGATGAATATGCTGAAAGAGAAATCACGTAATATACAATTTGAGGCCTTTCATGTTTTTAAGGTATGATATTGAAGTTAATTCATAAGTGAAAACAAATGCTTCTAAATTTCAAGTTCTCTAGGCTCCGAGTCTTCTGTATTTCAAAAACTTCTTTGTGCTTGTGCATGTGTGTGAGCCTGTCTGTCTGTCTGTCTGTCCGAGTGACCCATTGAAATTCGATAATGTCCCATCACACATATTGTTAAATATGTCAATACCATCCATATAACATTGTTTTATATTTTTTCATATACTAGCTTTACCCACAGTTACGTCTGCGTACAACTTAAATATTTAAAAAAAACTTGCCTAAATTTAATAGTGTTCTTTGGGCAAGTATTTCAACTATTGAAAAACCACTTTAAACTTAGTTTTTTTTGTTATTATCTCGAAAAATATGTGCGTTGTGGCAAAAATATTTTAATATAAAAATTTTAGATTTATTTATTAACTTAACGTAACCTTGAAATAATACTATTCGCGTAAATATAAGAAATCATTAACGTAACCTCCTCACCTTTTTAATACTTTAGTTTGTTGATAAATATCTTGCAAGGTTTTCGGATGAAATATAGCCTAAATCACTCCTGGAATTGCGCTTTTTCAATTTGTAAACTTACATCGCAATTGGTTCAGCCATTTCAGAGATTAGTTCAGACAGACAGACAAATCTTCTTACAATGGTTATTCAAGTTAAGACTCATAATATAAGATAAGATTCATAAGTGAATGACAATTCAAATTACCTCAGGAGTTTAATAGAAGCCAGTTATTCAACCTCCTAGCGCGACCGCGGCCATATTCCGTCAAATCCCTAGCGATCTCATGAGTTCGCACCCACCAACAGCACTTTAACCCATAAAAACTTATATATAGAGACTACTTTTGTATGAAGAAGTTTGGCATTAATCAATATGAAATACTGTATCCTCTAGTGCAATAAAAAAACTGTTATCCTATGAATATTTATTTATAATCTACGTTCATTTCGTACGCCATTTTCGCGTGAATGTTATTGTATTGATTTTTGGATTTTTCTAGTGTTTTATTATAAAATTGTGATGAAAGTTTTTGTGTGAATATAATTTATCTTTTTACGTAAATAATTTCGAGTAATATATATTCAAATAATTGTGATTTTCACGCTGCCGACATTCGCTTGGTATGTTTTTTTTAATCAAAATACAATAAAATCTTATCGTAATCGTAATGAAGTAAAACCTGACTTTTGTTTAGACCACAAGATAGAGAATTTTGTATAGATTTTATAATGCTAAACTTATTAATAGAAAAGTAGTCTCTAAATATAAGTTTTAATGGTTATAAGTGTGGATGGGTGCTCGGGATTTACCGGGCTCATGCGATTGCATGGGATTTTTATGGCGCCTGAAGGGTTAATATTGCAGACGGACACTTCAATTATTCGATTAATTATGGAATATCATATTTGCTATATATTATATCAACGAAGGAGCCGTGGTAGCTCAGATGGTTAAAGTTCGCTGTAAATATAACAGAACGCGAGTAACCCGGGTTCGATCCCCGCCGGCACCAATGCAATTGTTAATTGCAATTTTAAGTGCTGATTTATCACGTGCTCGGCGGTGAAAGAAAACATCGTGAAGGAACCTGCATGTCTGAGGAATAAGAAAAAAAATATTTCGAAGACATGTGAAGTTCGTCAACACGCATTGGGGCAGCGCGGTGGACACTTTCTTGCCCTAAATCCCTCAGAAATGAGGGGGAGGCCTGTGCCCAGCAGTGGGACGTATATGTATATAGGCTGTAACTTTTACTTCAATTATATATATATATATATATATATATATATATATATATATATATATATATATATATATATATTTCATTTATTTCTCATTATACTAAACATAAAGATCTTTTTTGATGTTAATGCCAAATGGTAACCACCATGCGAACAAGTAAAGTAAAAGCATTTTTTGGTAATATTGGCTAAATATCGTGATTCTTTTTTTTCAGGTATTTGTAGCAAACCCTAATAAACCAAAACCAATATTGGACATCTTGTTAAGGAATCAAGACAAGTTAGTAGATTTCCTTACCAAATTCCATACGGACCGTTCTGAAGATGAACAGTTCAATGATGAAAAAGCTTACCTTATAAAGCAAATCAAAGAGCTTAAGCCGTTAGAACACTAACATTAATTGCATTTTATTATCGCCACTTCCTCCTCAAAAAGAAGTTAGTTATAGATGCTATTATATTTAAATGCTTCTAAGTCACCAGAGGGTGTTGTGTGCGCTGCGAAGACACGAAGGCTCTGTAATAAACATTGCAATTTTGATGGATTTTACATTTGGTCTGTGATGAGTCAAGGAAGAAAGTATATTTGTGCTACGAGCAAATTAACATTTTTAATAACGAATTGTAGGGATTAGCGTTATTTTAATGGTTTCACTTATATATTTTCTAAGTTGTTAAAACCATTTTTTATTTCTTATGACGTGATTAGTGACAACCCTGAGGTCACATTGCAAATATTATATTCTATCAGAATACCTTGTAAAGATCTAATTATTTGGACTTTGTAGACATACAATATGATGATATGAAAGTACCCATTATCTACAAGGTACATGCAATATGACATTTGGTTTTATCTTATTTTATATTGTATGCTGATGTTTGAAATAAATTGTTGAAATAGCTATATTTGTATATTTTAATATTGTCAGTATTGGTTATTTATTATATAGTAATATTATTGGTATATATTTTTCACAAAATCATAACTTTAAATGCTTAAAGTAAAACAAATGTTGTTTATGAACATTATTGCAAAATTTTACAGATATTTTTCTTGTTACTTATCTATAGTTATCTAAATTTCTGTACTATGTTTTAATGTTTAAAGATTTTTATTTTGTCAGCATCATTAATAGGATTACATTCTATCAAACTGAATAAACTGAGATATTTATATAACATTATTTCATTTCGAGCATGCTTAATTTTTAATTAATTTTTTATACTAATACTTTAAAAATACTAATAAAAATTTTATACATGGTAGAGCCATGCTGCAGCTATATCATGGTTGTAGCATGAATGGGTCGGCTCGACCGGGGAAGGACCACGCTCTCACAGAATACCAGCATAAAATAGTAGCTTAATGCTGCTGTGTTTCGTATGGTGAGTGTAGAGAACCGGTGACCCTTTTTACTGGAAACGAGGCATTCCATCTTAGTCCTCACGGGTGACAACGCTTCTGCATTTTGATTTGCAATCGAGGATAGATATAGATGTCTATGGGCCACAACAACCACTTACCATCACATGGACTGTGTGCTCGTTTGTGACCCTATCCTATAAAAAAATGATAACATGACTCTCCTAAAAATAAATGCTTTGTTATTCTATCATTTAGAAAGACTTCATCATACAATTGATAGAAGGAACATGTTCCAGATACACAATTATAGACGGTACATCTTAGCTATCAGATATGGCAACGCATCTTTAGGATTTGCAAGTTTTTATCTTAATAGTACCAATGGTGTTTCAGTTATAGAATTGGTAGCAAATTATTATGTACATATATAAAAGAGTTTATTGATTGAAAATCACATATGTAAAACGAAAAAAAAAAACATTTAGACCTGGTCTCAGTTTAAAGTCAATCCAGAAGCATCGTGTATTAATTTTTTTATGTATTTAATATTTATATGATACCCAACTCTATTATCTATAGGTGATGAAATTTTTAACCTGAGTATACTGGATGACCGTTTTTACCGTCAAGAAATAAATAGGATGTAACATGTGAATGGAGTAGACGCCAATGGCACTGATATTTAAAAAAATAAAAATTGAACTAAACATTTGAAAAAAAAATTTTTTGAGCAATTACTTTGCTCTTTGCCCTTGAGCCTGTGACCATGCGAAGTGACAAGCTCAAAGACGCCTACTAAATTTATTGTTTTATTGCCGTATTTGATTTTAATTAATTTATTTACTTAATTCAATTTTTTTTATTTTATGTAAAATATCAGTGCCATAGGCTTCCACTCCGATCTCATTTTACACCTTATTTTTTTCCAGACGGTAAAAAGTCATTCAGTAGAGAGACGACGTTTCTTGTCGTACATGAAGCTTAATTTAAAAAAGTAAAAACTAACGGTTTCATTCTCAATGTTGTAGTAAATGACTGTAATTTTATAAAAAAAAAAAAACTGGTATAATTAGGAACTAAAATGTACAATATGTGCAAATTGAGCGTAGTGTCGGTGCAAAGTTCGTTAGCGTACTCCCCGCTTAAGGTTGCTAGGCGTCCGGATAAAGCCAAAGGACACAGTCAGGCTTTTTCGTTCTGTGTTCGGACAAATTAGACGGTGTCCGGCCAAATAGACGGTGTCCAGCCTATCCGGTTTTTAATTTTTTTTTAAAATTTGACCATTTTTTTACATTTTTCATGTACCTACACTATTGCAATTATTGAAGTCAATGTTGCATTGAATATTGAATGATTATTAATAAAAAATACTGATCCATTCGATTTTATTGTTATTTCATTAGAGTTTAAGAAGATTTTATGGTAAATGATAAAAAGCATTGTTTAACTTAAAAAAAATGATCATGTTATACTAAAAGTAAAAAATTAAGGGTGATTTTTTTAAATTTATTATCCATAATTTTGTTACATTATCCAGTACAATACTAGCATATAAACCTCTAGGGGTTTATCTACGCTAGAGAGTCGTCTTATATAAACAAAGATGTATTAATATTAAATCACATTATTCTAACAGAAGTACCTAAGCAGAAGTGCAGTGGTCTTGTTTTTCAAGATAGGCGACAATGCTCCCTTGAATAAGTATGGTTGATTTAACAAATATGATTTAAGTTTACTTTTAAACAGTTTTAAGAAGTAGATATTCTGAATTATTAACTTCCGTCAGTATATTAAATTTAACTTTATCGAAAACATTTATGACTGCAATATTTAAAAAGGTCCTGGTCATTAACTATCTTATTTTTAATATGATTAGGCACTATCCATCGAAGCATCTGGCGAAAAGTGGATTGCAGAGGTCCGTCTGGCTACGTTGAATGTATGTGGGGCAATGAATGATAAAATGGATGAAGTATGCGATATGATGAATGATAGAGGAATAGATGTGTTATGTGTAAATGAGACGAAAAGGAAGGGAAAGGATGTCACTACACATGGCATGTATACCGCATACTGGTCTGGTGTAGACGAGATCGAGCGGGCATGCCAGGGAGTAGGTATCATCCTTTCAGAAAGAATGGGCCAATGTGTGAAAGAGTATGAATGTGTAAGCCCAAGACTGCTGTGGATACGAATGAAAGTGGGCTTAAAGAAGTTGTTTGTGTTAGGGGTCTACGCCCCAGACATGTCTAAGCCCACTTATATCCGAGAGCAGTTTTGGGAAATGGTAAGGATGGTGTTAATGGAGTGTAAGGGAAATGAAAATATTATTATGCTAGGAGATTTTAATGGAAGGGTTGGGGTGAGGAGGCTTGGTTATGAAAGGATATTGGGAACGTTTGGTGATGAAAGTATAAATGAGAATGGTGAAAGTCTCCTCACCGTATGTATGGAAAAGAATCTTTTTTGTGACGAACACTTGCTTTCGCCACAAGAGGATTCACATGTATACTTGGGAAAGAGGTGACGATAGAAGCATGATAGATTTAATAATTGTGGATGAAAGATTGAGGGGCGCAGTTGTAGATACAAGGGTTTACCGGGGTTCTAACGTAGGAACGGATCATTATTTGGTTCTATGCCGAATTAATGGTCTATTCAGGCGTTGGCGCCATCGGTCATCTGTGTCTACCACTGCGTTACAGCGTATTAGAACAGAAAGGTTACAAGATGAAGGTGAGAAAAAGAAGTTCAAATGTAGACTGAAAGAAAATATAAGTGGTTTGGATGAATTATGTATGAAGGAGTTAGACTTGGAGAATGTATGGCAAAATGTAAAGAAAGGTTTAGTGGATGCAGCTACCGAAGTATGTGGTGTTAGTAAGAGAAAGAATGAAAGGAAAAATAATACGTTATGGTGGGATGATGAGGTACGTATGGAAGTTGAAGCAAAGAAGAGAGCATGGCTAGATTTACTAGCAACAAAGGCTGGTAATTCTAGCGGTACGAATGATGATATTGAAAGAAAAAAGGCAGTCTTTAGACATCTTAATAAGAGAGTAAAAGAAGTAGTTGAAAGAAAAAAGCAAGAAAGAACGGATAAGAATGATAGAAGAATATCGGATAATTTCCAGGCAAATATTAAAATGTTCTGGAAACTTGTAAGAACTGCCAGGGGACATTCAAAACAGCCTATGATGAATGCTATAAGAGACGAGAATGGCTATATTCTGAATGATGAAGTTTTGAGTTTAAAGAGATGGAAGGAATATTTTGAAAGTGTGTTTATGAGTGAGGAGACAACGTGTGTACTAAGTGAAGTAGAAATTCCGAAAGAAGAGGAAAGAGGTAGCGAGATTAGTGTAGGTGAAATAATGAAAGCAATGAAAAGCATGAAAGCAGGTAAGGCTGCCGGATATGATAGAGTTTCACTCGAAATGCTAAATGAAAAAAAAAGGGCTGGAGAGGAAGTGGTGGCAGGCCTGCTGCACACCTTGTTTAATTTATGCTGGGAACTGAAGCGGGTACCGGTAGACTGGTGCAAAGCCGTGATAGTCCCAGTATATAAGGGAAAAGGGTCGCAGCAGGACTGTAAAAACTACCGTGGCATCAGCCTTCTTAGCATTGTGGGAAAACTGTATGCTAAGGTACTGATTGAAAGGGTCATGAAAGAAACTGATGGAAAAATTTGGGATGTGCAAGCAGGATTTAGAAAGGGAATGGGATGTACAGATCAAGTCTTTTCCATGCGCATGATCGCGGAGAAGTTTTTGGCCAAAAACCAAAAGGTTTTTTGTGCGTTCATGGACTTGGAAAAGGCCTATGACAGAGTGAATAGGGATGTGCTATGGCAAACACTGAACTCATTTGGGTTGAGCGCTGGCTTGATACGGGCATTGGAGTCCCTTTATAGGGACTCTAGTGCTTGTGTTAGGATCAACGGGGTCTACTCGGACTGGTTTGACATCCATAAAGGTGTCAGACAGGGCTGTGTAGCTTCCCCGTGGCTGTTCAACCTATTTATGGACAGTTGTTTGCAAAATTTGAAAGTTGAAGAATGCGGATTAAGAATGGGTGAGTTAACCGTCAAATGCCTTTTGTACGCCGATGATCAAGTTATACTTGCGTCGTCGGCGGCCGAGTTGCAAATGATGGTTACATTAATGAACAGATCATTAAAAGAAAGGGGTATGAAAGTGAACGCAAGTAAGACGAAGGTTATGGTTTTTGAAAGAGAAGAAAGTAAAACGATTTGTGAAATAAGAATAGAAGGGGAGTTGATCGAGCAAGTAGATGAGTTTGTATATTTGGGCTGCGTATTTAGCAGGGATGGGAGATATGATAAGGATATAGAACGACGAGTGAATGCGGGAAATAGAGTAAATGGGGCCCTGCACTCTATTGTGAAGAGTCAAAATGTGTCGAAAAAGGCACGTATGGCAATTCACAATGCTGTGTTGGTCCCTACTTTAACATATGGTAGTGAAAGTTGGGTGTGGCAGAAGAAGCACGAGAGTAGAATGAACGCAGTAGAAATGCGGTCGTTAAGGAGTATGTTAGGGCTGAATCTTAATGACAGGGTAAGAAATTGTGTAATAAGAGAAGAGTGTGGTTTGCAAGATGATGTTGTGACCAGGATTAAGAAAGGAATGCTTCGGTGGTTTGGTCATGTGGAAAGAATGAATGAGGAAAGAGTGACAAAGAAAATTTATGTTGCAGAAGTGAATGGCAGAGTCGGAAAGGGACGTCCTAGGCGAAAATTTATCGACCAAATTGGCGATTTATTGAAAACGGGCCAAATTAGGAGTACCCTTAACCGACGAGCATGTATGCGGAGGTGTATGGATGTGAAGGAGGCGAGAGAGGTGTGTCAGGATCGTGCCAAATGGAAGTCTGTAGTCTCTGCCTACCCCTCTGGGTGACAGGCGTGAGTGTTTATGTTATGTTATGTTATGTTATCATCTGGCGTTGTAATGTGTAAATTTCCTGTATGTACGTTACATAAGTTCTACCATAACTGCTAAGTCCATAACTAATGACGGAATCTGCTAGAGCCATATAAAGTAATCTTAGTATTTTATATGGTAGCTTAAATTTTAAAACATAAAGTTTACTCAACACAGCGAATTTTTGCACACACGTGATCTTTATGCGCTCTCCAGCAGAATCGTTCATCAATAATCAGACCAACATACATGTGATTTTTGACATTTTCAATGGGTTGACAATTACAGTGTTGAAGTATTCAATGGAGACATTCATGGCTGTGGAAAGTGATAATCGGTGCGGTGGCAACTTTGTTGTGAGATGAGTGTATGTGAACAAGGTTTTGTTTTTTGAGCGTTACCACTAGGCCGACATCATGTGCCCACTTACATAGCATGTCGTAACTTTCCTGCATTTCAGTTTGTGCTACATCCATACTACGATCGGCAATGACGATACACTTATCGTAGGCAAATTGATATGGGAGCCCTAGCATTACCATGTTGTTAACAAATAGCAAGTACTCAGTCGGACCCAGTATCGAACCTTGTGCTGTGCCGCGTTCAGTCGCAAACAATCACCTGTCTGGTTATATATTTTGACAGTGATATAACGATTTTGAAATCAATACAATATTATCAATAGTATTTTATCAAGCTTTACTAATATCAATAAATAATACTAAAATATGCATTTTATTATCTAAATAATTATTTATTTCATCTGAAAATTGCCGTAATAGTTGCGTTGTGCTTTTATTTTTTTGAAATCCAAACTGTTTTGAATTTATTATATTGGATTTAATAAGGTAATTGTTTAATTAATTGCTCAAATAACGTTCAATTATTTTATTTAGGCAGGAGAGAATTAGGACAACAATAGGACGATAATTGTTAAAGTCATTATGTTTGCCTTTTTTGTATATTGGTCGGATTACACCTATTTTTAGTAAGTCCGGATAAATAGACGTTTTTAGACATTGATTAATTAAGTATGTAATGAGAGGCACCATTGATTTCGAAATGTATTTTATATCACAAACGCGAATACCATCAAACCCGGGGCTTTTCTTATCATTCATTGTTTTAATAATTTTGGTAATATCAGCATCCGTAGCTTTTTTATTTTTACGGTTCTATCTGGATTAATGTCACAGGAAAGGGGATCTAAGAGTAGAGGCTTATTATAATTTAAGCATATTTTTTTAACATTTTTATCAAATTCTAAGCCAAATTTACTTGCTAATGTTTTAGGATCAGTATTAAATGTTTTTTGTAATATATCATCAATACAACGTATTATTTTACCAGCTAAATTATTAATTAATTGCCAAAGTTTTATTGGATTTCTAAAATTTTCGCAAATTTCTTTTTTAGTATTTTGATTTCGTAAAAATTGAGCATATTTATTCGTTTAATTTATATATTTATTGTAATTTAATCTTTTTAATGAATTATTGTCATCTTTCCGCCAGATTTTAAATAATTCATCGCGTTTTTACACATATATACTAGTTTCCTATTAGACCACTCACAACAATTGCACTTACTAAGAACTACAGTTTTTGTATACTTGCATTTATCGTATGCGCAATTCATTTGCGTCCTTATGTAATTAACAATGTCGTTTGGATCGGAGTAACTGAACGGCAACTTCCAATCTATTAAATCGAGTTCACTACGAAGTTGTTTATTATCGAACTTAGTAGTGAACTGCGGCGCGTTCTGAGCCCGTGAGTCACAGTTCGGATCCGCTCCGAGTCCGAGAATCGCACAGCCTATTATTTCATGGTCAGCAGGCCCGATGTCCACGCCGGCCGTCACACCTCGTTCTTGCATACAGTTCTAATCAGAATGTGATCTGAACATGATTTTGTTATTCGGTTTCCGTATTTTTCTATTCTTATGTATTGCGTACGGTCAAATCCTAATTCACAAAGTGTGTTAAGATAACTAGTGCTAATGGGATTTGTCTTCTTTGTATTTAAGTTCATGTCACCCATAATTATACAGCAAATTTTAGGTGAATGTTTACCAACAATATTAGCTAACTCATCAATAAAACGGACTTTGTATCAGGTGGTCTATATACAGCACATAGGCCTACAGTGCCGTTTTTTAAGTTTATTTGGCCATTAATACATTCGCATTCCTTAGTTGATATTTCAAGTCTGCTAAAATGCAGGGATAAGTGAACATATAGCATAATGCCGTCGCCTTTTCTGCCATTTCTTAGTTCGTAATATAAGTTATAATTTAGTAAATTAAACATGTTGACACAGTGATATTGAATATTAGCCTCAGTAACTATGATTATGTGAATTATGTGTGTAGTATTTTTTATTATATATTCCCATGTGCAAAATTCTTAAGTAATGATGATATGTTTATATGAAAAAACAGAAGCAAACAATTATTTAAGGGTAGTTTGTCTGCAAACTCATTACAATTATCACATTTTAACTCAATAATGTTGGGATTTATATTATGTTCTATTCTTACAATATCCATTATCTAAGGTATGAAATGATATTAATTGAGTATACACAAAAGCAATATTTAACAAAAAATATAAAAGAGAAAGTAAGAGATTTTTTTTTTCCAGCACTTAACACTTAACTAAAACGGTTTCTTGTTTAATTAATAAGTTTGTTTTGCGAGGCCTTAACCGATTCTAATTCAAAGAGAGTGTGTATGGAGATTATTTTCGCCTTTTCTTCTTTGCGTATTAGAATTGTGTCATTTCTGCACCATATAAATTTGTAAGTATCTTTAAGGGCTTCCTTGGTCTTCCATAATATAAATGCAACCCCGGGTGCTAGTGATTCGCGTAAATATACCTTATCGCCTTACTATACCTTGCAATCCTAGTTCGGCCACTGTCATTTTTAGGTCCTTGGCTTTATTCAGCCAGATGTCTCGTGCTCCATCTTGCAGCGTAACAATTATTGGTGAATGTTCTATCCGGTGTGAAGTCACAGTGCGATTTTGTCTCTTACGGTGTGCCCTAATTACGTCATTTTGGCTTACCTGCAACTTTGTAGCTATACCTGTTTAGCTATGTTCACCGGATCTTCACTAGCCAATTCCTTAACACCACTAATTTCTATTTGACACATTAGTTGTTTTTGCTCTATTAGATTTATTTTACTCTCTAGTACACTACATTTAAGATTAATATTTTTTAAGTTGCTTTTTAAATCAATACACTGTTTCTCTAGCGTTTTGACGTTAGTCTCGTAGTTGTTATTTTTACACTCAATTCATCAATTTTGTCAGAATAAAATTTTAATGTTTTAGCAATTCTTCTCGAATAATATTTCTGATTTCAGTCCGTAATTGTGTTCAGTCGTGTTCGGCAGTTTTAACCAAAATGTCCGGCTAAGCTCGCTGACCTGTCCGGCTTTTCGGTTTTAAGACCTGCCAACACAATCCCCACTCCACTGCAAGCGATCCGCTGCCACCAGCTGACCAGTTTTACCGCTTCCTTCACCTTAATGTCACTCAGTGATCTGAACACCAACTCAAAAACTAAAAATAAAATTAAAATTATATTGATATATATGAAATTGAATAACTTCTGAAGTCGGGTTCTCCTTATTATTCGATTGCCTTTGCACGGTTTTTTTGCTTTGTACTATCCTTTAAGTGAAGTAATGCCCTGTACATTAGTTCAATTAAAGGATTGTAGAAGAGTGTAAGAACAAAACGTAGGCAAATAATAGTGAGGGTGATTTGTTTATTTTTGAAGTTGTAACAGAAAAACGAAGGTTTTTTAGAAATGTTTTTGTATATGGGAGTAATATTTACCCGTAACAAGTTTCGATTTTTTATACGTCGCCATGGAACCATTGTGTGTAGGCTTGAACTAGCCAAGTAAGAAATAGTGTTCGTATGACCAACAACTACCGCATAGGTGCTACATGGACGTTACACATGATCATTGTTTTGTCCATGTTCATCTTAAGACCTATACGTTGAGAGACACTATTGAGGTCATTGAGCTTAGGACCTTCAGGGATTCTGCCATTAGGACTATAACGTCGACAAATCGAAGGTCAGTGATGAACTTGCCATTGATGTTAATACCGTATCCTTTCCAGTCCAGTAGCTTGAAAACGTCTTCCAATGCAGCGGTGAAGAGTTTCGGGGATATAACGTCACCCTTTCTTACACCTCTCTGCAGTTACATAGGTTTCGTACTCTGGTTCTGTATTCGGATAGCCATTGTAGCCCTACTGTACAAAGGCTTCAGCACTTCGATATGCAGACAGTCAACCTGGCACCGCTGAAGGGATTGCAGCACCGCCCAAAATTTCGACGTAATCAAAGTCTTTCTCATACATTCACCACATTCGCAAGACTTATCATCTGCCTCGGATTGTACTCCTCGGTCTTCTGCACAATTTGCCGCAGGGTACGTATGAGGTCTATGGTACTAAAGCCTTTTCGGAAACGGGCTTGTTCGGGAGGCTGGAAGTCGTCGAGTCTCCGTGCAAGACGATTCGTAATGACACACGAAAACAGCACGTAGACGCGGCTCAGAAAGGAAATCGGTTTGTAGTTCTTCAAGGGAGCATTGTCGCCTATCTTGAAAAACAAGACCACTGCACTTCTGCTCCACGCCTCTGGAGTAGCATAGAGGACGGAATTAAAGAACTTCTGAAGGACTTTAAGTACCGGTTTTCCACCCGCTTTTAGAAGTTCTGCTGTAATTTTATCCTCGTCGTTTTTAAGCGAGATTAGAATGACTTTCTAACCATTATAATCTCGCTCAGACTGATGTTCCGAATATCATCAGAATAGTATCGGATAAGACTTGCTCTCGGATCAGTCACTCACACTTGCGTGTGGCTCCAACGATGGTGTGTACAGCTGCCATAGAAGCCCATAGAACCTCTCAATATCACTGAAAATCTCAAGTGTGGCTCCAACAGAAAAGATGCTACGTTCGGTCTTCAGCGTCTACAGTTGGCTCTTTCTGGTAGCCAGATCTCTGGCAAAGACTTCAGAGCCATGGTTCCGCTCGATCGCTTCTGCGATATGAGATGTATTGAAGTTGCGTAAGTCTCGAAGCATGCACTTGGAGACGTGTCTGTTCAGTTGCCTGTATGCTGTCAAATTTGTTGAAGACTGCAGCCTCATTTCCCGTCCCACGGTCATGCGATTAAGAGTGTGATCGGAGAGTTTTTATGTTATTCAGCGGCGGGTCTCGCAGTACTTAGTTCCGACCGCATGACCAGTTTCCACGAGCTTGCATTCATATTGTCCACTGCATTGCAGTTAGGACTTGGAATATTCGTTCAATTTTACTATTCGAATATTTCGAATAGTTCCCGACATACTATCAAATGAAATATGTTTATCAAAAAGTTATTAATCAATACTTCTTGCTTTGATAATATTACCTAAGAAATGAAAGTCCGTCTAGAGTGTCATTATTTAAGGCGCTACTAAAGTAGCTGCATGTCATTCTACATGAGTCGGCGTGAGATTGTTTGTATGTTTAAAGTAAATATTACTCACCACCGCAACAAGTATGTGTTCACAGAATTATTATGATTAAAATCACCAATACGACCCTCTAAGTTCATATAACTCCTTTGAATGTGTTTTTCTGGAAATAGCCATACAATGGAATCATACGAACTTAGAGTGTTGATGATTACAATTCAGTAAATACATACTCGTTACAGTCGTGAATAATATTTATTTCAAAATACAGCCTGACCTGCAAATTGCAAAAAACGAGAGAAAATTTGAATTTCGCGGGCTACCCAAGCGTTTTCACCTTAAATGAACATTCATTTAAGGTGAAAACGCCAGGGCCATTTAAAAGCTGTTGCGAAGAGTTACTAGTGTTGCCAGTAGTGATGATTAAATATATCTTTTTTTAAATTCCGGTCATGTTTTATATTATTTTTATTATTAAATTCTATTTATCTATACATTATTTGTAGTATTCGAAAAATTCGAAATTTTCGAATATTACTCTACATATTTTCGAATAGTATATGCGGTGAATATTCGAATAAAACGAACATTCGAATAATGAGCCCTAATTGCAGTCTTCTAACAACTGAAAACCTTATTTTGTAACTCGAACCGAAAGGTTTCGAGACTTAGGATTAGAGCACGAGGGGAACGGAGAGTTCACTTCATTAGACGTGACCTCTGCAACTTTTTTTTACTTTTTTGTTTAGGTTCAGCGTGCCTCTCACGATTCGGTGATCGCTGCCAGTTTAGTAGTCGTCCTAATGAAGACGATCTCATTTTTTGATGAACTGTCGGGGCTCGATCAGGCCCACTTTCTGTAGGGACGCTTCTGAAAGAAGGAGTTCACAGTAAAGAATCCCGCTTTCTCCATGAAGTCGGCCAGCTGGTGGCCCCTTGGGTTCTGTTGCCCTATTCCAAATTTTTCTACATTCATTGATTAAAAACTACTTTTACGGATTTTATCGCGTTTATTTGACTTTTAATTCCCGACGTTTCAGAAGCTTTCCAGCACCCATGGTCACGGGGGACTGAGGTGACTGATGTCTCGATGACAATGTTAAACCGGAGTACCTTCAGCTTTTTAGTTATTATTTATAGTCCGATCTACGCAGAATGAACTTACTGTCTTGAAGTCTTGCGTATGCTTGGGTTTAGATTGAATTTTATTTAATACGGGATCCCAAGCAGGTGGTAGTACCTAGCCTCCTTCTCTATTGAAATTAGCATGTATTTTAATTTTAATAGCCTCATGTATAATCCTTGGTAGGTATCGATATTTTTTCTCGGACGTGTGGTTTATCAATCTGATGTTATGTTGGGGGCCGTCTAGGATATGATCACAAACTGCAGACTTCCCGGAACGTTGATGCATCACGTCAGCGATATATTATTTTACGCGGGTTTTAATGGATATTTTTGTTTGCCCTGTATATGAGAGACCACATTCACTATCAAGCTTGTACACTCCTGCATCTTGTAGATTAATATGACACTTGAAGGATGGTAAGAACTGACTAATTTTCTTTGGCGACTTGTAGAATTTTCTAATAGAAGCTAGCTTTAAGATGTAGCCAACCTTGTCTGTGACACCTCAAACATATGGTAGTACAGCAGGCACACGTTCGACTGTGGCCGGCTTCACTCGGTCACTGTGACGTAGGCGACGCTTGTCTTGCAGAACCTGCTTGATGTGCTGAAGTTCGGCGCCAGGTGTTTGCTGTCACAAAAGTAGTTTTAATCAATGTGTAATCGCGTAAATATAAGAAATCATTATTCTCTACATTCAGTTCACCGTACTCTCTTGTGCCTAGTTTTGCGTCGAAGTCTCCCATAAATACTGTATAGTGAATTTTGAGGAATTATACGTGGTAGAGCCATGTTTATACGTAGTAGAGCCATGTTTATACGTAGTAGAGCCATGTTTATACGTGGTAGAGCCATGCTGCAATTATATTAGTAGTATAGTTGTAGCACGAATGGGTTGGCTCGACCGGGAAGGACCACTCTCTCACAGAAGACCAGCGTAAAATAGTAGCGCAATGCTGCTGTGTTTCGCATGGTGAGTGTAGAGAACCGGAGACCCTTTTTACCGGAAAAGAGGTATTTCATCTTAGTCCTCACGGGTGACAACACATCTGCATTTTGATTCGTAATCGAGGATAGATATAGATGTCTATGGGCCACAGCAACCACTTACCATCAGGTGGACTGTGTGCTCGTTTGTCTCCCTGTCCTATAAAAAAACTTCCGGCGATAGAACAAGTTGTCGGATTTGAGGACTACCGTGTCCTTCTCCTCGCTTCGGACCTCAGATAATCCTATAATATCCCAGCGTAACTTGTCTATCTCTTCTTCCAGCTCCAGGATCTTCCCGTCAGTTCTCAGGGCACGTGCGTTTAATGTTGCCAGGTCGAGTCATCTTAGGTGGCAACTAAACCTCCACCGGAGATTCTTAGCAGCCCCTGCCCCGCCCGCCGTTACCATGGTTACCACTGTAGCCATAATAATAAGTTAATAAGCCAAATAATAACGGGACCGCCAGGGACTGGGAGCCGTTTATTTGTGTCGTTGTTAATGAGGGGATGTTTGCCATAGTTGCCACGCTTGACGACGAAATTTTTACTTTCGTTCATCAAACGCTCTGCCATCTCCTTCCTGTTTCCTTCTGTCACCTCTTGCGACACCCAGGGAAAATATGGGGTAGTGGATATTCTTAACCGCTACTACAAGGCTATTCAATCTAATGACACACAAAATACAATTAACCTCCGAATAACTGTCAAAATATATTCTGTTTACAAATTGCGCACTCGTTAGCCTTTATCCATAAATCCATAAACACTCACGCCTGTCACCCAGAGGGGTAGGCAGAGACTACAGATTTCCATTTGGCACGATGATCCTGACACACCTCTCTCGCCTCCTTCACATCCATACACCTACGGATACATGCTCGTCGGTTAAGGGTACTCCTAATTTGGCCCGTTTCCAATAAATCGCCAATCTGGTCGATAAATTTTCGCCTAGGACGTCCCTTTCCGACTCTGCTATTCACTTCTGCAACATAAATTTTCTTTGTCACTCTTTCCTCATTCATTCTTTCCACATGACCAAACCACCGAAGCATTCCTTTCTTCATCCTGGTCACAACATCATCTTGCAAACCACACTCTTCTCTTATTACACAATTTCTTACCCTGTCATTCAGATTAGCCTTTATTATATTATTTATATCTTCTCATTGTAGTAGTCTCAAAAAAGTAAGCATTAAAATCTGAAAAACTATTAGATTAAAAATAGTATAGAGATAAAAAAATTTTGGAATATGATTAATAAGAAATTGAATTTATTTTTTATAAACAACAACTACAAAAAAATAACTACACGGCTATTAACACACTAAGGCATTATGTTTTAAATATAGGTATAATTCTGGTAGATTAATAGTGCAAGATTACGCCATCTTGACGTTCATCGCAAATTCTGTTACGTTTAATTCATGTCGAATGACGCAAAGTCGAAGCTCGGCGAAACAGTAGTTAGTCTATATGATTGTTATGAAATTGAAATGTAATCAACTGTTTGTTTTCCTTCTAATGAGAGGTAAAAATAATACAACTTTGCTACCATATACGAACGGCCTGTAATGCTAGCCAATATTCGAAATGCAATGACAATTTAATTTTTACTTTCTTCCTGTAATATTTTAGAACAATGTACTTACATAAATTTTGGTCCGGCTAAGCCTTAACGACAGCCCATCGCTTTCCTGAATTCGCGTGCTGCCTATCAATTTCGTGTAAAGATGTCTTAAATAATGTAAACACGTTAGAAATGTTGGCGGTGTGCGATAATCCAGATCTTTTTATACCCTGCATGTTGTAGTAGGAAGTGATTTAAAGAAATACCAGGACGGAAAAACAACTATCTCATATTATTATAAAAAAAAATACGCAGACCCGGAACAGGGCTAGTCCCTTTAAAGAAAGGTACCTATGAGGCATCTAATATTCAAGTTGCAGCGCTAAGGGCCGCGGGTTCGAATCCTGCATGGAACAAATACATTTGTATGCCCTACGAATAATTGTGTAATTTGTGAAATTTATGTATATAAACTGCTCCACAATACAGGAGAATATCCTAGTGAGGCGAGTTAAAAAAGAGAAAACGAAATATTGCAATCAGTAATTTACTTTTGCGAATAAGGTAAAGTGCACTCAAATATCTAGTAAGGGAATCTAGTTCGTCTGTAGAGTAAAAAGATAAATAAAACACATGGATATATTTCTTGTTATTTTTAATAGACACAAGCATAATATTCACTGTACATTTCTTCTTACTCATTATCTGTACATTACTTTTGAAAGCAAACAGTTATCACAAACTTAAACGAAGAAGGGCAAATATTTACATGTTGACATTTATTAGATATCGAAGTGTAAATAAATAATTACGCTAAATAAATAATTTAAAAATCAAAAATGATGCTTCTTTTGCAAAGTAACAATTAGTAGAATCTCCAAATATGAATTTAAATAAATACAGGGTTAGGGTTCAATATAAATGATATTTATATAATCTATAAAACACTTGTAATAACAATACAGCTCTAGCATAATAAAACTAAAGTAAGTATTAAATTGAAGAATACCTACCTAACCTACTGTTGCAACAAAATAATGTCGCAGACATATTGCGTACAAGTATTTTGATAGATCATCATCAGCTTGCCTTCGCTACATAAAACTTATGCAATATGTAAAAAAAACCTTGTTCGATCCGTGGAGGAGCTAATTAGGTATCGTGATATGATTCCGTTCATGTAATTTTTTTTGAAGAATTGATAAAAAAATACCCCGCTAAAAATAAAATAAAATTTAATTAAATATGGAAACTAACATGGCAATACATGCGGCGCGGATTGCCATCGTATAACAATACTTAGAGTTAACGACTGTGACCACCTTTGTTGACCTCAGGCTTTACCTATCAGTTCATTGTTCGTTCGTTAGAAACGTTTCTACGTTTTGTTTGACGAGTCTGGCTAATTGGTCAAACAAAATGTAAACGCTGCATAATTGCAGTCACTTCGGATAACATCGCCGACGATGGTTTTGACAGTTTATAAAAATTTGATGAATTTTAAGCAAATTGTAGTAATATCATGTACTTATAATAAATAACAATAACATTTTTATGTTCATCAATATAGTTTTTATTTTTTTGGTTTTGTCGTTATGTTACTTATGTGCCCTTTTCCGATAGGACAGGGTGAATTTTTACATATTGTATAAAAAAAATTTTCTACTTTATATTACATAAAACTTAATATAACATAAAGGGCATATAACACGATTAAAAAAAATCTTAACTGTTGCAAGTCCAGTAACAAAAAGAATTAACAAAAATAATCTGATATTTATTTCAATTTTCAAATTGCTTGACACCAAAAAATCCGACACAATTGTCAAAATTATTTGGAATTGTATTTAGTATCTAAGTGTATTAAAGTAGATATACATAAAAATGTACTGGATGACCTTTTTTGCCGTCTGGAAAAAATAGGGTGTAACATATGAACGGAGTAGAAGCCTATTGCACTGATATTTTACAAAAAAAAAACAAAAATTTTGAATCATCAGACAGATCATACCACCCTAGCCTGTGACTCTGCGAAGCTCAAAGACGCCTACTAAATTTATTGTTTTATTACCGTTCCTAAAGTAGTGTGGATATGATTTGAATATCGATATATTTAAATTCATTTTTTATTCATAATTTATTTTCTATTTTTTTGTAAAATATAAGTGCCATTGGTTTCTACTCCGTTCACATGTTACACCATATTTTTTCCAGGCGGTAAAAAAGGTAATCCCAGTATATGTAACCTAATATTATTATTAATTTTAATTTTGTGGGGATGACTATAGGTCATTTTCTATTAAAGTATCAATTATCAAATAATTTTTTCATGTTTTGTGCACAAATTCCGTGCAATACTTACAGCGGTGCAAAATCAACCCATTAATATGCATCATTAATTACAGCTGTGGCAAATGGAATGTTTTTAAATAATTACAATATCCTATCTGGGTTATAATGTGAAATGGGCAGTGATTTTTTACTGTATAAATGTACAATACTTTTATCTGCCTACCAACTAAATGGATTCACGATCTTAATAAGTATAAGGCTTACGCCATTATAAAATAGCTAGAATAAATATTATTATATGTTACGATTTTACGAAGAATAAGAAATTGAAAAAATTCTTAACTATAGTTTAACTTGTAAGTTACGCGTCCACAGGCTCGCATTGCACTCATCGGGCGGATCGTACCAAATGGGTTAGTTTGCGGTAAAGATTCCACTCACACACGCATACGTAGCAATCTGATTACCGATGCGATGGCGATTTTTAACAATAGTATTCAGATTTCATAGCGAGCGTAGGAGCCAAAACTGTGCAAAGGCAAAATGGAAAGTAATGAAGAACTTGTCGTTAGAATTGTTTGTTTGTTGGCAGAATATGAGATAGATGACATATTTAAGAAGAAATCGCAACATGCAGAATATCATACGGTATTTCCTGGTTTGCTAAATGACAACGTAAAACGTCTTTCAGTATTTCTATGGTAGCTGTGGCAAGTACTCTTATTTTAGGAGATAGTCTGGCTAGGTAGGTAGTAGCCACCCTTTTACCAATTTCATTGGGCTGCAAGCTCGTTTGACACTTTAGTTTTATATGAAAAAAAAATACTCATGCCAAATTTACAATTACCGAAATTTAAATGGCGGTCGACAACGCAACGACCATGCATCGTGATCGACACCCCGAATGACGTCATTGGCACGATCGACGGGCTAACGCGTACAGTCCGTCCGCTGCGTATTAGAAGACGCCCTTGTTTGATTTTGAATTCTAAAATCCGTCTGATGCGTAAGATGAAATAGGATCGAAACCGCAATTTTGAAGTTACGTTGTTACATTAAAAGCGGTAAACATGTTTTACTTTATTCCGAGTTTTTCGTTTCGATTCATTTTTTACTTATTATTAAGCTGGTGCTTGACTACAATCCCACCTGTGTAATACCACCAGTGGGCGGAAGTGGCGAGGAAGCCTTTGGTAAATCGCACTATCTTAGCGTAACAAAAGCCTGCCTATTCACTCCTATCTTGTAGGACTCCCAGATTGTAATCGCTAAAAATTAAAACCAGCCGAAATAATATACATAATTAAAATAGAAGTCATAAGCAGTTTTGTTTTCGGTATATTATATTTTGTTCTTTGTATGCAAATTAATATAATTTATTACAATTCTTAAGAAAGTTTTTAGATAGGTACCTTTATTAAATAAATTTTAATTTTAAATTAATTCTACAATCTACAATTAAGTCCACAACTTAATTTCAATCAATAAATATGAACATTGGATTGAACTCCATATAAGTGTCCATATCCAGTTGTGAGTGATCAATTTATCAATTTTTTTTAAAATAATAAAGATAAAAAGTAATTGAAAATAAAAGATTTTAAAGGAACTAGATATCACTACAGACTTTTAATTAAAATATCTAACTATTAAATTTAAATTAATATATTAAAATTACGTTTTTTTAAACATGTTTTACAATTAGCGATACTTTTAAAAATTGAAGATTAGGCATAAATTATAACTAACAAATCAATTACAGGATTAATATGAAAGTAATCAGCTATAAATCTCCCATAGCAGGCTGGCAACTTCTTAAATTTAATTATTCGGTAAATATAATTGATTTTATAGACAGATTTTCTCATGATTTTTTTCATAACAATTGACTGCAAAACTTTAGGTAAAAATTTCAGTGGAGCTAGCATTAGAGATTGAAAGGTTATTTGCGAATTGAATTTGTTAACTTTTTAATCAAATTACCGGTGGAACAAGAACGTCAGTTGATTGGAATTTAAATCACAGTGGCCGATCTTTGTGACTTGATTCATTGGGCCACAGCGAGTTTTGTGTAAAAATTTATTATAAAAAAAGATTCACTCAGTTTAATTTGAAAAATTGGTGAGAAAATAAGGAACGAGGTCTATGTTAAATAAAAAATAAAGTGTTCGTACTGAGAACAAACAACAGCAAGTAGCAACTAAAGTTATACATGGTTTATCTTATAGCAGCAGTTGTAAACGGAGTTAAAATTAAATCCCTTCAATATTCAATTGGTACAGGAATTGAAGCATACTAATTCAATTTTACGCAAATTATTTCCGAAACAAAGCAGGATCGTTTTAATTATTTTAAAAACATACTGTTTTCTGACGAAGAATATTTTCATTTTGAATTCAAACGGAAACGTCAATATACAGAATTATCGGTGTTAATGCAGCGGGAATACTAAAAAAATCATCAATTAGGGTAGCGGTATGGGCGCCAATTTCGGCTCATAAATCATTGGGTATAATATTTCTTCTCAGAATTATCGGTGTTGATGCAGCCGGAATACTAAAAAAAATCATCAATTAGGGTAGCGGTATGGGCGCCAATTTCGGCTCATAAATCATTGGGTATAATATTTCTTCTCAGAATTATCGGTGTTGATGCAGCCGGAATACTGAAAAAAATTATCAAATAGGCTAACGGTATGGGCGCCAATTTCGGCTCATAAATCATTGGGTATAATATTTCTTCTCAGAATTATCGGTGTTGATGCAGCGGGAATACTAAAAAAATCATCAATTAGGGTAGCGGTATGGGCGCCAATTTCGGCTCATAAATCATTGGGTATAATATTTCTTCTCAGAATTATCGGTGTTGATGCAGCGGGAATACTAAAAAAATCATCAATTAGGGTAGCGGTATGGGCGCCAATTTCGGCTCATAAATCATTGGGTAAATATTTCTTCACAGAATTATCGTTGTTTATGCAGCGGGAATACTAAAAAAATCATCAATTAGGGTAGCGGTATGGGCGCCAATTTCGGCTCATAAATCATTGGGTATAATATTTCTTCTCAGAATTATCGGTGTTGATGCAGCGGGAATACTAAAAAAATCATCAATTAGGGTAGCGGTATGGGCGCCAATTTCGGCTCATAAATCATTGGGTATAATATTTCTTCTCAGAATTATCGGTGTTGATGCAGCCGGAATACTAAAAAAATCATCAATTAGGGTAGCGGTATGGGCGCCAATTTCGGCTCATAAATCATTGGGTATAATATTTCTTCTCAGAATTATCGGTGTTGATGCAGCGGGAATACTAAAAAAAATCATCAATTAGGGTAGCGGTATGGGCGCCAATTTCGGCTCATAAATCATTGGGTATAATATTTCTTCTCAGAATTATCGGTGTTGATGCAGCGGGAATACTAAAAAAAATCATCAATTAGGGTAGCGGTATGGGCGCCAATTTCGGTTCATAAATCATTGGGTATAATATTTCTTCTCAGAATTATCGGTGTTGATGCAGCCGGAATACTAAAAAAAATCATCAATTAGGGTAGCGGTATGGGCGCCAATTTCGGTTCATAAATCATTGGGTATAATATTTCTTCTCAGAATTATCGGTGTTGATGCAGCCGGAATACTAAAAAAAATCATCAATTAGGGTAGCGGTATGGGCGCCAATTTCGGTTCATAAATCATTGGGAATAATATTTCTTCTCAGAATTATCGGTGTTGCTGCAGCCGGAATACTAAAAAAAATCATCAATTAGGCTAGCGGTATGGGCGCCAATTTCGGCTTATAAATCATTGGGTATAATATTTCTTCTCAGAATTATCGGTGTTGATGCAGCGGGAATACTAAAAAAAATCATCAATTAGGGTAGCGGTATGGGCGCCAATTTCGGCTTATAAATCATTGGGTATAATATTTCTTCTCAGAATTATCGGTGTTGATGCAGCGGGAATACTAAAAAAATCATCAATTAGGGTAGCGGTATGGGCGCCAATTTCGGCTCATAAATCATTGGGATCATCAATCATCATAAATCATCAATCAATCATCATCATTATAATATTTCTTCAAAGAATATCGTGGTTGCACGATTACTGATTACTCGACTGATTATACGAGAATGTCCCGAGTACCACAGTTGATGTCCGAGTATATGTCTGCCGACTACAATTGGAGTTACCTAAATGAAGCTAGATAGAACCTCTTAACAATTATCTGTCAGTGGTGGAAAAAAAATTCGAAATTTGATTTTTACAGGAGAGGACATTCTGTGACCCTAGGAGTTTATCTCTCGTCGATTTCTTTTTGTAAAAATATTTTAGGAATAGAGTGTGCTCAAACAAACCAGATTTATAGGTTAAATAAAAAGCGAATATTCGTAAGATGTCTGTTATCTTTGGGCCACTGTATCAATGTAACGAAGTCGAAAAGTCTTCTAAATTTTAAAAGTCGTAGTGAAAGAATGCCAAATTAGAGACGGCACGGCAGTCATTGAGATGACATAACATTTAAAAAATAATTTCCCTTTTATTATCTTTCAAAAATATAGATAAATAGCTCGCATGAGATGTCTTAAAGTCTATTTAAATAATTTACTAAAATTCATGGCCCACTCTGTATGATGTATATCATATTTTAAAACACTTTAATGTGTGGCATGGTATACATCCAATACTGAGATTCATATCAGCGTGAAATAAAATAACGGTACATAATGTGGTTTGTAATTGAATGTATACAACCATCTCCATGAAAAGGTCTAATCACGAAGAGATTGCATTTAATTCAAATATTGTATTTATTTCACCGGCACTTGATGTTTCCTGTATCGCGCTACCAGTTTGGTTTTAACCGCGATATCTTGATATTAATATTACGATGTATTCTTTCTATGTATCTTCTATCCAGAATAGTGCCTATGTGCTAGGTATATCACATGTACGTTTTAAAAAATTTAGAGGTAAATAAGTTAATATGTAATTTACATTTTCTTTAACAATTCTAAGGAAGTACTTGATTACTATCTCAAAAGATGGTAATATGGATAAAACATTGTAATCGAATGGAAAGACAGATGCCCACAAATTATTTTTACTGTACGTATGACGAACAACGAAGCAAACAGTTTTATTTCATTTACTTGTCATAATTCCAAATAAAAAAAGAAATCGTCAAAATCTGAGCACAATACACAATGACAGACCTGAAGCTGTAGCATAGCATAGAGTTACCCACATCTCAACCGTAACATCAAACATCTATAGACATTTTAAAATTTCACACTTTTGCCTGCTACACACGTAACGATATATCGTAGCGATTATACACTGTGCAGTTAAATCGAACGCTCCAGTTGTCTCCACATGCACCGATATCAAGGTCGATCGTAAGTTCTCCACACAAGCTCGTACAAGAAACATGTTATACACGATGGAAGGTGATGACGCACTTGCGATATTGGGCCTGATTTTGTATTTAAAGAAAAATGTCTTTTATTTTTCGAGCCGCCGCATTTTTGTAGGCAGCATTTTTTTGTTGCGATCATGGTACTCCTTTGATTTTGTCTTCCAAAGACAAGTTTCTATAAATTCTTCCACTTGTTTACGGTGTCTACCTCTTTTTTCTTTCGATATCAGAGAACTCCGTGACGAATTGTCACACTCAACGACAAAACTGTGGAAAAGCAATCGATAACGATTTATCTAATAGAAATTGCATGAAAGCTAACATGCGACGATTTGTCATACACACGATCGATAAATCTGCGCAATCGGTTTGCACAGATTAATCGCTGCGATATATCGTTTCGTTTGTAGCAGGCATTTTACACTTAAAAAGACAATGTAAACCAGTGTTTATTTGACATTAAAAAGTTTTAGTTTGAATTTATCTGAATCCACGCTTCAGTGGATTTTTCAACCATCCGTTGCTTTTATCTTTCAAAGGTAAAATAGCTTTCTGTAATGTAACCAGGTTATCATGTGGGATGACAGATGCTTTGTATATATATTGAATATTTTATCGCAACGTAAGAAAAATTTTAATTAGTGCATAAATCGCAAAATACGCACGTCAAACGTTGATGGCTGTCATAAGAATATTTTATATTTCTAATGGGTTGGTCATTCAGCCACCTGTAAAGTTATATAACGCTAATGTTGTAGACATTAAAAGTATTTTTTCTTTAGATTCAAAACTCTCCATTTCATTTCTCTGAAAGTGCTATAAAATATTACACTAATTTGATACTTAAAAGTCCTTGCATATAAACAAATTTATTAAAGTTAACAATTAATTTTTCTAATAGATACACTTAACTCATGATTATTAGTTGTCCTGTGTTATTGGCGTAAACAAGCCCTTGCCCTGGTTGTGGCGCCCAACGTAGGCAATTCAGGCTAGTGAAACCATGTTCCCAGTTTTGTTCCAACTCTTTTATTGGCGATAAACCGGTTCGGCTTGTGTTCTCTGAAAATAAGCAACGACGTGATTAAAATACCTATTTATCTAGTTTACAGAAGATTTAGGCAAAGGCCTTTGAAAGTAAGAACGCTTTAAAATGTGAACATCGAAAATTGAAGTAATTTTTTTGTAAGCATTATAAAAGGAGAAGAAGGAAACTTATATTTTAATGTTACTGGACACTCACACTTACATAAATGTACACAAAAAATTAAATTCACGTGTAGTGGCGGGCAAAAATATCCACCACTCCATATCCTCCCGTGCGCGTCGTAAGAGGTGACAGAGGCAAACTGAAGCAGAAGTTGGGTAGCAGCATTTTTCTGATAACAGCAACAACAATAAAAACTGCGGTTGCCAACCCGCTAGCTCAGCGTGGCAACTATGGCAATATACCTCCTATGATGAGGGTTACGAAGAGACGGCGCCCAGTCTCCGGCGGCACAAGAGAGAACGGTGAACTGAAGTTAGGGAAACTTGGAATAGGGTAATGGAACCTAAGGGGCCAGCAGCTGGTCGACTTCATAGAGAAAAAGGGATTCTTTGGACCTGTGCCCTGTTTATCAGAATTTACAAGCCTTGTATTACAAGCAATTTTCCTGTAAAAAAATTAATTATTACAAATATGTGTTTATCAAAACTACACATGTAAATTACAAGTTACAAGGGTCCTTATTTATTTCACAAGTATATTTTTATAGTTGCATTCGTGATTTTGTTCATCAAAGATCCCTTGTAAGTTACAATTTGTAAAAAATCATAGCAAATCCAAAGAGCGTCCGGTGACTCTCCATTCCGTCTTACAAGTGTCATAAGTAGTACTGTAATATTTTTCGTATTTGATTGTCCTATTTAAAATTTGATCAAGTGACTCAATTGATGATGATGAACTTATTAGAATAATGGAACCAAGAACACATAGAACAAGAATTGACTACAGTCATATGGAAACGACCTACGAATTTAATGCAAGGTTTCGACTTAATGCTGAAAAATTGGAACAATTAATTAAAATGTTGGGTAGCCATTTAGAAAGAAATACAAACAGAAACCACACCCTGTCAACTAAATTAATATTACAAATAGCTCTTCATTGGTTGGGAACCGGAGCTCAATACCATGCTGTTCTAACATATATGGTTTAACAAAAGGCAGTGTATGCAATGCAGTCCACAGTGTTGTAGTAGCCATCAATACCGTAATGTTTGAGATAATGCAGGAGGTAATACGAGGGCTGCACTAAAAGTATCGGGAATGGAATATTTCCACTGTTCCTGTCATATTAAAATCTTTTTAATTCAAAACGCCTTGGTTTTAAAAATCGAATAACATTTATTTATTTAACAAAAGATTCTCGGTCTTGTCAAAGGTTTTGTCAAACTTGTTTAGTCGTTGAGAAAATGGAATGGACGCGAGAATATTCAAGAGCGATGATTTATTATGACTTTCGAAGTGGTTTAACACAAACACAGTGTGTTGACCGGATGATTTCTGCATTTGGTGATGAAGCCCCATCCAAAACCACAATTTATCGCTGGTTTGCTGAATTTCAACGTGGACGTGTCAAGCTCAGTGATGATCCCCGTCAAGGTCGTCCAAAAACTGAAGTCACCCAAGAAAACGTTGATGCTGTGCGTAAGCGTAGGCATCCGCCGTACAGCCCCGACCTAAGCCCTAATGATTTCTATACTTTCCCTAAAATAAAGAATAAATTTCGTGGACAGAGATTTTCATCACCTGAAGAAGCTGTGGACGTCTACAAAACGGCCATTTTGGAGACCCCAACATCCGAATGGAATGGTTGCTTCAATGATTGGTTCCATCGTATGGAATAATGTGTCAAATTTGGCGGAGAAAAGCAATAAATACATTTTTAAATAGTAATGTTGTGTCATTTCCTTGATTCCTGAAATTTTGAGTGCCTCCCTCGTACAGAGGTTTCATATGTTGAAAGGAATGCCATTAATTTGTGGCTGTCTAGATGGTACCTTGATGAAAATTGAAGCTTAACAACAACATGAAGAAGTATTCGTAGCTCAACACGGAAATCATTCCAATAAGTATTTGGTTGTGTGCGTTCCCGAGAAAAAGTTTTATTATTCCTATGTTAATTAGCCTGGAAGCACCAATGACAGTAGAGTTTTAAGAAACAGTCAGTTATAAGATCAATTTGAAAATGGCTGGAGACCGATTGCACAAGGGTAAAATTCGGACATAGGTGTAATCTTTTCCTGCAGATACCAGATCAAGCGACTGACATGTAATTAAATTATTCTTCCACTCTTCTATTTTTTTTGTTTGGACATTCTATCGCTAAAAATGCACCAAATAAAATGTCTTTTGTTGTCGCGAATCAGTTGTGACGGTTTCACATTACCAAATTTTTCAAAAAAATGGCAAAATCTCGCCGCGAATAAACTTCAATCAAGTTATAAATAAGAGGCGGGAAATACTTTGTATACCTGTGCTACTACTTTTTTAATGCCTAACATGAAAGTTAGGCACAGACTATGTACCATACAGCCATGCGTTTAAATAGGGATATTCAATAAAAAGCAAAAAAAAAAAAATGCCGGGAAAAGAATGCCGCATACATTTTTGATTTTAGAACTTACAAGTAGAACCTACAAGTGTTAAATTTTACAAGCCCTGTAGATTTTTTTGATAAACGTAATTTACACGAACTTGTAAAAACTTGCTTGTAAAGTGTAACTTGTGAACAAGTAAACTTGTGAGTTTTGAGAAACAGGGCACTGGTCAAGCCCCGAAGGTTCGACAAAAAATGAGATTGACTTCATTACGACGACTAGACGGCAACAGTTAGGTGATCGCGAGGGTGAAAACGCGGCGATCACCAAATGGTGATAAGCACACTGAACCTAAAAGTTAAATTGGAGAGGTCAAGACTAATGAAGTCAACTCTCCGCCCTTCTCGTGCTCTAATCTAAAGTACCGAAAACTTTTAGCTCGAGTTACAAAATCGTTTTCAGTTCTTAGAAGACTGCAGTGCAGTGGACGATATGAATGACAAGCTCGTGGAAACTGTCCATGCGGTCGGAGCTAAGTTCTGCAAGACCCGCCGCAGAAGAACACAAAAACTCTACGATCACAATCTAATATCATGGCTGTTAGTGGAATGAAGCTGCAGTGTTCAGCAGAATTGACAGCATGTAGGAAACTGAACAGACAGATCTCCAAATGCACGCGGCGGGACTTACGCAACTTCAATACAGCTGGTATTGAAGAATCGATCGAGCGGAAGCTCCAGGGCTCCATGTTTTTGATAGAGATCTGTCTGCCAGAAAGAGTTAGCTGTCGTCGCTGAAGACCGAATGTTTCCTGGACACCTGAGATTTTAAGTGAGATTGAATGGTTCTACGGGCAGCTGTACACATCATCGTTGGAGCCACACGCAAGTGTGAGATATTCCGGACGTCAGTCTGGGCGAGATTAGAATGGCTCTCCAGCACCACAAAAACGGCAAGTCTCCGAGTGAGGATGGAATTGCACCAACGATGGAATTTGCACCACAACAATAGTAAGTAGTTGTCATTTTCAGTCTATTTTTCCGATCAGATGCTAAACCACTTGCACATCCACGCACAATAAAATATTTCTTCATTTTTTAATGTTTCTTTTTGTCGAAAATTACAAACTTACAGAACATGAAAATTTTCTCACCAATGCCGCGGAAAAAAATTTGTACATTATTCAACTAACTTCATCTACTTGTACTCATAAACAGTTAACTTCGCAGTCACTACTCACCGAAATTAGCGCCGCTATAAATTCTACAATTTTCAAGGACAGGCGGGCTATGCTTTAGTACGTAGTGATCATTCTCCTGTTCTCTAACCTTCATGTTCTTAACCTTGGATGTAAAATTAATTTGATTGATTGATCAATCCATAAAAATCTGGAATTATTGATATATAGCTTACCCAGAGGTTCAAGGCGATAGAGCAGCGCAAATACGTTATTCCTTGCATGGGGCGTGGTAGTAAAGCGGCGGGAACCCAATCCCACCGCCAAGTGCCGAGCTGTAGGCGACAGTGCTACAGATACCGCACTCTGTTCTAATACAGCCGTGTGCAAGCAGTGACCTAGGCGCGACCACTCCAACGAGTACACACCTGTAATAAAATTACTTAGAATATATTATAGTATTGTGACTTTAATATATGTTGAGCGTTTTTGACGTGATAGAGCAACGCTACAGCTGCTTATGGCTGCGTTACGAAGGGGTTTATTTGACTACTCTCTCACAACATACCCCCGTAAAATAGCAGCTTAATGCTCCTGTGTTTCTAAAATATTACGTGTTTGTGGCGGCGCTGTCGTCGCGCCGCAAGCAGCGCCGCCACATGTTAATAAAAATAATTGATATAAGTAATAAAATAAAATGAATGTGTCTTACGTACGTTGAAGAGCACCTTCCGCCCTCCCTCAATTGGGTGCACTATCCCCGCCTCCATAATCCCAGTACTACTACACCGTCCACAATACATGTTTCGCTTCTACACGAGGAATCCTCAGGTGAAGTAGACTCTGGCGGGAGGTCAGCCATAGCCAGGAACAGTGCACACAATTGAGGAAAGGCGGGAGGTGCTCTTCAAACCAGGTAAGACACATCATTTTATTTTATTACGTCGATATAAGCAAATTTATTTTTAAGATCTTTAATATAATGGATATCCGCAAAGTAACGATCTATATCATAGAATACTAATACATACTAATAGAACGGGGGTGTGGGCGGAGCCCGTGTAGCCACTAAAATGCCACAAGACGTACAAGACGTCAATTCACACGTATAAATGACACGTGATGTGTTTTGACGTTACAATTGTTTCCAAATTGCACGCTATTTACAAATAAATATGTATTAAAATCCGTCTGTCAACACAGCGAATCGGGTTTGTAGTAGTGATTAACCGATAATACGACGTAATTGCTTGTATGTGTACTCCCGGCGACGCCGAACCAAGGTACAAAATAAGGTTGACAGCCATTCTATTGTGTATTATAGTATTCTATGATCTATATATCCTGATTCTATTAATGAGGTGAACTATGCTCACCTAACCAGTGATTAGTGTTGCGAAGTCTGGGCACAGGTAGTAACGCGACCAGCAGTCGTCCATCTTTGGAAATGTCAATACTAGCATCATTGTGGATCCTGCACCTTTGCACCACAACATTTTTTGTACCTGATGAAATGTTAAAGAGTTCATGATCAGCTAGATTAAAATTAACAGTACTGTTAAACAATTCAAAGGGGAAAGACTAAATTCGAATATCCTTTTGACATAGTTTTGTAGAATGTTAATTCCCTAAGTAAAATATTAAATTGATATAAATATTAAAACAGCGTACTATCAGCAATGTCGGGAGTAGCGCCGGTAGTAAAATCCCAGGCCTGTACACGATGTGAGGGCGCTGGGAGCGTTTCGGAAATGATTCCAGCGTCGAGTAAGCCGGCCATTCCGCCCATCCGCCTGGCTCCCATATTTCTCCCTCCACTGCCATTACCACCGCCACCTCCTCCTCCACCACCGCCACCATTGCCACCGCCTCCGCCCCCATTTGGAATCCCATCTTCGTCTACTGCCATTGCATTCTGTAAAATTAAAACGTGAAAATAGATAAATGCTATATTTTGTGTTTTTTACATGTTTCCTCTGCATCAACGTGGTTGTTTTACATTTCACAAATTTTACATACAGGTTCGAAATAAATAGTAGTAGAAATACAGCGTGTTTGGAAGATGGGTGCAAAGCCTGAAAGGGATGACACCTTAAATGATTTAGAACATATTAAGCAAAGCTTGTCTTAGAAATCTGCTTCATTTTGATAAATTTTTGATAACATTTTCAATAAATTAATTTTTAATAGTGTCCAGTAATTTTAATTTTTTATTGAAGTAAAGTATGTCAGTTTTTCTCCAATAAAAGCAGGACAACTCACTTAGTTAACTGTTTATTCACTATGTTCGTTGTTTAATTTCACTCTTAAATTGTATATAATACTTTATAACACACTATACTTTACTTTCACAAAGAAGACTATATATTAATTTATTTAACTTTACTCACAACCTTTAGAATCACCCTATTTCACAATAGACTTGACTATTATAACCTTCTCAGGACCAGTGTTCGTAATGAACTACCGCAAGCGTCAAGTGTATGCGCTTTTATATTGTGACTCATTTCTAGAATTAATGTAGATAGTTTGAAATGGATTCATATTAATATTAATTGTGATGATTGCTAATTAATATTGGATAATGATCATTTATCTAACAAGTACTACTATTTAGTGTGAATAAATAACGACTTTATGTGATTTGCTAAGCTGATTGTTCTATTGAATAAAATACTATTCGCTAGTCGCTACCTAAGAGTCAAAAAAGGTCAAGTTTTTATTAGGTCACGCGGCGGCTTTTGCTAAACGAGTTCCCGGAAGTTAATCCGTGACGCGCACTGTAATTCTGAAAACGAAGCAGTTCTAACGAAAAAAATAGTGAATTAGCAAAAATTGTGCATTATTTTGGTCCGTATAAAATTAAAAATATTCGTCCACACTTTGCTTTGTACACTGTAATTCCAGGAGTTGATGAGACATCTGCGTAAACAATACCTCAAAAGAAAGGGCAATAACTAATCATGTTCTTAAAAAGGTTTGAACAGCAACGGAATTTTTTTTATATAATGGCCTAAATAAACACATTTCCTTAGTTTTTTTTTGTTTCTTAAACTCAAATATGTGTAAAATGTTTTTATGATGATGAAGATGCTTGGAAAATATTTTTTGAGTAATTATACATTACATATATAAAAAATAATAACATTATATAAAAATAATGGGTTTTATTGTTAAGAACCTTAGAAATTCAATTTAAAAAGAATGAGCAGACTTCGTTGGCAAGTTTAGCTTAAAATGTTCTAAACGGTTTTGGGTATCATCCCCTTCAGGCTTTGCATCCATCTTCCAAACATCCTGTATAATGATAGAACCAGGGCCAAACCAAATCTGCAAAGAAGTTAGGTGTCCCTGCAAAAGTGCGGCGGTACTTCACGCTGTCCCAAGGCAAAGCGTAAGTCCCACGTGCTTGGAGTATTGCTGGCATATATGAGGTCGTGGTGTAAAATGTCAACCAGCAGCTTTGGAATCAATGGAATCGCGATCTAAGTGGTTTATTGGAGACATTTTTAACAGCCAGAATTTCCAGAACGTTTGTTACTAGTATTTGTGGGTAATTGCTTCCAAAGTAATGCATTGTCAAAAATTTATTTTAAATTATCTACATAACTGCCTCGTATAACAAATTAGTAGTTTAAATTAATCCTTACCTGCGCCAAAATTATAGGTTGTAGAAATTCGTGGATTCTTGGAAGCCTTTGCGGCTGACTTCCTGATGCTTCAGAACCTACAGGAAGGTCATTAACCTGCATTAGTGGCATTGGTGCATTGTTCATCACAGTATGAAACGTATTAGAGTCATCTTGCGTTCTGTTATTTGATTCTCGCGGAGAAAGAATATGTGGTCGATATGCGGCGAAAGTTCGTCGATTACTACCATCTAAGGTACTTTGTTGCGAAGGTTGGTTGTCCGACTGGTTATCAGAGTTGTTTGTTCGTAAGGCAAACATCTCACGTACAGAAGATGGCGTATACAGTCTTATAGTTTCTAAACGTCGAAATCTAGCGGCATTCCTTATTCTTACAGCTTGCAGATGCGCAAGTCTTATTAAATTTACTCTGTGTTCAAATTCATTTTGCACGTCACTTCTAGATGATTCTTGGTTAGCAGTTTCAGCACCCGGAGCCAAGCTAGAAGGACCAGGTACAGGTTCTGCATTAGAAGCTTCGTTTCTTGGCGGAGAAACCTTCGTTGGTTGAGTTTTGCGCGGTAAGGAACGCAATACAGGTATTCTATGAGTGGAGACTGGAGGGAAAAGTCTTTTCTTTATAAGTGGATGGGCTATTGGATTAGTCCTGTGTAAGGCTTTTTGGCGTTTACGTTCCAAATATATTTTTCTTCTATTTATAGCAGTAACCGAATTGTTTCGGTTTGCTGCAGCAATTTGTACTGCAAGTCGATTACTCCATCTCTGGGAACAAGAGCTCAAAGTTGGCGATGGATTATCTTCTTGAACAGTATTCCTAGATGGAGAACTTTGACCAACAGTAGGTGCTTGTGATGTCGATGGTTGATTTTCCATATTTTCGCGTTTTTTCATGTGGTCTTCATCAGTTCCACTGGATAAAGAATTCGGAGATTCATCTGGTCCATCAACATTAACAGGGCCAGCGTGGTCAATATTTTCAATTCGAACTACGTTAAGAGGGTCCATGCGACTTGACTGTTGCGATGGATTATTTGCAGTTCGATTGGTGTTTCTATTTGTCATTAACATTAAACAGGTTAAGGCTAAAGCCTTTTTCAGAGTCCTTAACATAGTGATGATAAGTTGACTAAGGCCACGCTCCTCTAAACACATCATCATCATATTAAACATGACTGACAATACTTGCATAGCCCGCATGCGGATTTCATGTCTTGTAGCACTAATTTCTACAGCTCTAACAAAGTCCCTGCGAGGCCTATTTGCGTATCTTTGAGATAGACGGTTAACAGAGGGATTTCGAGATCTTCTTCTGAGTTCATCTTCGGGCCTCCATCTATAACTAGATTGAAGCCTTCTCCGAAGATATGGGGAGGAGCGAAGGGAAGGAGATGAACGCCTCTGAGGTGACCGTCCCGGTGGTGATTGTCTATGGGTTATATCAGCCTCAGACGTCATATTCTGTTCGTTATTATTTGAAACACCATTTGTGTCGTTTACTGGAGCGTCATTGTTTTGGTTTCTATTATCAGATTCATTATTTTCTGTTCTTGGTCTATTGGTGCTCCTTGTAGAGCCACGGATATTATCCGTCATCTGAGTCAATAACATGCACCTTTCTAAAAGTGATCTAGTATAATAACTAGGTACATCCTGACGTCCAGTTTCTCTATGTAACATTAATATACGTCGACGCAAATTCTCCCACATGTTGCGTAGTTCGCGCATTGTAGTACGGTTACCGCGAAGCCACAAATTTGTCAATTGCGTTGTATGTTTTTGTAAAGCATTAACGCCTCCCTTTACTTTTCTAAAAGCTTCTTCAGGAGGTACTACACAACCCCTAGTCCAAAAATTATCACGGCTAGATGATGATCCACTCAGTCGAAAGGCAGAAAAACTATCGCTGCGACTTTCAGATGGTACAGTTCGATCTCTAGCTGATGTACTAGGTCCTTCGCCCGCTGAATTTCTTTGTGTGCGAACATGGAACCTATTGCTGCTAGCGGTTATGTTAAATCCACTTGTGCTTTGGGAACTTCCCTCGGTTGTTGGAGAGTCCTCGTTTAGCTCAAACGTCATACGATCAGTGGGTTGTTGTTGTCTGTCATTGACAGTTGCGTTCGTTTGACCGCCAGCGTTTCTTGATTCGTCTTCTCTGTAAGTCGAATTTGGGGTTCTCAAAATATTTACCTCTAAGGATTGATCACTGTCAGACTCAGAGCTTGAAGTTAAAAACCCTCTACGTAGATTAGAGCTGAAAAGTCGAACTCGAGGTCTTGTTTCACTAGTTCTTTCTCCAGTTTCGCTTTCATCGGAATGAGCACGTGTATTACTTCCGCGTCGAGGAATACTTCTTTCCACGCCGGCCAACGTGGATAAGGACATGTTTGTGATCAGGTTCAATAACCTAGTGCCAGAGTCTCTAAGTATATCGCGAATTAAATCTAAGCTTTCGTTAATTGTTTGTGCATCCATTGGTGCAGATACGGGACTCATTTGCGTAGACGAATTCGTCATTGTCGGTCTTTGTTGCGTACTAGTATTGGACGTGGATGGACTTCGTGGTGGCCAACGAGTTATCGGAGTTAGATCATCAAGCGTAATAGGAAAACTTTCTCTTCGCGAAGTGCTAGATGAAGGTTGTGAAGACGAAAAACTACGGAAGGACCTGCGTTGTGAGACATCTGAATTTAAAGATGATTCCGGTCGAATCGAGGTAAATATGCTTGTGCGTGACGAGTTTGTAGAATTGTCTGTAGATTGCGAACCCTCAGCAACCGATCTAGGATTATTATTTGTAGATGAGAACGGATTAGGCAATAATCTCGTCACACGCTCATTTTGGTCTACAGTTCGAAATGAGCGCCCTATATAGTCATTTAACGGTTGGAAGGCCGAAGACCTAGATCCGAATGTAGTAGACTGCTCTTGACGAGTCGATTCTTGAACCCTAGAAAATATAAAATGTAAATTAGAAATAAAATAATACAATCTGAGAATGTTTTATACTTTCTTGAGAACTATCAAAATATGCCAAGACTTATTCTAATAGAATTTAAAACCATAAACTTGCAGTTTACTTTTTCATATTTTTCAGAGGTTGTAAAATATAAATGGTTAATTTGGATGTATTCTGTGCACTCAGTCGTGATAGTTTAAAAGGATCACTGTTATTTAATAAGTATAACAGTAAAGGTTTGTGTCAAAAGAGTTAAAATATTTTGTAGTTTGAACTATATACCTCGAAGAGTTTCCCAATGATAAAACATCAAGATTCAGCAAGCGACTGCTACTTCCTTCGCCATCGCCGCTACCAGCGGCATCTTGACGTGACGTACTAGGTGCAGGATTTCCTGCTACGTAAAATAGCTTTAATATACAGCGAAGATTTAAGATTTCAATGTATAAATTTCGACATATTTAACCATTTTATACCAAAATTATCAAGTTTCTATATAATTTTGTTTTGGCCGTTTCGATAAATGCGGAGGTGAGTTAAAGTTTTTTATATCATGTTAAATAATTATAAAATAACAACAAACTTCAAAAGTAAAAAGAATTAATTAATTACACATCATAGCTTCTGAAGTCGGTGCTAAGATATAGTGTAGAGAAGAATTAAAGCCTTGCCTTCAGAAACTATAACATACAAATTCTAGTTTTTCATATAGGTTTCTTAAGTCGTCCCATCTTTCTTTGATAGCACCGTCATAACTAGGGCTGTCATCCGTCCGCGTTTCCCCGGATTTGTCCTAGTTTAGAAGACGCCTGGGGAGCGTCCGGGCGGGGTTTAAATTGTCCGTGTGCAATCCGAGCTACAATAAAAGTCCGGGTTTTCGATCAGATCCCGTTCTCATAATTTATGTAAATAAAAGCTATGGGTAAGGTATTTCACCCCAGGCGCTGCCGACGCTACTTTACGACGCGAGCGGCCTATGCGCCGAATTTTAACTTTTTAAAGGCAAAGTCAAAATTGTTTATTCATAAATTTTTATTTCATTAAACAGCAATTGTAACTAAAATAAGTCATAAACATTTTGTTTTTAACACTATGTCCGTTGACAAAGGTGCTGTGAAGAGTAGACTAGAAACTCGAGGTTTGCTCTTTTAAAAAGTGATTGTGCAATTTTCCTTATTTACTTTAAACTGGTCTTTCCATATAGTTTTGTCACATAATTGTAGCCAATCTACATTTATGTAGTGCTAGTTTGTTATTATTTCTAGTATTAAAGTCATGCAGGTGACTATTTGTGATAAATTGATGTAGATTCTGACGAACGTAACATTATGTTAGTAAAAATATATTGATGGTACTGTCATAATGTTTCTGCTTAAACAATTCTAGGTGTAAGGATTTGGGTTGGGCTTTGATGAATCAGTGAGTGAGTCCTGCAATTTAATATATGAAGAGTTTTCTTAAAATTCTGAGAAATATAGATATTTTCTATATATTGTTTATTTAAATGTAAATTGACCGTAAATTGTCTGACAGACAGTAAATGACACTACTTTTTTTTTAAAGAGAACTACTGTAATTCGTTTAATTAAGTGTTACCACAAAGTTAAAATTCATAACATAAGCTATTTAAGTTTTAATTCTGTCTAGTCTATTTAAAATTTGAAGGAATTTTAATGTTATTGCTTTAAGAATTGCCAAATAATTAAAAACGATATGTAGTTTTCTTTTTAATTTAAATGGTTTACATTGTTCTATGAATGTAAACAACAAATTGTGTTTTGTTTGGCTGTAATGTATAGAAATAAACATATAGGATTGCTAAAAAAGTAAAAATTTATGTTTTTTTTTAAGTTTTAGTTCTAATTATGATCTATTTTAAAATTTGAGGACATTTTGATGTTATTAAAGTTATTAAGAACGATTAAGCATACAATTTCGTGCAACAAAAGAGGCTTAAAATTAAAGTTTTCTTCTATAAAGTACAGAGTAGATGTAAGTGAATGATAAAAGTATTCAAATGTCCGGGGTGAAAGCTCCAAAATCCGGGGAACTTACGCTCCGGCCCTGGTGGCCAGGTTTTAGAGATGGCAGCCCTAGTCATAACATACAGGCCACAGTTAGTCTCTTATTCAGTCAATTGAAAACAGTTGTATAGTCCTCTTGCTCTCACATCCTTTTCAATCATCTTATATTTATGCCAGTGATAGCAGATGGCAAGGTTGCTGGAATCCGTCTACGAAGCGTGGTTTATCCACCCTACGATATAGGCCCATGTCCAACAGTTAATTATTAGGGGATTTATTATATGTAAAAAAAACCTGCCTGATCCGTGAGGGTGTTTAGGTGTCACTATATGATTCTGTTCATATAATCTCATACAGAGAATAAAGAAAAAATGCCCTACAAATATAAAATAAAATATAATATAATTAAATGGCGAATAAGTTTCCCCATTTAATAAAATTTTGTTTACATGGCAATACATGCAACGCGGGCAATTGTCGGGTAATAATAACACGTTCAAACATATTAATGTCACATTATCGGCGGAGGTGTTGCCAGATTTTAAAATTTGCCAATTTTTAAGCAAACTGTCATAGACATGCATTTATATTAATTAATGACATGTTTAAATTTTTTTGGTTATATCATTACGGCAACTATGTGCCCGTATAGCCCAGCACAGTTTAAAGAGAGTATAACAGTTGTGTTCTCTTGTAGGGCAGGGGGCGGAGCGACCGTGTCTAGCGCACTCCACTAAGTCTGCTGTATCAATACGTATTTTATGTGTTTTAAACTAATTATTTAAATAATTTTATGTGCATATTTCGTAAATTTATCTGGAATGGTGAATTAATGTTATAGTTATATAAGTTAATATATAAACTTGTTTTCAAATTACGGCCATACTTAGGTTTCCCTCATTTTTTTGATAAAATAGTTCATCCGAATGCGAGTACACTACGTAAATTTATGTAACAATCGAAAACCGAAAATATCTATGAAAAGAAAGTGTCACGAAAATATTTGGCAGTGCAACACCTGTAAATGTATTTTTTCTTATAGCAATAAAAATTTTAACCTATAAGTATGCAAATAATGTTAATAATTCATTATGAGTAAATATAATAATAATAATAATGTCGGCTGGGAGACCAATTTATATATAATTTATTTTTGTGCTTACGTTGTATAACAGACATGACAAAAAGCTGTCTTACAGTAAGTACAGAACATTCCTTAAAAATAAGTTCGGTGCTAAATCTTTGTGATTTACCTAGCATTACCTTTAAGATTGCTCTTTGAGCACGTTCTAAGGGGAGTAAAGTTGTTTTCCAATTCCACCCCATGTTACAATGCAGTATTGTAGTAAACTTTGAGCAAGAGCATAGTAAACACATATCAATGTTTCAAATTCAGCAGAATTTCTCAATTTTCTGAATATTGGTATTAGTTTCCTAATACGGCAGGTTAAATTGCTTATATGCTCTGACCAAGATAGGCAGTAATGATAAGTCCCAGGTATCTTATGTTAGTGGAACGAGTAAGTTTTGGGCAGTTGCATAAGCTATGTTGTTCACATGTATGTGCTTTGATATAAAATTCCGCTGATGGTTGGGTACTGGCACGGTGAGTGAAAGTAATATATTTAGTCTTGTTTACATTTAATGTCAATAGATTGCTACTAAGCCACCGCATGACCCTACCAAGCGCATATTCTGTATTGTGTTGGGCTTCATTCCAGTCCTTACCATATACAATTAAAGCCGTATCGTCGGCGTACGAAATGATTTTGCAGTTAGGCAAGGTAAGTGAGCATAAAGTATTTACGTAAACTAGAAAGAGAGTTGGGCCTAGTACACTACCTTGTAGTACACCGAACGAGACAGTAGTAGGTAGACTATTGTAATAACCGATTTTAACTAACTGCGTGCGATTAGATAGATAAGATCGAAATATATCTAAAGCAATTCCTCGTACGCCGATCAATTCCATCTTATGCAGAAGTAGGGGAATAGAGACAGTGTCGAAGGCCTTTGACAAATCAAGAAAAACACCTATAATTTTCAACTTATCATCAAGATGTTTTGCGATTGTCTCAGTTAGAATTAAAGTTGCATCTTCAGTAGACTTACCTTTCACAAAGCCTAATTGACTATCTGAAATTATATTGTTATATTTGTCCAATATCCAAATCCAATATCCAAAATTATTTTACTCCTAATTTTATGACAACCCTAGCTATTTGCAGGGCAGCGTATATAGTAAATACGTACACGGTCGGTGGAATCCACCGACATCAAAGGCTTTGCTAAACTGTTATACTGTCTTTAAATTGTACTACTAGTAGTGATTACTAACAATAAAAAAGTAATACGGCAATAAATTGTTTCACACTCCCAATATATTATTAGTATTTTATTTTTTTACCATCATCTTGCTGTCCACTGGAGCTAGAAGAGTGAGAAGTGCGAGTAAAACCGCCGGGCGACGTGTCCGTCTCCATCGGGTCAGTCCCGCGGTCGATCTATAAGTCATTTAACCTGATAATATCAATTAGTAAAAGTTTGCATATTTCTCTTTAACGGACAAAATATATTTTTTTTCATATTATGAAACTATTGCCAGGTATTTCTTTCACTTCCGTTTTCGATTGAAATTCTCAAATAGAATTTTGATAGAAATATTCTTAAATTAAATATCGTAAATAATGGTATTAATTTCGACATTTGAACATTTTTTAAAGGTTTACTTTGTTACTATCATAACATTTAATAGAAAACAGGATATTACCGTACTAGGCGGAGGCGGTGTATTAGTAAGTCGATGCCGGACCATATATAATCTTTGATAGTTTCTAACCAAACTGTCATATCTTTGAACCAAATTTTGGTAAGAGTTTACTATCATTTCTTGTGCTGAACCCGAGTTATCTTGAGATCTGTTGGCGTCATTGTTGTCGTCAGATTCATCTCTACGAAATGGGTTTTGGTTGTTTGAGGGACTCATATTAGTATTTTGTTGAAGCAATGAGGCACTGCTTCCTCCTGGGCTCGCCCATAATGAAATTCCGGTTATTAATTTGTAGCCTAAAGCATCAAACGCCACATATCTGTAAATCGGGTAATATGTTATTGTTACAGATTGACAAGCATTAAAATAATTCTTTCGAAAATCATGTTATTAGCGACCGAAATTACAAAAGTAGGAAAAGCCCACAAGGTACTACATCAAATTTGTAAATATTTGTTATTTCCTAAAGTTTATATTTGAAGGCTATGGTGGTAAACGAAAATGATAATTTAAAGCAAAGTTTAATTAGAGATAAGTAAGTTTACTTTTTAAATTAACTAGAATACTGTGAAAAATATTTCATCAACGTATTTATAATATGTACTTTGCTAAATACCTTCTTGTGACATGATAATCTTTGATTAACTATAAAATGTATATATGAAGATATGTTTAATACATACCTTACTTTTTCATTGATATTATTAGTAGTAACTTTAGTAAAGGGTGCTGATTGGTTCCAATCCCAAAAATACAGTTCGTTGTAAGTAGCTATCACTAAGAGTTGCTCTCTGGGGTGGAAAGCTATAGAAGCTATCACTGTCTCATCACGCACATTCCATACTTCACTACCACCCTATGACATAAATTAAATCATCCATTATTATTACTTAAACTGACTGCCTCGTTAGTCTAGTGGTTGTAGTAGTGCGACTGCTGATCATGAGTGGTCCTGGGTTCGAATCCCGGATTGGGCCAGAAAATCAATTGAGTTTTTCCGTCAAGAAATTCTCAGTAGCTGCCCGGAGTCAAGAAGTTGGCGGTGTCTCACCTCCGTGCCTCGGAAGCATGTAAAGCCGTTGGTCCTGCGCCTGATCTCTCTCCGGTCATGTCGGTTTACCGTCCCATCGGATTATGAGAGTGAGGGAATAGAGAGTGCACCTGTGCTTGCGCATACACTTGTGCACTATAATCCTGTCCAGCGCTGATGGCTAGCCTCCGTTGAGGCAGGCCACCGTGGCCGAAATTCGGTCTGGAGGACATTACTATTATTAATATTATTACTTTAACTACTTGTTATATTACCAATTAAAATAGGGTATTGTCTCTATAAGAACAAAAATAAAATTGAAAACTATGACCCCTTTACTAGTGTTGCATGCTAAAAATAACATTAAAACTCAACAATCTCCTTAACTAATGTACTATGTTGTAGTATACTAAAGTCATTTGTAATTTATTATTTACACAAAGCACTTGTTTAAATAAAGCTATGTAAACATTTTTATGGGTTAGAAATAAATAGCAATGCTATAACTAAAGCTACTCTTAGCGCGTATCCGTTTTTCTCCATTTTGTGCTATGGATAGTCATCTGGGAAAACTCAAACAATGAGATTTCAGAGCTCGGTAGTTTTATACTATAATAATAGATGAAATGGAATTCGTCGAGATATCTGAATCTGATATAAATAGTATTACAGCAAAACTACACAACTGGAAATCACCTGGCATTGATAAAATACATAATTACTGGTATAAAAAACTAGACTCATTACACAAAATTATCGCTAAAAACTTAATACATAATCTTAGGACAACAAAATATACCTGAATTTATTGCAACAGGAATAACTTACATGTTACCGATGTCTCAACACTCCCCACAACCGTCCCAATACATACAAAAAAAAAAAAAAAAAAAAAATATATATATATATATATATATATATATATATATATATATATATATATATATATATGGATGACATTAAATTATACTCAAAAACAGAAAAAGAAATGAAAAAATTAATAGATACTACAACAGAATTTAGGAAAGACATCAACATGCAGTTTGGACTAGATGAATTCAAAACACTATACATAATAAGAGGCAAAATAAAACCAGGCGACTACACAAGACTAGATCATACAGCAATTAAACACACACTGAATACAGAATACAAACGGAGAGTAAACGCAGTATGCAAAACACATCTCGCTGGAAAACATCTTATTAAAGCATTAAATACGTACGCGATCCCAATATTAACCTACTCGTTTGGAGTGATTAAATGGATTAAAACTGACACACAGCAAATCGAAAGAACCACACGCACCACACTTACCAAACACAATAATTTGCACCCTAAATCCGCAATAGAAAACTCACAGTCAAACGACAAAATGGAAGGAGAGGCCTAATAGACATTCAAAACCTTTGGCAGAAACAAATTAGTAGCCTCAAAATATTCTTTCAAAATAAATCTCGAACTAGTGACATTCATAAAGCCGTAGCCCAAAATTATTTTAACTACACTCCACTTAACCTAAATGAACACACAGACACACAACACAATAACACTAATAACCCACAAAAACAAAAGTTAGAGGACTGGAAAAAGAAAGTCCTGCACGGACGACACCAACATGACCTGGAACAACCACATGTATACACAATAGCATCAAATAAATGGCTTAAAATTGGCAACCTATTCCCGGAAACTGAAGGGTTTATCATCGCAATACAAGACCAGATCATCAACACTAAGAACTACAGGAAATATGTCATTAAAGACCCCACAGTAACCAACGATAAATGCCGCAAGTGCTTCACCCAACCAGAGACAATACAACATATAACAGGAGCATGTACAACTCTTACACATACAGACTTCACTCACAGACACAACCAAATAGCAAACATCATTCATCAAAAACTAGCACTCAAACATAAACTTATACAAGACAAAAACACGTCCTACTACAAATACACTCCACAAACTATTTTAGAAAATCCTACACACAAACTTTACTACGACCGCGCCATACTTACCGACAAAGGTATATACTACATACTACAGGACAAAGTAAGTAAAATCACCTACCTAATAGATATCGCAATACCCAACACACATAACTTACAAAAAACAATAGATGAGAAGATAAGCAAATATGCAGAGCTTAAAGAAGAAGTGACCAGAATATGGAGACAAAATAAAGTTTATATGGTACCCATAGTCGTCTCCACCACGGGTGTCATACACAACCATCTCCACCACAGCCTCAAATTAATAGACCTGAAAGACTCAACGTACATTATACTCCAAAAAGCCGCAATTTTAAATACCTGTCGAATTGTAAGAAAATTCATGCAATTGGAAGAAAATGAAATAGCTACCCATAACACCCCACCTACATAAATACTCACTACACGCTGCATTTACTTGGCTTCGGCCCGTGTATGCAGTAAGAACTAGCCAAAGAGCTAAGAAACGTTTATAGTTTATAAGTAAATGTTTTCCCTACAATAATAATAAGGGGAAGAAACTGGATGTTTGGCATATCGGGCTAGGATGTATTGTCTTTTTGCTGAGCTGGAGCCATCTTTAACCGTCACAGAGCAAAACCTGGCAGACCGAGTTCGGTATATCTTGCGCTCAAATATATTTGATGTCGCCGAACTCCAACGGTTAGGACGTGAGGCTGTTCCCTCATCGGATGAAAATGCTACGGCTGAGGATGCGGCGCCACAAATTGTAGAGCAACCCGCAAACATGGATGCCGCCGTGAATACCCCCGTTGTGGGATTCAAACGATGATGGAACAGTCGCCCAGGAACTGGAATTAGAGCATATGAGGAGTACATTGGAAGAGGCGATTGTGGAAACGCGCAGTATGCCTCTCGAAAATCGACCGCGACTTCCCCGCATAGCCCTAAGCAAGCGGAATCGGGCTGTCGTGAGGGCTCTGAACCCAATGCTTGTGACTTATTTGGAAGCCAGCCGGGACCTTTGCGAGACGGACTCAATTCTTTTTGGCACCATGCTGGCAGTCTGCCGTATCATAGGCGCCAAGGTTTCCACGGCTGGACACGCAACTGGCCGAAGTAGCGCTATCCCAGCATGGAGAAAAGAATTGAGGAACGTATCGCAAAGGCTAGAGCTCTCATCGGCAGACTGATATGCTTCAGATCAGGCAATAACAGGCCAAGAATTGTGCGCACCGTCAGGATGGCGTTCGTTGGGACAAATGTCAGTTTGTCCCAGCCGGATATAACGCAAAAACTGACGGAGCGCATAGATGATCTGAAGCAGAGAATCGCTGCTTGGGGAAAGCGGATTTGGCGATATACCGAGAGGTCGACACGGTTCAACCAGAATCGTCTCTTCCAGAGTGATCAGAAGAGGCTCTATGACCAATGGTAAGTGGAACGGGCCTAGCACCGAATCAGGCCGACACTGTAACATTCTGGCGCGGCCTGTGGTCAGAGCCCGTAAACCACAGCGAGGGCCCTTGGACGGAAGTTGTGGCGAGTCAGTGTGCGAGTATAACGCCCATGGACTCCGTCATTATAACACCGGATGACGTAGCTAAGGCGGTCCGTAGGGCCTCGAACTGGAAAAGTCCGGGACTCGACGGGCTGCATCACTACTGGCTGAAGGGGTTCGTGGTGTGACACACTGTGCTCGCCCGACAGTTTCATGAGGCTCTCAATCAGAACTCGCTCCCGAGCCTCTTCACTACTGGGATCACCCATTTGGTGCCTAAAGACCCGGGTACCACAGACCCGAGCAAATACCGCCCCATCACGTGTCTACCGACCATATACAAGACATTAACATCCATTTTGAGTGCGAGAATCACCCGTCACCTGGACTCAAATCAGGTGATGTCGCGCGCTCAAAGTGGATGTCGGGGCGGTGGTCGTGGAACCAAGGAACCACTCCTCATTGACGCGGTTATTGGCAAAGTGGTGAAACGCCACCATCGGAATTTCTCTGCCGCCTAGATAGACTACATAAAGGCATTCGACTCGGTGCCCCATATATGGCTAAAGAGAGTCCTCGAGCTGTACAAGATAGACTGTACAGTTAGAGACTTCCTCGAGCAGTGTATGGGGCAGTGGAGTACGATCCTTTGTCATCTGGGCGAGCGGATGATGGCTGCAGAGAACCACATAAGGATAAGAAGGGGTATCTTCCAGGGCGATTGTCTGAGTCCAATCTGGTTCTGCCCCTCTCTGAACCCTCTCAGTACCTTACTGGAGGGCTCCAGGAGGGGATTTCAGCTACGGAAAGGAGGGACAAAAGTGACCCACCTTTTCTACATGGATGACCTCAAGTTATTCGCCTCCAGTCGCTCCCATCTTATGGATGGAAGTCGCTCCCGAGCCTCTTCACTACTAGGATCACCCATTTGGTTCCTAAACTAAACATCATACATAAACATACGTAAACACTCACGCCTGTCACACAGAGGGGTAGGCAGAGACTACAGACTTCCATTTAGCACGATCCTGACATACCTTTCTCGCCTCTTCCACATCCATATACCTACGCATACATGCTCGTCGGTTAAGGGTACTCTTAAAAGTAAAGTTACAGCATATATACGTCCCACTGCTGGGCTCAGGCCTCCCCTCATTTCTGAGAGGGTTTAGGGCAAGGAAGTGTCCGCCGCGCTGCCCAAATGCGTGTTGACGAACTTCACATGTCTTCGAAATATTTTTTTTCTTATTCCTCAGACATGCAGGTTTCCTCACGATGTTTTCCTTCACCGCCGAGCACGTGGTAAATCAGCACTTAAAATTGCAATTAACAATTTCATTGGTGCCGGCGGGGATCGAACCCGGGTTACTCGCGTTCTGTTATATTTACAGCGAGCGTTAACCACTGAGCTACCACGGCTCTTAATTTGGCCGATTGCACGGGAAAAACCCTGAGGAAAGGAAACACGTGCCGAGCGATCCGCAACCCTGTCGACGAGACGTCAGTGTGCGCTCTCCTCCTTCCTCCACCTTTCAAGGTCGGCATTACCGGTGCCTTGAGCTAGAGCGAGACAGCTATATCTACCCCCCGTGAAAGTGCAAGCGAATGCGCAAGAGAAAATGAATCTTGCACGGGGTGGGGGGAGCGCGACTGAAAAACTAGGTGAACGGTTTCGACCGTCGGGCTGGGCTACGTGTGTGGACAATAATATAGTAGACTGAAATATAGATACAACGAATCAGTCGTGCAAGAGCATTTTTTCGTTAAAGATAATGTCGATAACAGTAATAGTAGTAAAACTCTTAATTTGGCCCATTTTTAGTATATCGCCAATTTGGTCGACAAACTTCCTCCTAGGACGTCCCTTTCCGACTCTTCCATTCACTTCTGCAACATATATTTGCTTTGTCAGTCTTTCCGCATTCATTCTTTCTACATGACCAAACCACCGAAGCATTCCTTTCTTAATCCTGGTCACCGCATCATCTTGCAAACCACACTCTTCTTTTATCACACAGTTTCTCACCCTGTCACTCAGCTTCAGCCCTAACATACTCCTTAGCGACCGCATTTCTACTGCATTTATTCTACTCTCGTGCTTTTTCTGCCACACCCAACTTTCACTACCATACGTTAAAGTAGGGACTAATACAGCACTGTGAATTGCCATACGTGCCTTTTTTGACACATTCTGACTTTTCACAATTTACAGCCCCATTTACTTTATTTCCTGCATTCACTCGTCGTTCAATATCCTTATCATATCTCCCATCCCTGCTGAATGATAAGTCGCTCGCGTCCGTAGGCTTCGACCACCTAATCCTAGGCCCACCCTACACGTTTCCCCCGGGTGGTGCTAAAAGAGCGACAAAGCCGAAAGAACAGACTCGGCTACTCGCCGTGTGGTAGCGGCATAAAATATGCCACACCCTAGTTTTCGCACCATGAGGCAAAAAGTAAAAGAAATGGCCCCGAGTTCCCGGCGCCCCTTTAATGGGGCAGGGGTGCGAAGAATCTCCGGGAAGAAAACCGGCGACGAGGTTTGCCACCCATCACGTTCTGTCTCCCACAGAGGCGAAAAGTGGATTGCAGAGGCCCGTCTGTCATGCTAAACATCACTTGTGAATTTAGCAATTCCATTGGAATGGAGCTGGGGACGGATAAGTGTGCGGTCCTCCATGTTGAAAGGGGAAGGGTTACTAACTCTGAGGGCATAGACTTATCTATGCCCGTCAACTTAAGAACCCTTTCCGAGGCTGAAACATACCGATACCTGGGTATGTCACAGAACATCGGTATCGATGAGGCTGGTATGAAACAGTCACTTTGCGACATGTTTTATGCACGCTTGACTAAAGTGCTTAACAGCCTTTTGTCCGGTGTGAATAAGGCACACGCATATAACGGCAGGGTCATGCCTGTCCTCATATATACCTTTGGCATACTCAGGTGGACTCAGACTGAACTTAACGCCCTGGATAGAAAAGTCCGCACTACCATGACGTCCCATAGCATGCATAATCCGAGATCGTCGGTAATGAGGCTGTACTTGCCGCGAAAGCATGGTGAGCGTGGCTTCCTGAGCGCGCTCACCATGCATAATCGCGAAGTGTGCAGCCTCCGTGATTACTTCCTGGCGAGATCGGATGACCCATTCTATAAGGACGTCATTTCTTGTGATAAAGGACTTACCCCTCTATCCTTAGCCAACGAGCAATGGCAAGACCCGGCAGTGCAGAGCATTTCCGACCGGGAGACCGTATGGAAGGAGAAGGAGCTCCACGGGAGGTTCTACAAGGCTCTACACGAGCCTTTCGTAGACACAGTAGCCTCCCTCCACTGGCTACGCTTTGGTGACCTCTTCGGGGATACCGAGGGTTTCTCTGTGCAATACAAGATCAGGTTATTAAGACCAACAACTATCGGAGATACATCCTAAAGGATGGCACCGTCGACATCTGTCGAGCTTGTCGCCATCCCGGTGAGTCACTTAGGCATGTCATCTCCGGTTGTTCGGCGCTTTCTAACTCTGAGTACTTGCACAGACACAACCTAGTAGCCAGAATTCTTCACCAGGAGCTTGCTCTGAAATACGGTCTCGTGGATCGGAAATTGCCGTATTACAAGTACCTGCCGGAAGCCGTGCTCGAAAATGATCGCGCCAGGCTCTATTGGGACCGGGCCATCATCACAGACAGGACTATTCTTGCGAATAAGCCTGATATTGTGCTGATGGACCGGACACAGTCAAGGATATTTTTGGTCGACATTACCATTCCGTATGACGAGAACCTCATGAAAGCCGAAACGGATAAGCAAACAAAATATCTGGACCTGGCTCACGAGGTGACCGACATGTGGGGTGGTCTGCCGACCGAAATTATTCCTGTAGTCGTCTCTGCGAATGGGCTAATCCCAGTTAGCCTTTCGGGTCATCTGAGGCGGCTGGGACTGCGTGGCGGACCGCTCCAGGCTCAAATGCAGAAGGCGGTGCTCCTCGATACCACCCGCATCGTCCGCCGGTTTCTTTCTCTTTCCCCCTAACCCTCGGCCGTTTGGTCTCCCCTGCCGATCTCTCGATCTGGTTGGGCTTTTATTTATTTAATGTTATTGATATTTATGTATATTTATCTTTTCATTTTCATTTATAATTATATATTTATAGACGAGAAACCAGACCAACCAGATGAGAAAACTATATTGATACCCCCCAAAATAATAATAATGTTTATTGATAAACAAAATATGGTACACACTTATATAATCTAATCTTAAGATTAAAGTTTCGGGTAGAACAAACATTTTTAAAACAATAGATACTTGAATGCATAAGTTATAGTTTCATTCGAATAAGAAACAAGTTTCACCACTAAAACTGTGAACATTTATTAAGAATGTAATTTGTGTTGTGTATTTAATAGTATAAAATTGAAATTTTAATTTTAATTGGATAAATCTTAATATTTGGAACATTGGAACGAAAAGTGTACACTATAAGATAAAAATTGCTAGCATTTAAACTAGGCCAAGCCCGTGTCTTAAATGTTAGCTTCTTCTTTAAAGTAAATTAACATAGAATATACACTTAAACGCTTTACAAATTACTACTTTTTAATAACGTGTTAATAGATGCTTCATCATCATCATCATCATCACAGCCCTTCACAAGTCCACTGCTGAACATAGGCCTCCCCCAAGTAATGCCACAAAGCACGGTCCTGAGCCACCTGCATCCATCGACTTCCTGCATATCTTACCAGGTCGTCACTCCATCTAGTGGGGGTCGCCCTACACTACGCCTACCGGTACGAGGCTGCCACTCGAGAACCTTTCTTCCCCATCGGTTATCGGTTCTTCGAGCTATATGGCCGGCCCATTGCCACTTCAGCTTACTAATCCGTTGGGCTATGTCGGTCAATCTGGTTTTACTGCGGATATCCTCATTTCTGAGTCTATCACGCAGAGAAACTCCGAGCATAGCCCTCTCCATAGCTCGCTGAGCGACCTTGAGCGTCCTCATACGGCCAGCAGTGAAGGACCACGTCTCTGATCCGTAAGTCATCACTGGCAACACGCACTGGTTGTACACTTTAGTTTTCAGAGATTGAGGTATACCTGACGAGAAGATATGTCGTAATTTCCCGAACGCTGCCCAGCCGAGTTGAATCCGTCGATTGACCTCTCGGTCGAAGTTGGACTTACCTAGTCGGACTATTTGTCCCAGGTAAACGTACTCGTCAACAACTTCGAGCATAGTGCTCCCAACAACTACCGGCATAGGTGTGACATGGACATTAAACATAATCTTTGTTTTGTCCATGTTCATCTTAAGACCTATCCGTTGGGAGGCACTATTGAGGTCATTGAGCATAGTGCTTAAGTCCTCCAGCGATTCTGCCATAAGGACTATATCGTCGGCAAATCGAAGGTGAGTGATGTACTCGCCATTGATGTTAATACCGTATCCTTTCCAGTCCAGTAGCTTGAAAACGTCTTCCAAAGCAGCGGTGAAGAGTTTCGGGGATATAACGTCACCCTGTCTTACACCTCTCTGCAGTTGGATAGGTTTCGAGCTCTGGTTCTGTACTCGGATAGCCATCGTAGCCCTACTGTACAAACACTTCAGCACTTCAATATACCGACAGTCAACTTGGCACCGCTGAAGGGACTGCAGCACCGCCCAAATTTCGACGGAATCAAAGGCTTTCTCATAGTCCACATACGCCAGGCAAAGTGGCAAATTGTACTCTTCAGTCTTCTGTACAATCTGCCGCAGGGTATGTATGTGGTCTATGGTACTGAAGCCTTTTCGGAAACCGGCTTGTTCGGGAGGCTGGAAGTCGTCGAGTCTGCGTGCGAGACGATTCGTAATGACTCTCGAAAACAGCACGTAGACGCGGCTCAGAAGGGAAATCGGTCTGTAGTTCTTCAAGAGAGCGTTGTCGCCTTTCTTAAAGAACAAGACCACCGCACTTCTGCTCCACGCCTCTGGAGTAGTGCCACCATGGAGGACGGAATTGAAGAGCTTCTGAAGGACTTCAAGTACCGGTGTTCCACCCGCTTTCAGAAGCTCCGCTGTAATTCCATCCTCGCCTGGGGCCCTGCCGTTTTTAAGGTGCTGGAGAGCCATTCTAATCTCGCTTAGACTGACGTCCGGGATATCATCGGAATAGTGTCGGATAAGACTTGCTCTTGGATCGTTACTCACACTTGCGTGTGGCTCCAACGATGATGTGTACAGCTGCCCATAGAACCTCTCAATCTCACTCAAAATCTCAGGTGTCCCGGAAACGATGCTGCCACACTCAGTCTTCAGCCTTGACAGTTGGCTCTTTCTGGCAGATAGATCTCTGGCAAAGACTTTGGAGCCCTGGTTCCGCTCGATCGCTTCTTTAATACGAGCAGTATTAAAGTTGCGTAAGTCTCGCCGCATGCATTTGGAGATCTGTCTGTTCAGTTGCCTGTATGCTGTCAAATCTGTTGACGATTGCAGCCTCATCTCCCGTCTAACAGCCATGAGATTAAGAGTGTGATCGGAGAGTTTTTGTGTTCTTCTGCGGCGGGTCTTGCAGAACTTAGCTCCGACCGCATGGACAGTTTCCACGAGCTTGTCATTCATATCGTCCACTGCATTGCAATCTTGTAGGCACTGAAAGCGGTTGTGTAACTCGAGCTGAAAGTTTTCGGGATTTTGGATCAGAGCACGAGGGGGACGGAGCGTTGACTTCATTAGACGAGACCTCTCCAACTTAACGTTTAGGTTCAGTGTGCCTCTAACCATTCGGTGATCGCTGCCAGTTTTCACCCTTGCGATCACTGAGACATCACTGAACAGTTGGCGTCTGGTCGTCATAATGAAGTCAATCTCATTTTTTGTCGAACCGTCGGGGCTCGACCAGGTCCACTTCCTGTGGGGCCGCTTCTGGAAGAAAGAGTTCATCATAAAGAGTCCCTCTTTCTCCATAAAGTCGGCCAGCTGCTGGCCCCTTCGGTTCCGTTGCCCTACTCCAAATTTCCCTAACTTCAGCTCACCGCTTTCTCTTGTGCCTAGTTTTGCGTTGAAGTCTCCCATCAACACCGTGTAGTGGGTTTTGGAGGAATGTATGGCTTTGGAAATATCCTCATACATTTCCTCCACCTCCTCATCGGAATGTGCCGACGTTGGTGCGTAAACCTGTATGACCTTCAGCGAATACCGTTTGGTGATTCTGAGTATCAGGTACGCGACCCTCGTCGACACACTCTCAATCTGTACAACGTTGTTGACGAGAGACTTGTGGACGATAAATCCGACACCTCCTTGGGACAGATGGTCGCCCTCCCGGTGATAGAACAAGTTGCCGGATTCGACAATCACCGTGTCCTCCCCCCCCTCTCTTCGGACCTCGGATAATCCTATAATATTCCAGCGCAACTCGTCTATCTCTTCTTCCAGCTCCAGGATCTTCTCGTCAGTCCTCAGTGTGCGTGCGTTAAATGTTGCCAGGTCGAGTCGTCGTAGGTGGCAACCGAACCTCCACCGGAGATTCTTAGCACCCCCTGCCCCGCCGTTACCATGGTCGCCACCGTAGCCAGGAATAGCGGGGCCGCCGGGGACTGGGGGCCGTCTATTTGTGTAATTGTTCATGGGGGGTATATTGCCATAGTTGCCACGCTTGGCGAGCGGGTTGGCAACCGCAGTTTTTTTTTGTCGTACAGTTGCTGTTATCAGGAAGATGCTGCTGCCCATCTCCTGCCTGTCTCCCTCTGTCGCCTCTTACGACACCCACGGGAAGATATGGGGTAGTGGATATTCTTAACCGCCACTACACGGCATAGATGCTTATAACTATTTAATATTGTTTTATTTTAATTTAAGTTTAAATTTTAGGACTCAGCTTTTTTTTTCTATCGCGGTTACCTCGTTTTTTGGCTCTAGAAAATCGAAAAATAATCAGATTTCGATGATTTTTTTTAAAGTCTTCATTATTACGGATTATTACTAAACGGAGGATTTTTGAAAAAAATTACAAGAATAAAAAAAATGAAAATTTATACTGCTATCAAAGCTTTAAATGTTTATGAAAATGCACTCATTCACGTATAATTATTGATAACTTAAAAAAATAATCGAATGAAGTTATATTTTTTTTCATAACCTACACAAAAACATTTGAAATATAAAAAATGTTTGTTTATTAATTGTATATTTTGGTTTTTATTGAGTGTAAGATCGAGCGATGCGAGCTCGGTACATAGGGCACTAGAGCCCGACTCGGACAGGTTAGGTTAGAAGGAGATGACGGGGTCTATTCGCTCGCTTCGAATCGAAATAATAATAAATCAATAATAATTAATAGTTTATATTTGTAATAATTTATAATATTTATAATAACTAAAATTATAAAAAACATAAGTTATAATTTATTTATTAATAAATAATAATAATATTAAATAATAAATAAATAATAATAATTTCGTTATTTTCTATGAACGATATTATAATCATTTCAAACTAGCGCACAACAGCCCGCTTTTATTGAGACAACTTAGCGATCGCAGCGTGTCACATATTTTGTCCATATTTCTAGGACACTTTTCTACAGCGATCGTTCTCCTGTACTCTAACCCCCATGCTTCGCTCGCTCACTCAACCCCGCCATCTCTTTCTAACCTAACCTGTCTAAGTCGGGATGCCCTAAGTCCCGAGCTCGCTTCGCTAAAAAATTAATAAATAAACATTATTATGTGATTTTTTTTTCAAAATTTTTCTTTTCAACATTTTTTTAATGTGCATTATTTAGATTAAGATATAGCAATCACTGTCAAAGATTGCATATTTTTTTTATTTTGTTACAAGGTTTTTTCGAGGATAATATAAGTTATTGATCTATTTTTGAATATAATACATAGTTTCAGTCATTCTTTTCATTTTGGTCTATTCCGTAAAAACGAAGATTAAAAAAAACCTCATGGAAATCGGATGATTTTTCGAGTGAACATTTAAAGTCAGAAACTTAAAGTGAGATAAAAAGTTAATAAAAAAACATTTTCAATGCTTTTTTAATATTTGTTTTTTGTGTAGATTAACAACAAAAATATACAAACTTTGTTTAACGCTTTGCAAAAAAGTTATGAACGATTATATTCGAAGAAGTACGTTTATGATCACATTTAAAGTCATAAAACTATATGAAATCTTGTGGTGAGATATTTTCCATATGTTTTTCCATAAAGACGAAGATTTAAAAAAAAAATCATCGAAATCGGATGATTTTTCGATTTTCTAGAGCCATATTAAAAATTTAACCAGAGCTCTAAAAATGCCAAGAGAAATGTGTGAACTGAATATTTTGAAAGCTGCTTATAAATAGCTTGAACCTTTTTAAAGAAAAATACCGTATTCTACCCTCACTTTGTATTATATGAAATTTATGTATTTGTTCAAGCACCTATAACTTTTTGTTAACAAGTGGTAAAATTAAAAATGTTGTATAACCGACTTTAATACAAATAAAATGAGAACATCATCAATGTAGTCGAAGTCTATTAAATACGCATTATTAAGGATAATTCAGGACTCAAAACTACAGGTCAGATCTTGATCAAATTTATATGGGACCACATGAGAAATACCAGCTTTCAAATTAAAATAAGAATCATCAAAACGATTCACTTAGAAAATAGTTCTGAGGTAACCACACATAAAAATACGGTAGAATTGAGTACCTCCTCTTTTTTGAAGTCGGTTAAAATATAGACGACGCAAACAAAGAAGTAAACTTAAATATAATCGGCAAAAATATTTTTTAAATTCTAAATGCATGGTAATGTATTATCTTTAGCGATTTTACTGTGCATGCACACATTCATAAGTGTCGATTGGTTGGCAAAATGTTGTTACCTATAAATCACATTTAATTTGGGATAATTTTAAATAAAAGTAGAAGCCTTATTTACTCGCATTTTCAAAAACTGCAATAACCATATGATATAGTTATTGCAGTTTGATTTATATATTTGAACTAAAGTTTAAAATTTGGCTACTCTTTGAAAAATAACTCTGTATATTTCTTGAATTGCAGTATAATAATTAAAGATTCAATAATTGTACACCCGAAATTGTAAAATATAATGGGATGTTAGTTTATTATATTAACAACTAAAGAGATTACAAACTTTAGTTTGAGCAACAATTACACAGTGTAAAAGTTTTTTTTTTAAAAAAGAGAGTTAATTGCTCACTTACACTGGAAATATCCCAGACTCTAACTTGTCCTCCAAGACATCCTGAACCTATTAATTGTGGATGGGATGGGTGAAATGCGATACACCATGGAGTGCGTGGATGCCCCTTTAGTATTCGCACATGTTTCCCACTTGCTAATTCAGATACATATATATTGTGATTTCCATGTGTTGAGGCAACTTTAGTTCTGGAATAAATTGAAGTGTTACATTGTCTTCTGTTTTTCACAACTTATTATTTAGACAATAAATGATGGGAAAGATAGTTATAAGTATTTTTAAAATATGGATAGAATTTAATAATGTCTATTAAATATAGAATAAAATAATAAGTATTTCAGTCATTGTGTTTGAGGACACTTTCTAGTAGGAAATGTACCTAAGTAATTGTTGACACTAATGTATGTTAAATTAATGTTGACGATTATCTAATAGTAAATATATGTATTGTTTATTGTCTTACTATTTATTCTTTGTCATCATAGATATCAAATCTCTTTAACGTCGCTACTGCGTCGTCTAATGGTCAGAATATGTGGTTATTACAACAAGGGTCCTAGGTTGGAATCCTAGCCGAAGTTAACAATAACATATGTGTAAAATTTTTGATTTTGGTATGCTGTGTTTGTCTGCAAGAGTAAAAAACAAGCACACAGTACTCTGGATAGTAAGTGGATGCTGTGGCCCATAAACACCTACATCATTTCTCAATTTAGAATCAAATTGTAGATGAGTTGTCACCCTTGAGGATTAATTGTAAGATGGAATGCCTTAAAAAAAAGGTCTCTTGTACTCATCACTTACCCTACAAAATACAACAGCATTATGAGGCTGTTTCTTGCTGTTTTTCTATGAGAGCGTAGTTCTTCTCTGGCCGAGCTGAGCCCATTTGTGCTGCGGGCAAAAACGCTGCACCGAAGCTGTACTATGTTAAGTCAAATCAAAACCTCCAATCTAATCAAATTAATGTTACATTCTGTGGGGTAGCTTAAGTTAACAGCTATGGAAGTGTGTCAAAATATGCTAACAGCTATTAAAAAAAATAAGAATGAAAAGAGGTTTTGCTTATGTTGTTAGTGGTAGAAGACCTACTGTTTAGGCAAAATATGACAATCATTTGGGAACGAAGAAGGTTTAGTACAAAAATAAAAATCCAATAAGAATTTATGATTATTGTGCTTACCCATCTGGACTAAAAACCATTAAAAATGTCGATCTTGGATATCCTGGTAGGTCACAGCACTGAAAAGTAATGGTTAAGTGTAATAATAATAGTAAAATGTATTTAACATTATATACACATTTATTGAATTGTGCGAGCCATGGTAGTAAGTCCTCAGTGTTGACTAATGAAATTGTTCATTGCAAATTTTGGTATATACGAGGGTGGATTGAAAAGTACTCGGCCTAACCAAGAAAATAAACACATACTAAATCAGTTATATTTTTATTTTTCTACATAATCACCATCAAGTTCAATACACTTTTGCCACCTCCCCTTCCAAGCATTTAGACCGTTGAAAAAAAATGATTCTTCCTTAGAGTCAAAATATGCGTCTACAGCTGCTTTGACCTCGTCGTTTGTCGAAAATCTTTGACCTCCCAAGTGCTTTTTTAGGTTAGGGAACAGAAAGAAGTCTGATGGTGCCAGATCAGGTGAATACGGCGGTTGCGGTAACAGTTAAAAGCCACAGTTGTGAATTTCAGCCATTGACTGTACTGATGTGTGAACACGGGTGTTATCTTGATGAAACAGGACTTTTCTTCTGAGCATTCCTCGACGTTTTTCTTTTATTTCCTCTCGTAAACGACGTAGTAAGGTGCAGTAGTAATCAGAGTTTATAGTCTGACCCCTTTCAAGATAATCAATCATAATCACACCTTTCGAGTCCCAGAATACTGAAGCCATCACCTTATTTGCCGACAAAATCGACTTAGCCTTTTAAGGGGGTGGTGAACCAGGTCTTCTCCACTGTTTTGATTGTTGTTTTGTTTCCGGTGTATAGTAATGAATCCATGTTTCGTCCACAGTAACAAAACGATTCAAAAAATCATCTGCATCGGCTTCAAATAACTCCAAACAGTCGCGTGAAATAGTCAATCGCGTCCTTTTTTGTTCAACTGAAAGCAGTCGCGGAACCCACCTCGCAGACACCTTGTTGAAACCCAACTCGTTGACAATGATGTTTTGAGTTCGTTCATAAGAGATGCCTATAATCTCGGCTATCTCTCTAATTTTTAGTCTGCGGTCTCCCATTATTAAATCAAGTACTTTTTTAATATTTTCGTCAGTAGTTGACGTCGAAGGCCTTCCAGAGCGGGGTTCATCTTTCACACTTTCTCTACCACGCTTAAATTCTGCTATCCATTTTTTGACGGATGAATATGACAGAGCAGAATCGCCTAATGTACTGACCATGTCATCATGAATGGCTTTTGATGATAGCCCCTTCTTATGGAGGTACTTAATGACGGCACGCTGCTCGATTTGCTCCATTCGCGGAAATTATGTCCGATTACTTTGTTAATAAATTTATAAAATCACAACTAATTATCGCACACGTTTCGAACTTCACACAATGAACTAGTCTGAACTGAACTAAATAATGTGGGTAGATTTGATTTTTAGAATTGAATAGATCTGTGTTAGGCCGAGTACTTTTCAATCCACCCTCGTAAAAGCCCATGTGGTGAGAGCATAAGAGAATTCATCATGTGGTTGTCATAAGAGGAAACTATGGGAAATGCCAGAACAATCTTATGGCTTCTGGTAGGTGACGGTGTAAATATTTCTTTTACCCGAGACATAAAATACCCAGACCTGCGACAGGCAGCAGGGTCATAGATGAGTGACATCTGGTGCTAGGATTTATAATCCAACTTGCAAGCATGACAATTAAGAAAACAACAGAGGACATGTTCAGAAATAAGCTTTTACAGGCAGATAAAAATATAAATCACACTGGTGTAGAAAAGGTTGAAAAATTTGCATGAGACCAATAAAATATAATCAAAGGCCATGTGAAGTCTGCCAATTCACGTTTGTGCAATAATACAAATCCTTTGTGTTACTCAAAAAAAGTACCATAACATAATGTTAAATACCAGCGTAAAATAGTAGGTTAATGCTGCAGTGTTTCCTATGGTGTGTGTAGAGAACCGATGATCCTTTTTAATGGAAACGAGGCACTCCATTTTAGTCCTTATGGGTGACTACTATTATCTAGATGTTAGTGCTGTTAGTCTATGCGACTCTTACAGCTTCATCTGTCTCAGGGCTGAGACAGATGAAGCTGTAATTCAAACCTGTGGCCAGATCGTCATCGACACTGACATACTCGTTGAAATCAACTGAGGTCTAAACGTAATAATGAATTGCACTAATTAATATGAACAATTAATTTAGATATGATATAACTTTTACATTAATCATTTGCATGTTAATTAATACTTCCGTTCGTTAACAATTGCAAAGTTTCCCATTCAGCAGGTACAGGAACCATTTCATCGTCTGCGACTGTTTGAGCTGCTTCATCAGACCATGTCCACGCTTTTTCGAAACATTTTACAATGTTTCCGGAAGTAACTTTTTTCCATGAACTAGCAGTAGCTCTGATAGTATCCTGAACAGTCTACTTTGGCATGCTTCGGTTTTTCTCGATTTCAGCAATCGCCGCTCGAACTAAGCGAGTGCGAAAATGATGCTTGAAGACTTTGATGATTCCTTGGTCCAACGGTTGGAGTCGACTTGTATAATTTGCAGGAAAAAATTGAACTTTGACGTTGGAGAGGTTCAGTCCTTTGATATTGTGTCCCGAGAAATTATCCAATGTAAGCAACACATGTCGATTTTTTTAGCCATTTCCTTGTTGAATTCCATAATCCAGGTGCGGAATGATTTCGAATCAACCCATAAATTTTTGTGGAATGTATACTTGCAAGACAACAAGTTCTACTGAAGCAATGAGGTTTTTCTGATTTACCAATCACCCATGGTTTAAGTTTGTGGCTGCCATCCGAATTGCATGTAAGTACGACAGTTATCCTCTGCTTGTTGCGAGTTCCTCTGTGGCATTTTTCCCCTTTGACACTCAGCATTCTATCTGGTAGAACATTGAAGAAAAGTCCCGTTTCATCCACGTTGTAGACATCTCGAGGATGATATTTTCTTCCAGTTGGTTTAAATTCTCCAATCCACTCATTTGCAGTTTCTTCATTCACTTTGTTTCCCTCGCCACAAATTTATTGCGAAGAAATTCGGTGCCGCTGTTGAAATCTTCATAACCATCCATTCGAACATTTAAAGTCACTGATTTCGAAATCTTCAGCAATTTTGAGTGCCTATTCTTTCACAAGAGGTCCGCTCAATGGTATGTTTTCTGACCGCATATGATTGAACCATGCTAATAATCGCGATTCTGTCTTCGTGGGTAGCTGTACGTAAACGTTTCGAACTACTGTTGGTACTTCCAGAAGCGATAGCTTCCTCTATCTTTTCTCTATTTTTCAGAATGGTAGACAAAGTAGATTTTGGAATTTGGAACTTCTCGGCTACGGCAGTTTTCGACAAGACACCGCGATCAACTTCCGTCAAAATTTCGTACTTAGTTTCCACGTCAAGAGAGGTCTGCTTTCGCTTAGACATCTTGAAGAACTGAAGAGTGTTTATCAGACATCAGTTTATATATACACTTCTTAACAAAGCCAAATTGTTAAGACACCTTTGCTTTTGTTAATTAGTTTTCAAAAGTTTACAAACTTTTCAATAGCTTTTGTAAGACGGAAAGAAAATTTGAGGTATTGTTTCTATTTTTAGGTAATTGAGTGAATGTTTGATATCCTAATCCTTTGTCTATTTTTAGAAACTCGAGTTAATGACTTTTCTAATCTCTTCAGCCATTGTTTATCGGTATTTGTATTGACCGAAAAAGGACAAAAATATACAAAATACATGATTTGGGAATTTTTATAGTTCATATTATCCGATAATTAACCGTGAAGGGATGAAAAAGTTGTTCGAAGTTCGGATTAACGAGGGTTTGTCTTAACCTAACATAACTACATTGAAGCTTATGGAACTATTGTCTAGAGCAAATTTTTGTTCGCCTTAAACCAAAATTCGTGTTAACCGTGTTCACATTAACGAGGGTTTATTGTATTCAATTTACAACCATCCTTTAAGGTCCCATAAGTAACTTTGTTTCAGTGTAAATTTTTAGATAGCTTAGTTGTCAAATACACACACGTGTACAGCATAAGACTGATTTATAGAAGATTTTGAAAAACATACAAAAATATTTTTTAATGGATTTAAGGCACACTGCTTATTTACGGAGTGAAAAGTGTATCTTACTCTATGGGGATTATATTTAAAAAAAATCATACTTTATTTTCAATAAGTACCTTAGGCCACTGACTTATCAGTCTCCTCTCAAAGCCACTGTAATTAAATAGTACTTACTCTGATCTTAAGAGGTTTTTGGACAAGAATGTCTTCAGCGGCATTTTCAAGTACTGCCTTATTGTTAGGGTAGTGTGGAGGATCTATTCCTCTTTCCCTCCACTGCCAACTGCGGGCAATATTGCCAATATTTTGTACTTCATCAATATGGTCATTTTTGTATCCAAGCCATTCACTATCAATTCCAGGATCCATCACTTCTGGTTGAAAGACACAAATTCACATTTAATTCTTATTAATAATTAATCATCTTTGTGTACAAGCAACAAAGTGTTAAGTACTTAAGCCAAACCCTAATTTTTTATGAAATATATTATTGGCATTTTATCTAAAAAATTTCAAATTACCCACTTAAAATATGAATATTGTATTATGTTGTAGAATTGAAAGCATCTGAAAATAAAAAAGTATACCTATATTTAAATAAAGGTGTGAAGTTTGTTTATTAATTATATAATATTCAAAAACATAGCACAGAGATCTAATTTACTACACCAAAGGTTAAAAATGTTTGTTTGTAACCTTTAAAGTATAAGTACGGCATACATTTTATATGAATAAGAATCAATAAATATATTTTACTGTGACAACAATGTTATATAATTTGATTAATAGTAGACTCTCAAAATTATAATACAGCTCTAGATATTGTTTATTTTGGAAAAAAATCACTGTAACAAATCTGCTAAAACAGTATAATGTACAATCTGTTTATCGCGTGAATCTTAGAAGCTATAAACAATGGTATTTACCTTGATCATATTTCAAACTAGTTCTTGTTAGAACTTGGAACAATGGCCTTAAAATATAAGTTTATTTATATAAGTCAACTTGAATGTATATTTTATAAGTCGATCAAATAATACGCTGCTACGACACAAAATCTTTGATTCCTTTGAACGAAATTTTATTATACAGCTGCGAATTGTCAAAATTCAGGGTTTGCGTTTGCGTCAGTTGCACTTATTTTTATAATATACTCTGTGGTAACTAAACATAAATCTGTTTCATGCATAATCTTAATATATTTATTAGCTTTAAACTGAAACGATTTAAATTAAATATAGAATACTTGAGGACTTATGGAAGAAAAAGATTAATTTCATACCGTATCGTTGTAAGACATACTTAAAGGTTGAAGCATCGAAACATAATGCTAACGATGGACTCGAGTTGGATCTCCCTAATACTCCTATTACACTACCCTGAGTCAGGGTCCCTACGCCCTGATTCAGGGTGGTGTGGTGGAGTAAGGGTCCCTAATTAGGGCGTCAAAGTGAACTCGGTCTGCAGTGCCCTTGCCACCGTGCAGTGTAATAACACTGAGGGAGTTAGGGCATGTTCATGGCAGGGCTTATTCGATGCGCGACTAGGGATGCAAACGATACATCAATTCTTTCAAACATCGATATATCGTTCATAAACATGGTTCTTCATGAGCGATGTTTTATGTACGATGTTTTTGCTTGCCGTCAAAGGTTACGAAATAACCAACTATTCGAAGGTATAAAATTCCGTATGTTAAAAGTTGCGAACGATAATTATTACGAATTTTATTTTTCCGAAAAATAAATATTCGAAACAAAATATGTCAAAATTAGGTAACGTCTAAATTTTTAAAGTTAGAAGTATGGAGTGTAGAAGTGAAGAGTACAGACTGTGTATTAAAAAGTGTCCATAAAAACCTTTAAATAAGAGTGGCGCCACTATAGCTACGGGGTCAATTTTAAAGAACGCACCGAATGGGACGTCCATCCCATTCGGTGCGTTCTTTAAAATTGACCCCGTATTGACTTTTTCGAGGTTATATTTACTAAATAAAATTATTTTAGATTTTAGAGCTACTGATCAGTTTAGCAGCACACTTAAACCGGCGACAACTGCTAAATTTATTTCATCCCAGTAGCTACTCCAGCGCTGTTGTGGAGAGTTTTTGAGCTGTTATTTACTGCTTACGGATGACCACTTTTTCAACTATTCTACTATGGGAGTTGGTACTCCTTACTTTTACACTCCATAGTTAGAAGGTTTTTTTGTTTGTAGGTTGAAGGGTTTAGAAATTAGGAAAAAAAAAAGAAAAACTCAATCCCGAAAATTTTAATTTAGAATCAACAAACAGGCGAATGGGCTTTTAGCCAAAATAAATATACCTGTACTTCAGAAGTGCAATTGTCTTTAATCGGTAATTCCATTTTCGGTGTAAAATTGTAGTTATTTTATTGTGATAATTAATTAAGATAAGTTTACAAATATTGAAAATGGATTGAAATTGTTTGATTCATTTTCTTGTTAATAATTAAATTGTTTGAGCTTTAACTTAATCAATAGCTTAAGTACAGTCTTATAAGATAATTGTTATTTTGTGGTGGAAATTATTTTATCGGCTTACGGTACTTCGTATTTCGTTACAATCACTTTTCTGAAATATTAATTTTTATGGATGAACGGTTATTTAGCTGTTTGTGCATCGGTATAGTTATGTAGATGTATTTAGTAAATGCAATAATACTAAAGGTAACGTATGGAACATCATTTTTCTGAAATATTGATTTTTATGGATGAACGGTTGTTCATCTGTTTGTATTTCGGTATATTCGGTATAGAAAATGCGATACTACTGAAGGTAACATATGGAACTACTATAAAATTAACGCACCGCATCATAAGAAATAAAACTAAAGCAGAAGACGAGTTTCATATATTACATGTGGGATGACATGACAGGGTTATTTCCCGGGCTTCACAGCCTAGATAAGATCTATTTGCCTATCGTGGCAACTTCGGTATCCCATTAGCGGTTATTTTCAGAGGGTAGATCTACAACCACCCAGGAGAAAACCGCTTACTAGGCGCCAGTTTGTTAAAATTGTTATTTTAAAATTCAATTCGAAAGAAATAAACTTAAAAGTAAAAAAAAAAATATTTAATTAATTCTTGTTTTCTGATAATTATTCGATAAAATTAAATGTGTAAAAATAAATAGTGTAAAACTTCCTAAAATAACATAAATACTTTGTTTCATTTCTGTTCAAAATGATTATTTATTCCATTTAAATGTGTGTATATATTTAAATGTATATGTATTTAAAATTGTACATACACTTCGATGTTTTTAATGAGCGATGTTGTTGTTGTTGTATCCTATAGATGTGCTTACTCGGAAAAATTATGACTCGAGTCTCGAGTTGAAATTCACACAACTCGAACTAAACTCGAGCTACGCAACTAAAGTTAGCAGGACGAAACACAGTAAATGATTTGTTACAATTACTGTAAAAATATCGATTCAATAAATACATATACTTTTTTAACTTGTCATCCCTATGACTGAGTAAGGGCGTAACATCATGGTAGAGTAGGGTAGGGAGGGGGAATAGCGCTCACTGTGTAATGGCGCTCACCTCTATATCTCTGTCAAAATGAAACGTAGCAACACGCCACGTCGCGTGAAGCGCGGGGGGAGGGGGCCTCTAACAGACAGCGATACAAACGGACAATCAGCTCGCGTCATACGACCGTGAAGTGCGTTTCTTCGTTTACGGCCGCGCTGATCTAATTTTTGGTTAGGTATTTTTTGTCGGTAAGTCCAAAACTTTAATGCTTATTTAATTATTAATTTTACTTTTCTGACAATAAAACTATTCTATTTTGTGATAATGCAATCAATTTTCAACAATTGTGTAGAATTTTTTTTTAAATTTCAAATTAATTACAAAACGACCGTTTGGGGTTATACCGCTCATCTGAGCGCCATTACCCCTTAGTGACCTATTTTTTTATTGTTTTAGATATGCCAAGAAATCGTCAAAGGACCACCGCTAAAGCGGCTTGGACAGAAGAAAACCTTCAATCTGCTAAAACTGCGATTGAAGGAGGTTTGTCCAAAAGAAAAGCCGCAAAACAATATAACATACCATTTACTACTTTGAGAGATCGACTAAAAAATGAAAACATGAGCAACCCAAGACTAGGACGCAAGCCTGTTTTCACCCAACAGCAAGAATCTGAAATTGCTGAACAAGTTAAGATGCTGGGTTCGCTATACTATGGACTCAATGTCGCAGATTTGCGTAAACTTGTTTATAAATATGCTGAGCTCAACAATATTAAAAACAATTTTGATCAAAGCAGCAAAACAGCTGGATTGGATTGGGTACACGCCTTTATGAGACGCAATCCTTCAGTTTCTATACGCAAAGCTGAAGCGACAAGCTTAAATAGAATTTCTGCCTTCAACAAAGAAGAAGTAACACATTTCTATGATAAGCTTGGGGACTTAATGGAAAAACATAAGTTTATTCCAAACAACATTTACAATGCTGACGAAACTGGTATCACCACGGTGACAGACCCAGGAAAAGTGCTCGCCGAAAAAGGACAAAGAAGAGTCGGATCTGTTACAAGCGGCGAACGAGGAAGCAACATAACAGTTATGTGTGCGATGAGTGCAGCCGGAAACTTTATACCGCCTATGTTTATTTTTGCCAGACAGAGAATGACGCCTTTATTAGAAAAAGATGGACCAGCTGGTGCATTATACACCAACTCTAAAAATGGCTGGATAAACGAAGATTTATTTGTCCCTTGGCTCAAACATTTCGCAGCATTTGCTAAGCCTACCCATGAATCACCCGTGTTGTTAATTCTGAACAATCACAGCAGTCACATTTCCCTTCAAGCTTTTAATTTTTGCAAAGAAAACCACATCACAATGCTTTCCATTCCACCACACAGTTCTCACAGAACACAGCCGCTGGATGTGTCTTTTTACGGGCCGCTGAAAGCCACTTATAGGCATGAATGCAACAGGTACATGAAGACACATTTAATGTCTAAAATAACTCCTTACGATGTTGTAGGTCTTTTCAATAAAGCATATGTACAAGTTGCGAATATAAGTAAAGCAGAATCTGGATTTCGAGCCACGGGAATTTACCCATTGGACCCAAATGTTTTCACTGATCAAGATTTTCTGGCAGCGTCGCTGATGGCACAAGAATCGGTACAAATCGCTGAAAATCAAGACCCAAATGTCAAGAATTTTGAAAATGCGCAGTCTAATGGTATGGCCATAACTTCAGGACATATATCTCCTTTGGCAGGACCATCAAATAAGGATCATTGCTCTGAATCTGTTTTGGCAGTTGCTTGTAACCAAGAACTTGTTGATGAGCAAAGAACTCTGATATCTTTTGCTGCTATAGCTACGACACCAACTATTGCACCATCTTCTAAGCCAGGTCAAAGAAAGCGAAAACAACATGCTACCATATTAACTGCGACTCCTATGAAAATTATTTTAGAGGATAAAGAAAAGAAAAAAATAGCGAAACTCAATAAGACTGGAAAAGATGATAAATCAAGACTAAAACAAGTTGTTAAAGAAAAGAAGAACAAACATAATATGAAACAAAAATCTTACAAGAGAAAAATTTTACAAGAAAGTTCTTCAGAGAGTGAAGATGAAGAGCACCTTTGTGACGATGACAGTAATGACGAAATTAATGTGGATGATGAAAATTATAACAAATGTATTTTTTGCGAAGAATTTGGAAAAAATAACGAGTTGTGGTATCGCTGCACTATCTGCGGACTGTGGGCTCATGCTATATGTTCAAATGGATACATCTGTGATTTATGTGTCCAAAAATAAAATATTTCTATTTCTAATTTGTCTTACCTCTAATAATAATTATTATTTTATATTACATTATAATAATTGAAGTTGATTTGACATCTAAGACTTTACTATATTTGTTAAATTGAAAAAGGCTAATCTTACGTACAAATGGGGATGATTGATGCTAATTTGTGATTGTAGACTACACTTTTATTGTATAAGGTTGATCTCATTAATATTTCTTTAATTAAAATGTATCTCACATGTTGTATTCCAAAAAATATGTTTGAGCGTCATTACCCCGTACCCTGAGCGGCATTACCCAAAGTCTGGGGCAATGCCGCTCAAACATGTTTTTTTACTAATGTTTTCCTACTACTAGCAGGTGAAAGATACATGCTTTTGTTGTTAAATTGTTGATTAACTCAATAATTAAAGACTTTGTTACTTTTCTTCATTTTGATTTGTAATAAATAATTTAAAAAATACACCATGTTTTCCTTAAGTGAACGCCATACCCCCTCCCTACCCTAATAACTGACGTCTCTAATTAGGAGGTACGGCCACCCTTCATTCAAGACCCTGATTCAGGGTAGTGTAATAGGGACATAAATCAAGCAATATAGGGCTAGTAAAAGAGTAAGAGCGCGATTCGTTCGTTGAATGCGCGCGTGGTCTATGGTGCTAAAGCTTTTTCGGAAACCGGCTGGGAATGAAATCTTAAACACGGATGGATACAGGAAGTTTGTCGCTATAAAATCATTTTTATTTTTATGTTATTTAGGCTTCTGGCAACCGTTATTGCGTGAAGTTAATGATACTTAAAAGTATTTGCAAACAGAGGGACTAAACATAGTATCAGTGTGCTCAGAAAATAAGTGCTTTACAGACAGTATTAGGAGAAAAACGAGAGAAATTTGTGAACGACTCTCCACGATGTAGTAAAAATTAATGTGAAGAGCTTAGAATTTCTTTTGAACCCCCAAGACGAATCAGGAGGGGACGGGGACGAAAATGTAGATGTTCGGTTAACGTACGAGAACGAATTGAGGCAAACAATGTTTGCTTCAGTAGACAGAGTAATTGCTGAAATTCATGACCGATTCTAACAGCTACAAAATCTAGTGCAAAAATATTGGAACGGAGGTACTAAATTAAGATCAAGCTCCTTGGGACATAAATACAGAAGAGTTCCAACAGGAGCGCGCAAGTCTACGTGCGTTCGTAGCTGCGACAGACTTAGAATGTAAAAAGAGCTTACTAAGTCCGGAGGGCTATCTGGGTTTATTAAAATAATAAAAATGAAAAATAAAAATAATGCTGAGGATTTTTTAACATCTGCCGTTAGTAACGCATGTTGCAAGGCAATCGATTATTAATCGCATTGGACATAGCGATTCCTTTCAGAATTTTTTTTAACAAAAATTTTTTTTTCTAAATTCCTTGTGTTTTATAATGATTTACTATATTTACGCAAACACTACACAATGTGACTGTGACTACACAATGTGTTCCCATAGTGTCCGCCCCCTATCCCCCGTGACCATGTGTGCTGGAAAGCATCCGAAACGTCGAGAATTAAAAATAATTAAAATTAAACGCGATAAAATCCGTAAAAGTAGTTTTAATCAATCTCTTGTGTTTTGTTTTTATCACTTTGGTGATTGATTAACCTGGTTCGACATTCAGTTTTTTGTTTCTGCCTTTTTCATTTCATTTGGTTTCCTGTTTTCCTTTACATATACCAGTAATGTATAGTTTACAGTTACATTTGGCTCATCCGGAAGGCTTTCAGGAATTCTTTTAAATACTTTTTGAGGATTGAACGGAACTGTACCTGTTGCTTCGAATCCTTTTATTACGTTTTCTTTTTTATACATATGTACTTCTTGGATCACTTTTGCAAGTAGAAGCGGAAAGTGGGATTTATTAAACTCTACTTGCTTTGAATATTCATATTTGTTTGAGGTTAAAATTTTACGCCACACCTTTTTCAAAAGCCCAAAGAAGGCCACATCCAGCGGCTGAGTAAAGTGGTTTGAATTAGGTAGCAGTAGCAGTAATAAACCGAATGTCATATTTTTCGCATAATTTTATCACTTCCGCATTTATGTGACTGCAAAGGTTATTTTAGTAATGTTTTTAGTTTAGAAGGCTTGTTTTGGATTAAGTTTGAACCTATTACACTGTTTTTAGATCAATTACGATAAAAATAAATTTCACAAAAAATTGCTTATAACGAAACGGAAATATGTCAATTTTGTTTTCAATAGAAGGTTTCTCAGGATTAAGTCTGAAACTTTTACACTGTTTTTGGATTTCGAAAATGCCTTTCAGATTAATTACGATAAAAATAAATTTCACTAAAAATATGGCTGAACAAGGGACTCAATTTATAAAAAAATTAAGTCGTAGTGGAGAGCAGTCAAGAGGTTTATACAGAAAACAAAGTTATAACATTTCACATTACATTGTTACATCTATCAAAGCAGACTTTGGGGCAAGCTGACGTTCCATATATATATATATATATATATATATATATATATATATATATATATATATATATATATATATATATATATATATATATATATATATATATATATATATATGGAACTGGTAAGGTAGCAATTCTCTCGTTCCAGAATATGGATAAAATCAAGTGACTGTCGTGTAAATAACAACCACGTAACACCAACGAATAAATTAGATTTTATTGCAAATAGAAAAATATTTTACGGCTTCTTTATGAGTTTTTACAAGGTGTTACATTGTAATTTATAAGTTTATGGAGAAATCATAAAGTTCTCTTGCACAATATTAATAGCATATTATGCATCCAGTCCTTTCCATCCGGATTTTATATTACGTGAACAGATAAGTGTGAGATTTGGCATACATAGGCTGCACTAAAAGTATCGGGAATGGAATATTTCCACTGTTCCCGTCATATTAAAATCTTTTTAATTGAAAACTCCTTGGTTTTAAAAATTGAATACCATTTATTTATTTAAAAAAAAGATTCTTGGTCTTGTCACAACGTTTTGTCAAACTTGTTTAGTCGTTGAGAAAATGGAATTGACTCGAGAAAATTCAAGAGCGATGATTTATTATGACTTTCGAAGTGGTTTAACACAAAAACAGTGTGTTGACCGGATGATTTCTGCATTTGGTGATGAAGCCCCATCCAAAACCACAATTTATCGCTGGTTTGCTGAATTTCAACGTGGAGGTGTCAAGCTCAGTGATGATCCCCGTCAAGGTCGTCCAAAATTTGCAGTCACCCAAGAAAACGTTGATGCTGTGCGTAAGTTGATTGAGGAAGATCGACATGTAACATCCGCGAAATTCAGGCAACTTTAGACATTGGCAAGAGTCAAATACAAATAATCTTGCATGAACAATTAGGTGTAAAAAGTTGTTTTCCCGATAGATACCACATTCGCTCTGTGAAGAGCAAAAAGCGGCTCGCGTTACTTGGTGCGTCAGAACACTCGAAAGATTCCACGCAGGATCCTCAAATGCTGTATATATAGATATACGCGTACAAACCCGAAACAAAAAACCAGTCACGAGTTTGGGTGTTCGAAAATGAATTAAAGCCAACAAAAATTGTTCGTTCACCAACAAAAGTTCGTTCAACAAAAACGGAGTGTTGCAAAAAGAATGGTAGCCACGTTTGTCTCCAAAACCGGCCATGTTACGACTATTCCTCTTGAGGGACAAAGAACGGTTAATGCAGAATGGTATGCTAGCATTTGTTTGCCACAGGTCGTTTCTGAACTCCTTAAAGAGAACTGCAACCGCCGCATCATCCTCCATCACGACAATGCGAGTTCTCACACCGCACATAGAACAAAAGAGTTTTTAGAGCAAGAAAACATAGAATTATTAGACCATCCGCCGTACAGCCCCGACCTAAGCCCTAATGATTTCTATACTTTCCCTAAAATAAAGAATGAATTGCGTGGACAGAGATTTTCATCACCTGAAGAAGCTGTAGACGCCTACAAAACGGCCATTTTGGAGACCCCCAACTTCCGAATGGAATGGTTGCTTCAATGATTGGTTCCATCGTATGAAAAAATGTGTCAAATTTCGCGGAGAATACTTCGAAAAGCAATAAATACATTTTTAAATAGTAATGTTATGTCACTTCCTTGATTCCCGAAATTTTCAAATTAAAGTTTATACAGAGGAGTGCAGAAAGCTAAAATTTATAAGTAAAATTTGTTAGATACAAATACATTAAATTTATTAAATAGAGGAATGTATTGTTTACGTTCATACTACTACATACATTGAAGTAATATGTCTAGTAGATTATATTGTTAAATAGGTAAATTATATCGAGAACAAGAAGACAAAAATATATAATATAATATTTGTTAAAGTATATTAAAATCCCTTACCAGTTGAAAGTGACTTTTCTGTTATCCAAACTTAAAAATCTAACAATCAAATTAGATAAAACTACAAAGTTATTCTGCTTCTATATCTTTATATAAACATAGGTTCAGTACAATAATATTTTTTTAAACTATAATTATAGTGACGTTTGTCCGTAGTAGCTCAGGGGTATCAGCGAAGTATGCAAGCATGGTTTCTATCCCCGCCGGCATCAATGAAATTGATAATTGCAATATTTCCAAAACATGTAAAGTCCACCAACACGCAATAGAACTCCTATGTATATATTTGTTTATAGTGTCGCTTTTTCGTTTCATGGCATTTTTAAATCAAAACAATTCTAAAGAAGTTTCTCTTCAAAAAGAAATCAAAGAAGAGATTAACAATTACTCAAATTTACAAAAAACATATATTTTAATTTATGAAAACATAAGGTGAGAATGACAATGCATTTACCGTGTAGTAGTGGCATTATTAAACACAGCCTAGATTATTATATTAAACTGGGTACGATCAGCAACGTCAAAGATGCGCGACGTTTTGTATTGCGATCGTCAGTCCGTCTGTCAACCGTGACAATTACAGCCAATAATCGCTCCTACAGTGACGTCCATGTCTAGCAGTAGGCTTTTACGGGCTGATGACGACAGAGAATAATACTAGATAATTCTTTTGACATTTTGAGTCATAAAGTAATGCGACAAAAGTCTTCAGTCTCTAATCCCCTCTAAACGTTAGAACCGCACTTGCAAGTTGCGTTGTTAATTTTCATAGCAAAGTGTGAAATGTCTGAAGTTGAGTGTTTGCTGAACAAGGTCTCGGATTTGAGGCGACTAAATCTAGTCCAGTTCAATCCTCAGAAGACACAAGTTTGTGCGTTTACTGAGCTGGGGGGACGCTCGCCTCCGCGCCTGTGGCTTATTGGTCGCATTCGGCGATCAGCCTCAGTCGCTACGGCTCGCACGGGTGCCTACGGGGTGGGCAGGAGCTGCTCTTATGCGCTTACGCTACGCCTTTACAAAATACTCCAGGGCTAGGGCAGATATTACGTGGAGACGGGGCGTTCTGATTCGTTTTTAGAACAGATTCGACACAGAGACCAATCTTATCTATAAAGTCAGCTTGCCCTAAAGTCTGCTTTGATAGTGGTAGATGTAACAATGTAATGTGAAATGTTATAACTTTGTTTTCTGTAAAACCTCTTGACTGCTCTCCACTACGACTTAATTTTTTTATAAATTGAGTCCCTTGTTCTGCCACGCTGTCCGTGAATTTCTGCAATATCAGGGGACTTCACTCCAACCTAAACGCCGTCCACTACCATCTCGAGACGGCGAGGCCGGCTCTGCTCTTTCTGACCGAGACGCAGGTGTCCTCTCCGGCTGATGTCTCGTATCTCTCCTACCCGGGGTACAAACTGGAACACTCCTTTGTGCCTCGGGCTGGAGTTTGCGTTTACGTCAGAGAGGACATCTGTTCTCGACGCCTCGGCAGACTTGAAGGTTCGGACCTGTCCATCCTTTGGCTACGCGTAGACAGCGACGACCATCCGCGCATCTACGGGTGCCTCTATAGGTCCCACAGCGGTAATGCCGAAACAGACCGACTCTTCGACCACGTCCAAATGGCTGCAGATTCGTTGCTACAGCAGATCCCCTCCACAGAGATCGTGATCCTCGGCGACTTTAACGCCCATCACGCCGAATGGCTCGGTTCACGTTTAACCGATCATGCGGGGAGATCTGTTCATGATTTTGCCTTGTCATATGGTCTGACACAACTGGTTACTTCGCCTACGCGGACTCCAGATGTGGAGGATCATGCACCTTCCCTGTTGGACCTTCTGCTGACCTCTCACCCGGACGGATATCAGATTTCCGTCGACGCCCCTTTAGGCTCCTCGGACCATTGTCTTGTCCGGAGTGTGGTGCCACTCACGCTGAAATCGCGGTTGCATTCTGCAGGCTGCCGCCGTGTTTGGCACTATAGGTCAGCCGATTGGGATGGGATGCGGTCTTTCTTTGCATCCTACCCTTGGGGGCGGGTTTGCTTCTCGCCGGACGATCCCAACATTGTTGCGGATTCTGTCGCTGATGTGGTACTTCAGGGTATGGAACTTTTTATTCCTTCCTCTGTGGTGCCCATTGGAGGCAAATCTCAGCCATGGTTTGGTCGCTCCTGTAAAATAGCATCATGCTATAAGCAGGAGTGCTACCAGGCCTGGGCTGACGCATCAGCGTCCAGGGATGTAAACACCAGCGCTCTAAAAAAGAAGTATAATTCCGCCTCTAGGTCCTTCAAAAGGGTCATTGCCAAGGCAAAGTCAGAGCACATAGGCAGAATTGGCGAGAAACTAGTTCGTCTTCCTTCTGTAACCCGTACATTCTGGTCTCTCGCCAAGGCTGTCCAGGGGGAATTTCTGTCAGCCATCTCTTCCATCTCTGCACAGGGAGGACGACTCACTGGCCCACACCGCAAAGGAGAAAGCCGATCTTCTAGGCTCTTTCTTTGCGTCTAACTCGACTCTCGATGACGGGGGGAGTACGCCGCCGACCATCCCGCGGTGTGAGTGCTCCATGCCGGAAGTGCAGTTCACTCAGCGCTCGGTTCGCAAAGCACTCCTCTCCCTGGACATCCACAAGTCGAGTGGGCCTGACGGAATCCCCCCAATTGTGCTGAGGACGTGTGCTCCAGAGTTGGCACCGGTTTTAACGCGTTTTTTCCGGTACTCCTACTCCCTAGGCGTAGTCCCAAAATCATGGAAGACGGCTTTCGTCCACCCGATCCCTAAAAAAGGCGACCGCTCAGACCCGTCCAACTACCGGCCTATCGCCATCACCTCCTTGTTCTCCAAAACAATGGAGTCCATTGTAAACTGCCAGCTCATGAGGTACCTTGAGGATCACCAGCTGATTAGTGACCGCCAATACGGTTTTCGCCGTGGTAGGTCAGCTGGTGATCTTCTGGTCTACCTAACTCACAGATGGGCGGAGGCAGTAGAGTCCAAGGGGGAGGCATTGGCCGTTAGTTTGGACATTGCGAAGGCCTTCGATCGGGTTTGGCACAAAGCGCTTCTTTCGAAGCTCCCTTCCTATGGGCTTCCCGAGAAATTGTGCGATTGGATCACCAGTTTTCTTGCAGATCGGAGCATCAAGGTCGTTGTAGACGGTGCAAGCTCCGATTGCAAGCCTATTAATGCTGGTGTTCCACAGGGCTGCGTGCTATCGCCAACGCTGTTTCTTCTGCATATCAATGATATGTTGCAGACCCGTAACATTCATTGCTATGCAGATGACAGCACTGGTGATGCTCTTTACACCGGCCGAGCCAATATTTCTCGGGAAAACGTCTCCGAGTGCCGGGACAAACTTGTGTCTGAAGTCGAGTCTCTGCTGGACAGAGTCTCGGATTGGGGGCGACTAAATCTAGTCCAGTTTAACCCCCAGAAGACACAAGTTTGCGCGTTAACCGCTAAAAAGTACCCCTTTGTCGTATCCCCTCAGTTTCAAGGCACTCCCCTTGTTGCCTCAGCCAGTATCGGAATCCTCGGCGTCGACATATCGAGTGACGTGCAGTTTCGTGGTCACTTGGAAGGGAAGGCCAAATTGGCCTCTAAAAAGCTTGGCGTGCTCAGCAGAGCGGGACAGTATTTCATGCCGGCACACCGCCTGCAACTTTACAAGGCGCAGGTTCGGCCGCACATGGAATACTGTTCCCATCTCTGGGCTGGGGCTCCCCAGTACCAGCTCCTTCCACTTGACCACATCCAGCGCAGAGCGGCTCGAATCGTCGACGACCGAGTGCTTTCCGATCGGCTCGATTCTCTGGCACTGCGAAGAGATGTTGCATCCCTTTGCATTTTCTTTCGCATATACCATGGAGAGTGCTCTGAGGAATTGTTCGGATTAATCCCAGCCGCCAAATTTCGTGAACGCACTACGCGGCAAACGTCCCGATACCATCCACACCATCTGGATGCTTGGCGGTCCACCACTGTACGTTTCAAAAGGAGTTTTCTTCCGCGTACAACCTCTCTGTGGAATAATTTACCACCAGCGATTTTTCCGGACCGATACGACCTGGGGACCTTCAAGAAAAGAGCTTACTCCTTTCTAAAGGGCCGGCAACGCGTCTGCAATTCCCCTGGTGTTGCAGTTGATCATGGGCGGCGGTAGTCACTTAACATCAGGTGAGCCACATGCTCGTTTGCCCCCTCTTCTAATAAAAAAAAAATATATATATATATATATATATATATATATATATACAAGATGTTAGTGTAAACACCGTTATCCTTGAAACCAGTGGTTTGGTTTCACTTACGGAACGTAAATTCAATGAAAAATAACATTTTTTTAGTAAAATCTCAATTTTTCCTTCACAGCTTATGTGTACCTATTGTGTTTTTATTGTAATATTGTGTAGGTAGCTAGCGCGGACGGTTTACTTTTACTCGGGCGCATAGGGTATCCATGAATTTACGGACGGTGTCGGTCAGAAACTTTTTAAATTTTATGTAAGAAAATAGCGTTTTTTTTTTAATTCATTGAATTTATGTTCTATAAGTGAAACCAAACCACTGTTTTCAAGGATAACTGTGTTTACACTAACAGCCTGCTTTACTCAGACGCTCCAAAACATTTAAAATATTTTCACCACAAAGTTATTTCTTACAGCATTATGCATTTATCACCCAACGTCGCCTTGCTTTTATTAGCTCTAGCTAATATCAAATGTACAAGTTGCATTTAATGCAACGTTAGCAATTTACGAGGTCCAATGAAGAAAGAGCGTGCTACTGTCAAGTTGCGTTTCAGTGCAGTCTGTCGGGGGCATGGAATACAAAAAGCAAGCGGGGGAGCGCTGTCCGAGGTTTGAGGACGTGCGCTAAGCGTTAATTACCCTCGTCCTCTAAGATACCGTATATCTTAAATCATGAGTTGCGGTATCTTAGTATTATTTTTTTCCAGAGCTCTCGTCCAGTGTACTTAAAGAAATCAATTCTGTAATTTTTTTCTTGTGGAATGGGATTAAATTCATTTATATAAAAAATATTAATAAGTATTATAAACCTTTATAAACTATGTATAATATATAAATAGCATTGAAAAGTCTGTCTGTAATATCGAAACAACTGCCTTATATTAAGCTGAGGGGTGACTTGCACGCCATTAAAACATAAATGACCATAAATTTGTAAATTTTAGTTTGCCTTTTTGTTTGCCTGGGCTAATCGTCGGAATGGTTGAACCGGCACGAGGAGATCTAGACTATATTTTATTCGAAAAACTTGTAGAAGTTGTTTGAAAAAAAAAAACGAAAATGTTATAAAATAAATCGCCTGTGATTATCTTAAATCTAAACAGCGCACACACAGCGGAGCCAGGGTGGGTCGGAGATTCAAATATAAGAAGTTGGTACTGGGAGAGTTGATTTAGGCTAGAGTTTACTATTTTTATTTTTAGTTTAGACTCGAGTCTTAAGTCAGCTGAAATATTTATAACGTACTGAAAATAAGTTGCAGCTTCTGTCGTACTCGGGATCAATACCTACCTAAACTGGAGCAATTTTATGAGCTATTAATAAAATAATATCTACCTAAGATTAGGTATCTTCGATAAAGGAAGCGTTTTGATATTTATATCAGTCTCTGATATCATTTTCTTAAATTTGACCTCACCAAAATAAAACTGAGATGTTTTTCATAAACTTTAAAAATAGGAAAATATTTTTAAAGTTTATGAAGAATACCATCACGTGGATTGTGTGCCCATTTGTCACCCGTATTCTATAAAAAAGATTGGTAAGAAAGAATTAATGAAGAATCAATGAATAATCAAGCTTGCATATCATAGTTTGTAATCAATTGCAATAAAGCTTTGTTAAAATATTTGTTATGTCACATATTATTGGTCGCAGATACAGCGATATCATATAGAAAAAAATGAGTAGCCGTTTTTTCTAAAGCTGCTGCCCTCAGAGAATTTTTTTATAGAATAAGGGTGACAAACGAGCACATAGTCTGCCTGTAGGTAAGTGGGAGCTGTGATCCATAGACAACATTTATCCTCGATTAAGGATCAAAATGCAGATGCGTCGTCACCCCTGAGGACTAAGATGGAATACCTCTTTTCAAGTAAAAAAGGGTCTCCGATTTTCTAAATTCACCATACGAAACACGACAGCCTTAAGCTGCTATTTTACCCCGGCATTCTGTGAGAGCGTAGTACTACCCCGGTTTAACCAATCCATTCGTGTTACAACTAATATAGCTGCAGCGTGGCTCTACCACGTAAAATAATATAGGGATATAATAGGGGCACGCCCGCGGTCTGCATTTTCTTTTGCCGCTAGATCGCAACTACCAATAAACCGATTACGAACGTATTACCCATTTTTCTTTCCGCTCTCTCTAGATATTATATTCATTCCTTAAATACAGCCTATCGAAAGTCCACATTTACCATAGTTTTCTCTCATAGTAAGTGGTTTAGCAACCGCAATTTTTTATTATTTTGAGTTGTTATCAGGAAATACTGTTGCCTATTTCACGTTTCAGTTCTCTCTGTCGCCTTTTACGATACTCATGGGTATTGGGTATTAGAGCTTCTAAGTAACAACGTATAGGTATTATTTGGTAGGAGGTAGTGAACTCTTTTTCACCGCCGCTACACAGCATTATCAGGATACTGCCTTACCTTCATGATATAGAAAAATTTTGCTCCGAGCAGATAAAGCTTTGTTGAATATAATCGATGGTTTATATTTTCCGCTAAACTGTGGTAAATCTATATAAATAAAATCAATTACCACATGTAATAAAGATTATCATTTAGTCAAATTCTTTTCAAATTTTTTTCAAGAATATCATTTAAAGGCTGGACAGATTTCGATGAATACTCACATTTACAATTGGACCTGGTAGATCTATAAAACAGTCGTGCAAAGCCGGGGCGGATCGTAAGTCAATATATAGAATTGAAATTACAAATGGGTTCCAACTTGTTCATGTACTGTGTGTCTGTCAAGACTTGGCATTGATACCACCCTAATTATTAGTTTTTAAATTTTGCGAAACGTATATTTGTAATGTAATCACTTGATTTCGAATTTTTAAATTTTTAAATTTAGTCCCGTGTAGTAGCGGGTAAGAATACTCACCACGCCATATCTTCCCATAGGTGTCGTAAGAGGTGACAGAGGGAAACTGAGGTAATTCTTTCAGCTTATAGATTGATGTTCAACAACTACCTTCAAAAGCTTTGCAACCATCTTTTAATAATAATATATTTACATCAGCATATCATACTCTATTCTCGGGAACTGGTATTCACTGTCTTAATGAAGGAAATGGAATCTCTTGTGAACAGTATGCCAAAGGTTACTGTTTATTAGCATTCGACTTAACTCTTGATTTATCAGCTAACTAATCAGCTCATTGGAATCTCATAAAGAATGGTAGCGTAAGATTAGAAGTATGATTTGAATTCTCACTAATAAAAACAATTAAATGTATAGTTTATGCTCAGTTTGATAATATTATTGAGATAGATAAAAACGGAAATGTTACTGTAGACTAGAGTAGTTAAGGTTATAATGTGTGTTGTGTGTTAAATTTATATGTTATTCGTAATGCATTTTGTGCATGTGTAACTATGTGAAAGATTATAAAATTAAATAAAACAAATTGCATGCAATATATTATTTTTTATTTCCTTATGAACCCTTGCTATTTAACTTTGCTATTTAAACTTATACAAAACACTGTTCGAGTTTAAAACTTACATAAGCCCACTGACTAAACCACTGAACATGCTGCTACCAAGGATCACCATCATCTTCCCAATCTTTTAAACCACCACCACAATAGAAACACTTGGTCCTGTCTGTATGGCCAGCATAAAAGAAACCGGCATCTGCAAGATCTACAGGCTTTTGTCACTTATCGAGAGGCCAAACTTCGAAACTGTGCAACCGGCTAGATTTTGAACTGAAGAATGGATATTCAGCTCATGAGTACTGCATATTCTTTTCTTTTTCTTCTCTAATCAGTGTTGTTGTTTTGCTATTCAATGACGTGTTCTGTACACGTATGCCACACTTATATCTTCCTTCTGCTCTTGTTTTCCTCTTAGCAGCACAAGACGACAGCTCGTTGAATCTAATGAGTACACAGAAGTAATTTAAGTAAACAGAATTTTTTACTTTTTGCCATTGTCCTTTTTAATATTGTATACGAGGACGTTTGTGTTGTCGTAGATGCTATCCTCATTAGTCTTTACATAATATTTAATCCTCGTGGAAGCATGTTTCCAATGATCAGTAGTAGGAATCTTGGATAGCTTCTTCATATCGTACATTTCAATTTTTATGAGAAGCGTCATTTGGTCTCTGTCATCAGAATTAGTAGAAATGTGTGATACACCATCTCTAGCAGCTCGTGCTACGGTTGACGATAACAGCTTCCTCTTTTTATTTTTTTATTCAGCTTCGAAAAAGTGATCAATCGATTGGGATTTTCTTTTTCCACCATCGCTTGTGTTATTATTAATGACGATATCATCACTCTCTTATTGAGGGGAGAGTGGCGAGTAGTAATACTGTTTATAGGTATTTTCATCGAAGCTGAATGATTTCTGCAACAACACAGTTATCATGTAAATATCAATTGGTTTACACCTAATCAAATGTGTGTGTGTACTACTACACACGTAAGAAAACAACAGAAAGAATAGTAAGTTTGTCAACAGAATATACACTATGATTTCTTATATTTACGCGAACACTACACATTGAAATAATACTAGTTTTTTACGGAATTTATCGCGTGTATTTAACTTTTTAATTACCCGACGTTTCGAATGCTTTACAGCACTCATGGTCACTTTACAGTCCTGCCTGTGACCATGAGTGCTGTAAAGCGTTCGAAACGTCGGGTAATTAAAAAGTTAAATACACGCGATAAATTCCGTAAAAACTAGTATTATTTCAAGAATAAACACTTACGTCCATGACCACTGATGCGTTAAAGTAACGCAAGCGTAGTATTGGTAGATCCACTGCGGTCAAACGACCATACACTGACTCCATGAATGCAGCTGCTCGGTCTTATATAACACCAGTAAGTTATATCTAATCTAAAGCATTTCCGCAGTGATAGTAATTTTATAAGTCAACAAGCTTAGCTCGCATTCTTTCGTATGCGAATTACGAATCCTACAAATCATAACAAAAGAATGCGATTTAATATTTACAGATCACTATAATTAATCATTCCTATGTTAGCCATTGAATAGATTGTTACTTAGAACTACTGATGGCAGTAATATCATGGATACACTAGAAGTACAACAACATCTGAAAAAGATTCATCCCAGTCTAGAAAATAATGTTTATGCTGCTAATAGACTGCCCATGTATACCCACGTACCAACGTATATAATATGCAATTTGGATAAATATGATAAACTAAGCTGACATTGGATAGGTTTATATCTTGATTCATATGGACGATCACCTGCACGAGATCATTTAGAGTTTTTTTAAGTTAATTGTAAAAGATGGGACTGGAATGTTGATAGAATTCAGAATGAGTAGACTTCAGTTTGTGGTGAATATTGCTTAACGTATTTGCAATATAAGTTTCAGGGATGTTCAATGCATAGTTTTACGGGCATATTTACAGGGAACACACTGTACAACGATATTTTAGTGGATGAGATGTTTCGCTCCTATTTTATAGATAATAAGCAATAGAATTTTGGAAATAAGTAACTAGGTTTTTTTTGTACCACCTTGCATTTTAACATTCTGCTGAAGGCCCCAATTCTCTCCCGTACAGGTCTACATTTTTGTCTAATAATCGATTTGCCTTTTTTTTATCTTCGCCTCATTTCTAATACCGTATCATTTGGTATCTCAAATACAACTAGTTCAATAATACTCGTAACAACAAATTATTAAGACTAATTTACTTCATCGTTAAAATGCAAGGTAGTGAAAAAAAAACAGTTATTTTAATAATACTAATCGTTGCTGGTGTGAAACTATTTTTATATTTTTTTTTCTTCTCGAACACAAAGGTAGTTTAAATTAAAAGATGATGTGTTTATTTCATATCAAATAAAACAATCACTTTGTTTTAAAAACACCATTTCTTAATACATAAAACATTTTAACGCACAGATTTTCTTATTAGTAAAACAATTATACAGTAAGTATCTATACAATAAAGTACACAAAGAGTATTTAAATTCGGAGCTCCCAAGCAACTTATATCTATGATAGTATTATTTGCATCACAAAGATCTTGTACACATTTAATTTTTTCACGTCCTTTTAAAAATCTTTTTATCTTTCAAATATGTCTTGATAATTCTATGAAATTCTCTATAATTAACAAACCCCTCACTCTATCGGTACCCTCTGTGCTTTCAATCCAGCCAATTTGTTTTTCTCTTCATATACATAAACACACATAAACACTCACGCCTGTCACCCAGAGGAGTAGGCAGAGACTACAGACTTCCATTTGGCACGATCCTGACACACCTCTCTTGCCTCCTTCACATCCATACACCTACGCATACATGCTCGTCGGTTAAGGGTACTCCTAATTTGGCCCGTTTTCAATGAATCGCCAATTTGGTCGATAAATTTTCGCCTAGGACGTCCCTTTCCGACTCTGCCATTCTTCTACACCATAAATTTTCTTTGTCACTCTTTCCTCATTCATTCTTTCCACATGACCAAACCACCGAAGCATTCCTTTCTTAATCCTGGTCACAACATCATCTTGCAGACCACACTCTTCTCTTATTACACAATTTCTTACCCTGTCATTCAGATTCAGCCCTAACATACTCCTTAACGACCGCATTTCTACTGCGTTTATTCTACTCTCGTGCTTCTTCTGCCACACCCAACTTTCGCTACCATACGTTAAGTAGGGACCAACACAGCATTGTGAATTGTCATACGTGCCTTTTTCGACACATTTTGACTCTTCACAATAGAGTGCAAGGCCCCATTTACTCTATTTCCCGCATTCACTCGTCGTTCTATATCCTTATCATATCTCCCATCCCTGCACAATACGCAGCCCAAAATATACAAACTCATGTACTTGCTCGATCAACTCCCCTTCTATGCTTATTTCACAATTCGTTTTACTTTCTTCTCTTTCAAAAACCATAACCTTCGTCTTACTTGCGTTCACTTTCATACCCCTTTCTTTTAATGATCCGTTCATTAATGTAACCATCATTTGCAACTCGGCCACCGACGACGCAAGAATAACTTGATCATCGGCGTACAAAAGGCATTTGACGGTTAACTCACCCATTCTTAATTCGCATTCTTCAACTTTCAAATTTTGCAAACAACTGTCCATAAATAGATTGAACAGCCACGGGGAAGCCACACAGCCCTGTCTGACACCTTTATGGATGTCAAACCAGTCCGAGTAGACCCCGTTGATCCTAAAACAAGCACTAGAGTCCCTATAAAGAGACTCCAATGCCTGTATCAAGCCAGCGCTCAACCCAAATGAGTTCAGTGTTTGCCATAGCAAATCCCTATCCACTCTGTATAGGCCCTTTCCAAGTCCATGAACGCACAAAAAACCTTTTGGTTTTTGGCAAGAAACTTCTCCGCGATCATGCGCATGGAAAAGACTTGATCTGTACATCCCATTCCCTTTCTAAATCCCGCTTGCACATCCCAAATTTTTCCATCAGTTTCTTTCATGACCCTTTCAATCAGTACCTTAGCATACAGTTTTCCCACAATGCTAAGAAGGCTGATGCCACGGTAGTTTTTACAGTCCTGCTGCGACCCTCTTCCTTTATATACTGGGACTATCACGGCTTTGCACCAGTCTACCGGTACCCGCTTCAGTTCCCAGCATAAATTAAACAAGGTGTGCAGCAGGCCTGCAACCACTTCCTCTCCAGCCCTTAGCATTTCGAGTGAAACTCTATCATATCCGGCAGCCTTACCTGCTTTCATGCTTTTCATTGCTTTCATTATTTCATCTTTAGTTATCTCGCTACATCTTTCCTCTTCTTTCGGTGTTTCTACTTCACTTAGTACACACGTTGTCTCCTCACTCATAAACACGCTTTCAAAATATTCCTTCCATCTCTTTAAACTCAAAACTTCATCATTCAGAATATAGCCATTCTCGTCTCTTATAGCATTCATCATAGGCTGTTTTGAATGTTTTTCTCTTCAATATAGAGATATTCAAGATAGTGAAGTGAATGGGTAAGGAGGTTTAATTTGGAATATTTTTGTGTCCTCAAGAGTGGCTATAGCAAATTCTTTTACTATAAATTCATTTTAGCTATTTTTGAATCCTTGAAGATCTATGATTATTGTATTGCTATTCATGATATTTTCTTAAGGATATTACTCAGTGGTTTGTACTCGAATATACAATCGTTTAAAATCAAGCAATAAGCGGTTGTCTGATCTGGTATTTCTCGGTCTGTTTTGATTTCAACTCTCACATCGACCGAGCCTTTTAAAGTTTCGTGTTGTATTGAACAATCAATTACAAATAGTGGTGCTACGTCTCTGATCTTCTTTAAACCCATCAACGGCCCTGACCGACGTCCCTGATACGACTGTTGGAAGTTGCGTGGTAGTTATGAACAAAGAAGTATAATACAATAGTAGTGATAAGCAGGGTGCACAACGTAATAGATAAGATCGTTAATGACGATGTTCAAGGAACAATAGGTAAAAGGAAAGGCTGAACAACAATGGAATGCTAATGAGGGTGCACGCCCACCGGATATCATTTAGTTTTATTAGTTAATTGATCTGCACATCTCCAGAACCACGCAAAAACTGACCGCAGATACGTGATCAGAGCATGCCATTTTTTTTCTTTTTTAGGATCTGTCGACCCACCGTCAGCCGATGAGGTCTGAGGATGGTGAGTTGCACTGAGCTAGAACTGGTACAAACTACTAATATTAGAAAACGGCAATTTCTTCCCTTCGAACACGCCAACGAGGACACCCTGGAGGACCTTAAGTCCCAAGGTTTCCCCGTCGAGGCTTTGCACAAGATACACAGCCACAAAGGCAAGAGGTTCCCACTTGCTCTTCTCGTCCTTACAACCGTGCCGGGGGCAGGTGACATATTCCGGCAGACACATACAATACGTGGCCTGTCGAGAGTAAAAGTCGAGCCTCCCCATAGGCGCGGTCATCCCGCGCCAGTGCCACCGCTGTTAACTTTATGTACATGCAGCGGTCAACTGCTCCGCTCCCCCCATGTGCGTTAAGTGCCCTGACCCGCACAGCTCAAAAGCGTGCTCTCGGTCCCGTGATGCCGAATCCCCACCCGCGTGCGTTCTTTGCCTGTCTGTCCGGCGACACGGAAAACTTCAGAAGCTGTCCTCGCCCTTCTCGCCCCCATCCTACTAAAGCTGCAAAACCAGCTCCTACACCAGTTAATGAAAGTTTATTCCCGGCTCTCCCATCCAAAATGCCCCGTCAGGCCTATTCTCAGCCCCTTCGGGACCTCTATCGGCCCCCTCAGAGTCCCTATCGACCCCTCAGGGTCTCCCACCAGGCCCCACACCAGGCACAATCCTCATTGATCGATGACCGGGAAACAGTTTATTTGCTATTCGAAGCATCGACATAGGGGAGATTGCCATTCTAGCACGCAAACTGCCCGTTTCTCAGTCCCTTCGGGACCGTCTCCTTGCTCTTGCCGGGCACCACAACCATTTGTGTTCCCCATAATTTAGTCATGTACCAAATTCGTAAACTGCCTTAGTTAGGCACACTTTGGGGTCGCTTCCGATACGGCTGAAAGACCTTCCCAGGCCAAAGCCAGTCCCAGTTGGTGTTTAGTGGGTAGGCACTCTAGGTATTATAGTGAGTCCCACATAACCATGCAGCCGGCTGCGTGTTATGATTAGAGCATTCACCACCTCCCTTCTACGCTTCCCGGAGGATAGCCCTTTACTTTTGCTTCTGGACGCAAATAGAAATACGGCAATTTCAAGGTAAGAACCTAGATAGGTATGTCAAATCAGTTCTTAATACTGGCAGGTATGTTTGTATGACAATAAATATCGAAATGCTGATAAAATCATAATAAGCGGAAGTAACACTATCAAAGAACGTTGATAGCTTTGCAATATTCGTTCGGATTGCATTGCGGCTGAGCAGACAGGGAGATTATTCTCATAAATTATGCGGTTCATGTTCATTTCTATGTTGGATTTGTGTTCTGAGAATAGTAATTAACTGTGTCGGTAAACAAGAAAGTAAATACTTACACAGATATATTAATAAAGTACTCCTCTTTGAAATATTGATTAAATCACGATGACGTATAATCTACGTTATATATACAGTTATACTAGGTTTTTAGCCGCGACTTCGCTCGCGTGATTTTCGATTTAGAAACAACATCACCGCTTCCTGCCAAAATTAACAAATTAGATCACTTGATTCACCTCGGTGTTTATTCTTTGGTTTTAGTTGTCTGTCTCTCACAGGATTTTTTTCGGAGAAGTAGATGATTGAAATTTGGTATAGTATAGTTACCTATAATATCTTTCAGGAATACAGAAGTGAGTTTTTCAGAGTTTATGAAATGCGTTATATATATAACTATAAAAAAAAAAAAAAAAAAAAGAAAAAAAAAATATATATATAGAAATCAGAAATGCTTCAATAATTTTAATTTTAAATAAATGTAAAGAGTAAAAAGTAAATTAAGCGAATAATTTTTATTTTATACTAGCGGTCCGGCCCCGGTTTCGCACGGGTGATTGCTGGATCTCGACAACAGCGCCACCTAACGGGTCTGATTGTGCATCTAAACCATACAGGGATCCATTCAAACACACATAAAAATTTCTTTAAAATCCGTCGATATGCTTTTAAGTTCTAGCGACTCTAATGGACGGATATTTAGAGATAAATGTAAAGACTAAACAGTAAATTTAGTTTTGATAAAATAATGTTAAATTTCATGGTCTTCGTTTAACACGCACCTCCGATAAAATAGGGTTACAACTTGAGAAACCTGGATCTTTAGAAAAGCGAAAATAAACTCATGGATTCGTTATACAGTCTTTATTCTTGTAGTATTAGTATAAAGTGATACAAATTATATATAATTGAAAAGCTTACAAAAAATGTTTAAATGACATAAGCTATTTTTCAAATTTCCTAAAAATTCCTAATTGTAACAGTATTTTAGATAACTATTTGAACTTTTACTAACAAAAATACAGTATGACAAATGTAACAATTCTTATTATAATAAAAATTAGGCAGTTATTTACACTTTTTTCAACTAAACAATATTTATATAGCTGTAGACTTAGTAACAAAATCAACTCTAACATAAATATTCAAAAATTTTAACTAAAACAAAAATGAAAACTAACTATTCTAGGCATCACAATTTTATCGAATCACTTTACAGTACAAGTTCTGGTAGTACTTAATTAAGTTACGCTTAAATAATATTTGGTCAAACGTTCTCCTTAATGAAATAATGTTTAAATACTCAGTAGGAACTGTAATCATCACTATAAAATCAAAATCACAGATAAAATCCAAGTTTCAGTCATCTTTTAATTAGGGTGCATAATTATCAAAAAATTACTGGTATTTATTCAATTACAATTGGTTGTAAAAAGGCGCATAAAACTGGGGTATATGATTACTATTAATCAAACTCATCAAATCAGCTTTCTTCCTCTCGCTTATTGAGAGCTGTCTGATTTAAGCAAGTTTTAGTTCAGGCAGAACCTCAGGGTGTGTTCACCAAATTTTAGCTTCCGAAAATCCTTCGTCTTCATAAGAGTTCTTGTAATAAAGAACACAACGTGTTTCTTTCATGAATTTAACGACCCTGACGTCTTTTAATTTAATGTTACCCATACCAAAACGTAGTTCTGCATGTAACTTCTTCAGGGATATAAAGTCATTAAATAAAAGCTCATTCACCGAGTATGGAGGCCCAGTTTTTTTGGCTGTTCTTATAATTTGTGCATATTGAGAAGGCACGTAAAAGGCACGTAAATGGGGCCAAATTTCAACCTCCTTTTAATGCATTTCCAATTACCGAATGCACTGAATCGCCTTCATTTTGAGTATGTCCAGTCACTAAAAATTTGTGTGTAAGATTTCAGTCTATCGTATTTAAGTACGCAATAGGCGTATAAGGCAATTATAAACTTGTTTTTATTTTGCCCTCCGCAGTTGTCTGAATAAAAGGTTATGTCAATAGCAGAACCATAAATAATTTGAGACAATCTTTTTTCTATAAACTGGAGAATACAACTACCAATTTCATCAGAAACACGATTACCTATGTCCTCATGCCAGAAGTAACATTCAGTTGTTTTAGTTGCAAGGTTGGACACCGTACAGTTAAAACGGTTCAATTTACTTTTGTAGTAAGAAACAGATACGTCACCTTTTGGAACTGGTAGAACAGCTTGAAGATCATAAACTGCTATTATATTTGTTTCCAAAGCGTTATCTTTGACACACTGTTTTTCCTGTTGTGACAATTTTTTTTCCAAAAGGTGTTGATCATATATCTGTTGAAGATGTTGTTTGTCCTCTGCGATTTTATAAGCAACACACAGCTCACAGCGATCTTTTTTTGGCTTAAAAAACCTAAATTGAACTCTGTGTTAAAAATTTTTGCATACATTACATAATTGCTGTGAGGTCTATTATTAAGCCCACATTCTTCTACGTACTCACGGTGAAGATCAGCTATTGTTTTTCCACCCTCAATAAACTCCCTTGCAGTTTGCTGTCGCAAATAATGGCTCTCGATGCGGGGGATTGAATTAATATGGTTGCGAATAGATTCCTTAACACAATCAGGCAATTTGTGATGACTGTGATGTTAGCCTCTTTTGTCCTCTTCAACGGAATCAGCAGATGTCCTCTTCTTGATTACAGTTTGTATTACTCTATTATTGATGTCTATTGTACTCATGAAGAATGTCTTGCAGATTTGGATTTGACATCCCATTTTGGTCAAGTAAAATGCATGATTTAATTGTCTCCCTTTTGAGTAGTAGTGTATCTATATTTTCGCTTTATTGGCGCCATATGCCTGTTGTTAAAATCTCTTTTCCGGTTAATATCTTTAAGTTCCCAGAACTCTTTAAAAACAGCTTCTCTATCTACTTCTGAAAATTTTTCTTTGCACTTTAACCGACAGCGTTCACTACACGGTGGTTTAATTTTTCTAGCATCCTTCTTCACCTTTGTTTTTAGTGTTACGTAAGCAGACCCTTCATTTCTGAGGATTTTACATTTATTTTGTAACCATTCAGTTGGTTTAGCTACACGTTTTCTGCTTCGTTTTTTCGTGTCTGGTATTGTGTCATCTAGGCTTGAGTACAATGTTGATACTGAAGATGTAGCTGCAGGTGTAGCTTCGAAGTTAGCTTGGTTACCAACGTTGTCTTCAGTTTCGGAATCGTCAGAGATTTTAATGGAACGACGTTCCTCAATTTGAAAATCTGGATCTTTCACCGAATCATCACTATCCTCATTTGAAGTTGAATGAGAAGTGTAAAATCTGAAGAAGAATCGGTTGACGAGTCATCAATAGGTTTCTCGATTTCCTTGGAACTCTGGTCTTTAACCTCTATTGAACTTGTAGATGGTATCACTTCAGTATTGTAAGTGGCAGAATTACTTATTGTTATATCTGTAAATGCAAAATCGAATCAACAATTATAATGACTACTAAACAAAGGCAACTTTTATATCAATTTCACAATAAAATACTACCATATTTTTCACATTGAATCTGAAGATCATTTAGCAAATCGAAATTAACTTTCTCGATGGGATAGCTTTTGAAATGTTCACTTAGAGATAATAGTGTTTCAAATTCCGTAGTGTTCTTGCTGGAAATAATTCTTGTCTTATTTTCTGTAAAACACATTTTTAAATTAGCACATCGTTTCAGACATCAAAATTAAAGCCATCATTGCTCCGATTGCACGATTAAAAAAACCTCTTTCACTCTCAGCTTCGGGAACAGCTATGAAATCTTGATTAGCTCTTGCGAGGTTACATTGTGGTATATCGAAGTCAATTTTCCCGGTTTCTGATAGATTGTCAATAATATCAAAATCCGATTTTTTTCTTGATTCTGAAAAAAAATATTAACACGAACTTATGATGAAATTCACTTGTTTACATAAAGTTAGGCGCTTAAATTAGTTCGTTATACAAAATAATTTATGCTACTAACTTTTAAAATGACAAAAATAATCTGGTAAAAACAGGTAGGTAAGGTAAGTAAGTAGGTAAGTATAGTAGGCATCGTACCTTGCAAGTTTGTACCTTACAATCTTTTGATAATAATCGGCGGGTATATTTCTTTTATCCTTTAGAGCTAAATGCAGAATTATTTTGGCCCTAGAATCATAAATCAGATTCACAGCAAATATTTTGAAAATACCTAAACTTTGTTATAAAACAAGGTTACAAATCGAAATATTCAGACAAAAAATATAAATTTTTCGTCAAATACTGTTACAACGTGAAAAGTAAAACAATATTACAGTAAATCGCATCCATAATACTGATACAATACAAAACATATCACTTTATAATAGAAATATTGAGCTAGTTTGATTCAATTCTTTAACAATAAACTGTAATAATTCGACTTGTAACTGTTCATTAGACAAATTTATGTAAGCAAAAATATTATACCCGTCTAAAACACTGTTGTATTTTGATATTTTAACGCTCCCCCCTCTATATAAATATGTATGATATTGAATATAATTAGTTCCCCTTTATAATAAAAATTATATATATGTGACCAGGATTAATAAAATATGTTTTGATCTTTCTAAATGATCTTTCTAAAGGTTTAATAATAGGCCGTTTGTAATATTTTGGCGTGATCGTCTTAGTTAGGACCCTTATTTACGTTGTGTTTTAGTAACTTAGTTCTTTTAGGTGTCTTTTGGAAGAATGAATATTCACTATAGAGCAATTGAAAGCTATTGGTCGCGCCTTATAAGCTAAGTGAACCCCGTTCACGAAGACAGGGCTCGAGAAAGGTTAAGAACATAAAACGTCCCTATTCCTTTCCCGCTTGGAAAAGGCTCAAAATATACTTATACAAAATACCCGATACAAGGGCATCGCTCCCCTACATTTATTTAAAAAAAATGTAGGGGAGGCACACGGCTCCACACACGCCGTGCGCGGTGAGCGCCAACCATTTTGATGCACTCCCCCCGAAGGGAACGTTAATTCGGGAACTGGACCATAGTCCACAGCAAAATAACTGGCGAACCAGTAAAAGAGGCTTGGCCCTTGTTAGTGCGTAAGCACAAACATCGACCGAAGTCGCGCATGTCAATGCGTGTAAACGCCATACAGAATACGAACGAATCCAGACACAGTGAAAGTACGTCACACGGTTTAAGCAAATAGGCACTCTGGCCGTAAATCCTCCGTGAGCGTCACCTCCTGCTAGACCGCCGCTCCTGCAAACGTGATGTAAGTGTATGGCATCACCACCAATTGCATGATCAGCACGGCTACTAGCCGCAGAGCGTGTCATGAGTCTACCGCTCACCTCAAGGGAATGGGGTCGCACGTTGTGCGGCTTTCGGCCGCAGCCTTGTGAGTCTCCTCAGGTCCTCCCGCGAGCTACCACCCGCATGAGGTCGACACATATGCTCCACCAACCAATACAACGGCAGATGTAGCCAAAAGGCAGTTATAAGATAAGAGTAATAATTCGCCATCAGAAAGGGTTTGTGTCACTGACGTTGAGGTAATGCATTTTCGATCATATTTGCCTCACCCACCAACAAGTTGCCAGTTGTTGTTCAATCGTTCAAAAGTGGGAAAGTTACAGAGATATATTATTATTGTTATATAAAACATCGTGGAGGGCAGACAGTCTGCAGCCCCGTAATGAAGGGACCCGACTTGGGCAAAGCTACTTAGGTGTGAGTCAAACCAAGACGTAGAGAGCGCCATTGAGAATAGCGTCCCACCAAACAACCATTGCAGAGACGCAATGCTGCAGAACGCAACAATCATCAATACGACTATCGTCAGGCTTACACCATCCCAAGGTCCCACATACATCCCAGCAGACCATCACCACCCCCTCCACAAGAGTGCGTCGAATCAGGCGCAGCATACCCGCAGATCCATCACAAGACGCAATACCGCAAGAAGCAGTAAGCATCAATGCAACTATCATACGGATGGCGCCCCCTCACAACACACCCACATGATCCCTATCGACTTTGGTAACAAGTTTGTATTGTTGTTAACTAAAAAATATCACCAACGTATCATAGTAGCACGCTACTAAGACGCCAATAAACAAAACTCCACGTATCATAGCGCTAATGCACTAAGACATGAAGTTGAGTATGCATGTTACACTTAAAAGTGCTATCAAACACACCATCATCCCAATTAGAAAGATAGACGACGCATCGCTATGCGCTACGACGCCGTCTTCAAACGGTATGGGTGTGCGATGTCCACGAGAAATCCGTATTGCTACAACAAACCCGCTTACCACCGGCACTAAGATGTTGTTAGTTGTATACCTTCATCGACCAGAACTACAAGAATGCGTCGAATCAGGCGCAGCACATCCACAGATCCATCACAAGACGCAATACCGCAAGTAGCAGTAAGCATCAATGCAACTATCATACCGGTGGCGCCCCCTCACAACACACCCACATGATTCCTATCGACTTTGGTAACAAAGTTTTTATTGTTGTTAACTAAAAAATATTACCAACGTATCATAGTAGTGCGCTACTAAGACGCCAATGAACAAAACTCCACGTATCATAGCGCTAATGCACTAAGATATGAAGTTGAGTATGCCTCTTACACTTAAAAGTGCTACTAAACACACTCATCATCCCAATCCGAAAGATAGACGACGCATTGCTATGCGCTACGACGCCGTCCTCAAACGGTATGGGTGTGCGATGTTCACGGGAAAGTCGTATTGCTACAACAAACCCGCTTACTACCGACACTAATATGTCGTTAACTAAAAACTGCACCAACGTATCATAGTAGCACGCTACTAAGACGCCAGTGGACAAAACTCAACGTATCATAGCGCTAATGCACTAAGACATGAAGTTGAGTATGCTGCTTACACTTAAAAGTGCTACCAAACACACTCATCATCCCAATTCGAAAGATAGACGACGCATCGCTATACGCTACGACGTCGCCCTCAAAAGGTATGGGTGTGCGACGTCCACGGGAAAGCAGTATTGCTACAACAAACCCGCTTACCACCGGCACTAATATGTTGTTAACTAAAAACTGCACCAACGTATCGTAGTAGCACGCTACTAAGACGCCAGTGGACAAAACTCAACGTATCATAGCGCTAATGCACTGAGACATGAAATTCAGTATGCTGGTTACACTTAAAAGTGCTACCAAACACACTCATCCCAATCCGAAATGATAGACGACGCATCGCTATACGCTACGACGTCGCCCTCAAACGGTATTAGTATGCGATTTCCACGGGAAAGCCGTATTGCTACAACAAACCCGCTTACCACCGGCACTAAGATGATATGTCTAGGACACATCGGTTAGCGAGTCCAAGTTTACCTCGGACCAATTGCTCGTGAAGCAGCATTCACGCCACCATAATAATCCTTTTCAAGTCCCTAATAAGGACTAGTCATTTTGCTACAGTAGTAAGAGCAGTTGGTCGCCCAACCACCCCATATAATGCTAATGCATCAAGAAGACCTTCAATAGTATTGCTTTTGTATCATAGACCTTACTTTCATAAGTCATTCATATATAGGACTTGAACCCACGGCCCTACTATTGTAATGCAAATTCATCATAGAGACCTTCTATAGTATTGCTTTTGTATCGTAGATCTTACTTTCATAAGTCATTAATATATAGGACTTCAACTCACGACCTTACTATTGTAATGCTAATTCATCATAAAGACCTTCTATAGCTATATTTAGCATATATATATATATATATATATATATATATATATATTGCTTTTGTATCATTGAGTTTATTATCATAAGTCCCTAAATAGTCATTGTGCTACAGTACTTCAAGCAGTAGGGCTCCCGACCACCCACTTATATATGTACAACTGCAGGTATGTATCTCCGGCAACTCCTCCATACAAGACATCTATACCTGAACACCTTCCACAACTTAGGAAAATTTTCTTTTATACGTGAACTCCTTCCATGACTTAGACAATTTTTAACAAATTTTCTAATTATCTTATAAATGTTATTTATCTTTATTTTTATAATATTTTCGACTTGTATTTCTATTATTTATCATATTTTAAATATTTTTACAAGTTTTTAAATAAATTTATTTATTCTGTAAGACAATATTTTGCCTTTAATTTACTATATTATTTGTCTAATGTCTGAAATGTATTTAATTTTGTGCTTATTAATGTAATTTTATTGTTTCACATATGTCTTTTAAGACTATTTTTAATTATTATTAGTAAAGATGGGCCGTCACAATATGTAACACTTCTCGTCTAAACAAACGCACGTCTACCATTTATAACACTAAATGTAACACTAATAGAGATCATTCTCGAGTCAAAATGCTATGGTCTTAGTCATGTACCGTTACAACTTCATTTTGGAGAAGATAGTTCATAAAATTTTAAGTATTTCTGTGTATTTAACTCAAAATTCGTCTTTTTCGAGTTGTAACACTATTTTATCGGAGGTGCGCATAATGTTTATTAGTGATATTTGATACATATCCTTCACCCCATTGAATGATAATTGGCTCCATAAAATAGTTACTTAGTACTTACTGATATTTACATATTTTACGTTTGAGTAGACTTTAAAATTTCATAAATGTACGAGTAGTTCTTTATACGGTGAATGTTTAAAATAACTACTGTAAGCGACGCATTATAAAATATTTATTTATTATGTGACTATTTGTTCTCTAATGCTATTGATATATTATGTATATTGTTTGATTCTTGTGTACCGTCATGTAGAAATAACATAAGTAAGAAGCGCTCTCGAACAACCGCTGCACCCACAAGTACATTATCGGAAATCATTTCTTAGACGGGCGGGCAGTTGCGCACATACACTCGTTGCACGCGGCACGGTTCTTCGAACGCCTTTAATTTACTCGTGAAATCGTGGTTTCATTCTATAAACTATAAAATGATCCTTCGCGCCAAATCCAGGAACCAGGACTATGTTTAGTACTCCACCAAATAATAGAATTATGTCGATAAAAAACCGCGAAAAGTTAAACGAGAGATTAGAAAATGCATCCGAGCTCGTGCTTGCGAACGACAGAGTTGCGGGCAGTTTGCAAAAAGTTGAACCTTCTGGAAATAAAGTTTCATCTCTGCAAAGATCGACTAAAAATGAATCGGTCACCTCGGCCACGGAATCTTCATAGTCACGCTTAAGACGTAAACAGCTTGAGCTGGCAGCTGCTGAGGAAAAAGCAAGAATTCACATGAAGCTTATTGACAAAAGGCTTGAGTTTGATTTAGCAAAGATAGAAGGCAGCCGTGCGTCAGAATGTCAATTAAAGACGAGTCAAGTTAGTAGAAGCATCAAGAAGTAGCCTTTTGTGGAGTAGGAGCTGGAGACCAGCAATTTGCAGCAGTCACCTTTACTGCAACATAAGGCGGCAGCGTCAGCGACATCGGAGGCAGCGCGGGCACCTCTTGTTGACCCAGTCCGTGCACCGGCCCACCACACGTCTGTCAACAGTATCCTTCAACTCGCTCACACACTGAAGAACATTATGGTTACGTCGTCTAGTAATCAGAATGAACGATTGCTTACCCGATTGTCTACACCTAGAGAACTACCTCCATTTAGTGGAGATTGCATCGAGTGGTTGCACTTTAAGAGTGCCTATGAGGAATCTACATGTGTATGTCAATTTAGTGACTTCGAGAACCTATGGCGACTACGTCGAGCACTCAAAGGTGATGCCAAGGAGGCAGTTACTGACCTATTAATCGGCAACACGTCACCAGCTGTTGTCATGGAGACACTGGAACTGAGGTTTGGTCAATCTGATTTAATTATTCAATATCTCACTTTTCAAATGAAAAGGCTATCTCCATTGTCTACTAATTATCAGCATGATGTCATTTTGTTTTCAATGAAAGTTAATAACTGTGTTGCAACCCAATACGCATTAAATCAGCATGATTATCTACGTAGTCCAGAACTGTCAGCTACAATACTCTCCAAGCTACCTAGTATATTGTTAAGTAAATGGACCGACTACGCATATAATAAGCTATCATGCAATGTACCTAAGCTTCAAATGATAGGTTCATTTCTCAAGCAAGAAGCGGAAAAAATTTCAGCTGTAGGAGTCACACATTTGCGAGACTATAAAAAAAGCGAACCCATACCACCTGGCAGAAAGTTTGATGATAGATCTCGCTTCAATAATTACAACCGACCTGTCCTAACTATAGCCTCGGAAACAACCAGCACTAAGTTACGCAAATATTGTATAAAATCGCCTGTCGTCTGTTTAAAAGGGCTATGAGAAAAGATCGATGGAGGTATGTAAAATCGAAGGGCTTATGTTATTGCTGTTTACTAGATAGACATGATCAGAAATCTTGTCCGGCGGCCTTATGCGACACAGACGGGCACATCATCGTTTCCTTCATTTTAAAAGGCCTAATGCACCTTATATACAAATGCCTGACCAAGAGCGAGAAGAGGAGACGTCACCTGTATTGGAGCCGTCGTCACGAAATGAGACTGTGGCTCATGTCATGGCTCCGAACCCGAACAACGCGCTGTGACAGCAGGGCGCGCTTGCGCCGTACAATGCGCACACCGGGCAGCGACGCCGCTTCCTCTAGTGGCGGTCATACTCATAGAAAACAGAAAAACATGTCTTATTCCGTGTTCTGTGGTCATACTAGCGGCAGTGAAGTGCTACTAAAAGTGGTAAAAGTGAATATATGTGGCCCAAGTGGTAGTGTAACGACTTACGCGTTGTTAGATGATGGTGCATCCGTTTCGATGATCGATAAAAATCTAGTTAAGGAATTAGGTCTATCACCTACTCAACACTACCCTGTGAAATTTATTGATGCTTTTGATATTGAATTATATCAGTCTGATCCTCATATATGTACAAACATTTCTGGCTTTTTCGAAAATGTATTTTACGATGTGACATTTCAACAGGTAGATAAATTAAAATTACCTAAGTTAAATACACAGAAATACTTAAAAACATGTCCGTAGTCGATAATTTAAACTGTAAATACTTGTTACGTGTAAAAGATTTTGTATGTAAACAATGTGTGGTGCCTCGCTTACTGATAGGGCAAGATAATTATTTTCTATTAGCGCCTTTAGAAGTGCTGCATGGCAACAAACAAAAGCCATACGCTACAAGATGCCGACTAGGATGGTCCATTCATGGTTGCTACGGTCTTACTCACTCCTCTGTGAACGGGCACATATTGCATCTTGCACATTCCGAGCAGCAGGAACAGGTAACCAATATAGATCAATTAAATGACATAGTTAAAAAATCATTTGAATTGGATTCCATCGGAGTTTAGACTTTACGACGCGAAAATACGGCAGGCACATCTGAGAGCGCTACGTATACTTGACGAGACAGCGCGTCACATCGGTAATCAATGGGAGGTTGGCTTACCTTTCATTAAGGACGAGTTTTCCATGGCGGACACATATGCCTACACGCAATACAGACTACAAGGTATGTTAAATTTTTTTTTAAAATCAGACAGTGATTACGCGGAAAGACATCGGAACGAGATGAAAAAGCTCTTAGAAACGGCTACGCGCGGGAACTTAAAGAAAATGAATTCTCGACTGCTGGCCACGTTTGGTATCTATCATACTTTGGGGTTCAAAACCCTAATAATTCCGGAAAACTAAGGTTAGTATTTGACTGTGCGGGAAAGGTGAAAGGTGTTTGCCTAAATGATTACTTACTGACGGGTCCCGATTTATATAATTCTTTATTGGGTATTGTTAACATAAAATTGTTTTAATAGGCGATATTAAAGGTTTTTTTGTCTAAATTAAAATTCGTTCTGAAAATCAACACGTATTTCGATTTCTTTTGCAAGAAAGTGCAGAGGCGCCCTTAAAAAAATGTGTTATGCAAAGTTTATTGTTCGGCGCCACTTGTTCACCATTCATCGCACAATATATAAAAAATAAAAATGCTGCAAAATATCAGGATTTATATCCCGAAGCCGTCGATGTAATTATTAATAATCATTATATGGACGATTGTTTACATTCATGCGAATCAGAGGCCATGGGATGAGCAACCTCCAGCAGGGGGAGGGAGGCGGTGAATGCTCATAGCATACCACGCAGCCGGCTGCGTGGTTATGTGGAGACTTTTACCCACTAAACACCGCCTTTATGGATTGGCTTACCGATCTGACGAGAGATCTCTAAGCCGTATACGGACGCGACCCTCCTACTAAGGAGGGTGCGAAAATGGGGGCCGCGTAGGTCATGACAGGTCGTATGCAGACCTTATATAGGGTTCGCTTGTTGCGGAGGGACATTTTGCTTTGTCTGCCCAACATGCTGTTGAGCCTACGCCTGAGGGTCCAGAGAGTCTACAGCCGAGGCTAGAGACTTCTTGAAGCCCTTCCAGTTGGTGTAGGTTTTGGAAGTGGGAGTTGGAGGTGGCTGATGGCCAAGAAGGAGGAATACACAATTGGTGCAACAAATAACTGCTATACATAAGGCAGGTGGGTTCGAGATAACGCGTTGGACGAGCAATAGCAAACGGGTTTTGCAATCAATCCCCTCTGATGCGCTCGCGCCTACTGCTTTGGCATTCATACATGGAGCTACGAATATAACTGAGCACACTCTCGGTTTGATGTGGTAACTGATTAGATTTAAAATTACTCTTAATAGAATTTCACCAGATGTTTTGAATGGGTTGGAATCCCCTACAAAAGCGCAAATGTTAAGCATTATTATGTCCGTATATGATTTACACGGTTTTCTTTCACCTTTTATAATTAAAGGAAAAATTATTTTTCAGAACGTACATCGTAGCGGAGTTGAGTGGAATTGCCGCATTCAACCCGAAGAGCATGCTTTGTGGATCAGTTGGTTAAACGATTTACGAAGCTTAAGTTCACTTCGTATTCCACGGCACTACTACAGTGCACATGAATGGGTTGAATGCCACTCGGACGCTCAATGGAAAAATGTACGTAACTTGTCGACTGATAACCATATCTATGATCGCCACATTTTTGATAAACAAATGCATATTTTTTGTGACGCTTCTTCAAAAGCGTATGCAACTGTTATTTATTGGCGGTTTACACGTTCGGATGGTCGTGTACTAGTTTGTTTTGTAGCTAGTAAAAGCAGAGTAAGTCCGTTACGCCCGGTGTCTATTCCAAGGCTCGAACTCCAAGCTGCATTGTTAGCAGCGTGACTCGCTGCTACCGTACAGAACGAGCACAAAGATACACAGACCGGGACGCGGTACTTTTGGACGGACTCAAGTAAGGTGCTACATTGGATCCGAAGTGATCCACGCAATTATAAACCTTATGTGGCTCACCGTTTAGGTGAAATAGACGAATTGACGAAGTCGAGTGAATGGCGTCACGTTCCCACTGGCTTTAACACGGCGGATACAGCTACGCGCGAAGATGCTCCTCCGCTTGCTTACTCTAGCGACTGGTTTGAAGGCCCTTCTTTTTTGCGCCGCACGGAAGACCAGTGACCCAAGGACCTTAAGCGTATTAGAGCGTATTAGAGTCAGTCGGTCAGTGCATGTGGTCGTAGAACACGATACCTCAAATTTACCTTTGCCTAACGAAGATAATATCTCGAATTGGACCACTCTCCAGCCAGGGTCTCGTCAGCGTAAAGCTAGAGACTTGACGTTCTTCTAATAAAGGAGGCAGAGAACCTATTACAAAAAACAAAGTGTCAACTCGACAGTTTTAGCACAGAACTGTTATGCTTAAAACAAAATAAGCATCTGCCGTCGAACAGCCGCTTACTGCAGGTGTCACCTTATGTCGACGACTTAGGCATTTTGCGGGTGAGCGGTCGTATTGACAAGGTAGTGGGTGTTGAGTACAACACTTGCAGGCCTGCTATTTTAGACGGTGGACATAGGATTACTCGCTTGCTAGTGGAACACTACCACAGGCAAGCATTTCATAGTGCAAATGAGCTTGTCGTAAATAATTTACGGCAACATTATTGGATTTTAAAGCTTAGACCTACCGTTCGCACTGTTGTATCCCGTTGTTTATTTTGCCGCTATAGGCGCGCTACGCCCCAGCCACAACGTATGGCTGACCTGCCTGCCGCTAGACTACAACACAATAGGCGGCCTTTCAGCTACTCCGGTGTTGACTTCTTCGGACCCCTCGAAGTAACCGTCGGACGCAGAAGACAAAAAAGGTATGGAATGCTCTTTACTTGCCTCACAGTCCGTGCGATCCATATCGAGGTAACTGAGGACCTTACGGCCGATTCCACAATAATGGCATTAAGACGCATGGAAGCTCGTCGTGGTATGCCACTAGTAATTATTTCCGATAACGGCACGAACCTGAAGGGCGCAGACGCAGAGCTGAAGAAAAGCATATCAGAGCTAGACACAGAGGCAGGTCGCGAGGCTGGAGCTATACGAGGCATGGAATGGAGATTTATTCCACCAGGTGCCCCTGAGATGGGGGGATCTTTGGAGAGGATGATACGTACAGTCAAATCGTCACTAAATGTAATTTTAAAAGAACGCGTCCCTCATCCTGGTACACTGGTAAGATTATTAGCTGAGGTGTAGGTGACAGTTAATAGTCGACCAATTACACATGTCTCCAATGACCCAGAAGCACTCACACCCAATCACTTTCTGATTGGTGAATCATCGACAGGCCCACAATTTGGTAAGTTTGGCGATTTTGATCTTTGCTTAAGAAAGCGCTGGCGCGTGGCACAAAGACTAGCAGACATGTTTTGGTCTCGCTGGCTAAAAGAATATTTGCCAACTCTGCTCCCTCGTCAAAAGTGGACACAAGAATCGAAGTCCTTACAGGTAGGTGATTATGTCATTATTGTCGAACCGAATGCTGATCGCAATTGCTGGCGAAACGGGGTAGTGAGTGCGACCCATGCAGCCAGTGACGGACGCGTTCGTATAGTAGATGTTCGCACACGTACGGGTGTGATGCGGAGACCGGTAACGCGCGTCGCTCTGTTATCACCACGGCATTGTAGTGCTAACTAGTAGCGACGCATTATAAAATATTTATTTATTATGTGACTATTTGTTCTCTAATGCTATTGATATATTATGTATATTGTTTGATTCTTGTGTACCGTCATGTTAGAAATAAATTAAGTAAGAAGCGCTCTCGAACAACCGCTGCACCTACAAGTACATTATCGGAAATCATTCCTTAGACGGGCGGGCAGTTGCGCACATACACTCGTTGCACGCGGCACGGTTCTTCGAACGCCTTTAATTTACTTGTGAAATCGTGGTTTCATTCTATAAACTATAACTACATTCAAATAAAAAAAAACATTAAAGGAAATTTTACGTGCTGACGTGTTCGGTGGTAAAGCGGCGAAGAATAACTTAAATTAATAATAGTAAAATAATTTAATCAGATTTTACGTCATCGTGTCAATTTTAATCAAAGAAGAGTATTCTATTAATATATCTATATATTTACTTTCTTGTTTACCGACACAGTTAATTAATTTTCTCAGAACACAAATCCAACATAGAAATGAACATGAACCGCATAATTGATGAGAATAATCTCCCTGTCTGCTGCCGCAATGCAATCCGAACGAATATTACAAAGCTATCAATTTACTTGGATAATGTTTCTTCCGCTTATTACGATTTTATCAACATTGCGATATTATTTATTGTCATACAAACATACCTGCCTGTATTAAGAACTGATTTGACATACCTATTTAGGTTCTTACCTTGAAATTGCCATTTTCCAATATTGGTTAGTTTAAAATCTTACATTCAACTAAGAATTCTAAATTTAAATTAACGCCTCAAAAAACTAAAGTAAAAAAAAAAACAGCTGCTCATTTGTGTCCGAACAATAATATCTGACAAAACAATTTTTGCAAAGCTTTATTGCCATTGATTATAAACGATGATGTGCAAGCTTGATTATTCATTGATTGTTCATTAATTCTCCCTTATCAGGCTTTTTTATAGAATGCGGGTGACAAACGACACACAACCTACCTGATGGTATGGTGGATATTGTGGCTCATAGACGTTTACGTCTATCTTCGATTAACAATCAAAATGCAGATGCGTTGTCACCTTTGAGGACTAAGATGGAATGCCTCGTTTCTAGTGAAAAGGCTTTTCGGTTCTCACTCACCATAAAAAACTCAACAGCATTAAGCTGTTATTTCACGTTGAATTTCTGTGAGAACGTGAATTTCGCTCGATCGTGCTATAACAATAGTATGGCATGGTAGCATTACGTGAGTAGATAAACGGAACAGAGATAAAGCTTCATACAACCGCGCGAATCGGTTGCATTACTACAAGCACGCGAGGCATGTGTGCGTGACCACTGGCCGTTTGTCGCGTACGCGGTGAGACTGTAAAAAAACCGGTTACCCTGGCACAGCCAGTTGACAAATCTCAGGGTTAGTGCGACGTACGTTGTTTGTTTTGTTAGTTGCAATTTTGAATATTTTAATGTAAAAACGTGATGTTATTAATAATGATTGTTTATTTGTACTGTGTGTATGAATAATACTAGAAAAAATAAAAATATTTCATACTTAAACCATCCCAAGGAGTAAAACAGGTAAGTAAAGATTTCATTATTACATTTTCAAGTAAGTTCCTTTTTTTATTGTATGATTTTTTTAATGAGAAGAGTGTACTACACGGTGTGTTTTTACCTCTTTATTTTTATTACAAGGTTTGACTAAACATTTATATGCATGTGGGTGGGTTGGTATGTAGTAGGTATTTGTGTTAAATTCACATATTGCAAGTAAGATTTGAACCACTTCCCGACGTCTGATTGAGTTGAAATTTTGTATACCGTAACTTCAGTGACGATGCAATAATATGATAAATATTAGCTGATGCTGCAGCCAGGATTGTATCCTTACTAGAGAATAACTCTTCAATGGGTAGTAGCAGGGTCACGAAATTTTTGTGTGTTAGTTTAATTTTGACAGTTTAACACGATTTTTAACATGAACTGCTGCTGAAGCCAGCATTGTCTCCTTACTAGGGAACTATTCAACGCTTAGTAGCATTCACCACAAACTGATGCTGCAAACAGAATAGTCTCCTCACGAGGGAACTACTTAACAGCTATAGTAAACTTTATGTTAGATTCAGAATTTACACCATTAAAAGAAACAATAAATTATTAAAAAACAAAAATTATGAAAAAGAAAATTATTAGAGCAAGTAATTTGTAAAGTATTCTATCACACTGAATAATAAAACTATTTAACAAATGTTTTCGTTAATTTGTCTTCACCTATTGTGACAACCCTACCAAAATAGGTAACAATTTTGCAAGTCCTTAAGAAGCTTTATCTCTGTTCCTTTTACCTACTCAAGTAGTAGCATTCTACTACTTATCAAACCACGTAATACACACTTGCTACATAATACTAATTTTGTTAAATGTAGTAACCCTTCTTCTCACTTTCTTCATTACCAAAAATATGTACGTCGATTTGCAGGCATGTTTGTAAGTAAAAAACAGCCCTCTCACTGGTAAAGCTAATAAATATCGATCTTTTATCATTCACATCATATAGAATGAAGAGTACTCTACATTATTTTATTTTTAATGTTTGATTTATTGTTTCTATTGAAATGAAATCAGACGCTGTTATAAATATTAAAAAGCTTCCTTTGCCGAAGATACGTAATCCTAAATAGAATATACTTTTTAATAGCTCGTGAAGTTGCTCCAGTTCTAATAGGTTTTTTTTTTGGGATAATGGTACTAAATGAGCATACAGTCCACCTGATGGTGAGTGGTTTCTGCAGCCCATAGACATCTACATCAATCCTCAATCACGAAAATGCGTTGTCAACCGTGAGGAGTAAGATGGAATGCCTCTTTTCAAGTAAAAATGGTCTCCGGTTCTCTACACTCACAATACAAAACACAGCAGCGCTAAGCTGCTATTTCGTGCTGGTATTCTGTGAGAGCGTGGTCCTTACCCGTTCGAGCCGACCCCATTCGTACTACCGCTATAATACTAATGTAGCTGCAACATGGCTCTACCATGTTTGAAAGGTATATTGATCCTGAGTTCGGTGGAAGCTGCAACTTGTCAATAGTACGCTATAAATATTTCAGCTGACTAAATACTCGAGTGGAAACTAAAAATAGGTACTAAGCTCTACCCTTAATCAATTCTCCAAGTACCAACTTTCTATATTTGGATCTCATACCTATATTTTATTTCAACTACCGACGCGCGCTGGTTTCGCACCAGGTAGGATCTGTGTGTGTGCTATTTAGATTTAAGATAATCAAAGGCGATTTATTTTATAACATTTTCGTTTTTTTTTCAAACAACTTCTACTAGTTTTTCGGATAAGATATAGTCTAGATCTCCTCGTGCCGGTTCAACCATTCCGACTATTAGCCCAGGTAAACAAATAGACAAACTAAAATTTAAAAATTAATGGTCATTTGTTTTAATGGCGTGCAAGTCACCTCTCAGCTTAATATAAGGTAGTTGTTTCGATATTACAGACAGACATTTTCATTTTTTTAATATGTTATTCATAGCTTATAAAGAAAAAATATTTATATTTTTTATATGAATGAATTTAATTCCATTCCACTATAGAAATTAACAGAATTGTTTTATTTAAGTATACTGGGTGAGAGCCGTAGGAAAAAATAATACAGATATACCGCAACTCATAATTTCAGATATATAAAGGACTTTGGACTTAACAAACAACGGTATCTTAAAGGACACTGGCAATTAAGGCTTCGCGCACGTCCTCAGACAGCACTCCCCCGACAGACTGCACTGTAACGCAACTTGGCAGAAGCCCGCTCTGTCTTTGTTGGACCTCGTAAATTGCTAACGTCTCATAAAATGCAACTTGTGCATTTGATATTAGCTAGAGCTAATGAAAGCAAGGCGACATTGGATGATAAATGCACAATGTTATAAGAAATAACTTTTTGGTGAAAATATATTGATTATTTTGGAGCGTCTGAGTGAAGTTATAAAACTAGAAGGAGTTAGAAATGTCAATGTCAATAGTCAATATGTCGGCAAAAATCAGAATTACAAACACGTCTGTGTCAACCACGGTACTATACTGATAAAAAATATGGATATATGGTAAGGCTGCAATTCTCTTATTCCAGAACATGGACATAATCAAGTGACTGTCGTGTATATAACAACCAAGTCACACTAACAAATATAGTTGATTTTATTGCAAAAAGAAAAATATTTTTCGGCTTTTTTATGGTTTATTTTAGAATCAAAATCATCAAATCTACAAAGGGACAACGTGTTTTTGCATCTGTGAATACTTCAGACAGACACATGGTTATATGTTACAGATGGTACAGAGTGTTATATGTTTATCTATGGGGTTTTGGAGCAATCATGAAGTGTTCTTGTACAATATTAATACTATAAGGCATATTATGCATTCAGTCTTAAATACCTTTTCACATTACGTGAATAGAGGAGTGTGAGAATTGCCATAGTTTAAGGATATATAGAGAAGGAGTGTAGAAAGCTAAAATTTATAAATAAAATGTGTTAAATACAAATACATTAAATTTATTAAATCAAGCAATGTGTTGTTTATGTTCATACTTTGAGTATTCAACCAACTGGAGAGGCCATGCGCGGTTATTCCTAAACAAAAAGTCTGTCAATTTCAGGGGGTGGGGCACAAGAAAAACACACTAAAGGTACTGACGATACGTCCATTTAGTACACTTCCAAATGTGCATCCATTTGAAATAAAAATGTATCCAGATACGGTACCATTGACGATACTTCCATTTGGACGCATAGCGTCACTTCGAACTTGGCAGTCGTACGGAATGGAAATAAATAATAATATGGATAATAATACTTTATCGGCGGCAGCAGCAGCGTTCTTTCATTAAAAAGACAAAAAACCTAAACGTGACAATCCATCGTAATCTTCAAAGATTACAACGCATCTATATTTTGATTCTCAATTGAGGATACATGTAAATGTCTATGGGCCACAGCACCCACCACCAGGTGGACTGTGGGCTAGTTTGTCACTCCAGTTCTAGATATGGTATATATTATGGTGGAGCAATATCATTGACCGAGGTTGAAATTAAAGAAATCAACATATAGAGGATATTTTTCTTTGTAACTATACGTGGTAGAGCAACGTTGCATCTTTATAATGGATGTAGCACAAATGGGTCGGCTCGAACGAAGAAGGACCACTATCTCACAAAATAGCATAAAATAGCAGCATAAATCTGCTGCATTTCGTATGCTAAATGTAAAGAACCGGATAATATTTTTACTGGAAACGAGGCAATGACAATGCATTTACATTTTGATTCTTATTCGATGACAGATTCAGTCTATGGGCTACAGTATCAACTTAAAATCATGTGGACTGTGTACTCGTTTGTTGGCTAACAAACAAGTACACAGTTCATAGTTTACATAATAAAAACATATTTAATCCAATACACAGTTAATGCTTGACAAACAGAACACATGTACTACCATCAACACCAAAACAATAACTGACGCAATAACGTCCAAAAAATGGACGCCGGTTCGCCCATTCACTGACGATTCGGAGTATAGTTGCCGGCACGAAAGGTGAGCACAGATGAACTATGGAGGGGGTTGAGCCAGCGTATGTACACTGTCGGCCAAAATTATTAGGTACTGTTGTTATTTCAATTCATAATTGAATATTTTCGCTGACTTTTTTTCGAAATTCTGAGTCGTTAACTCATTTAACTATACGAAGTACAGTAGCTACGTAGACATTAGTTGCATTAGCAGTCTGTTTATAAACGTCTATCATATCGTTTTTATCATACGTTTTTCGCAATACCTAATTATTTCATGTAACAAAACACTGAATAGACCATTTGTCGGAATTGTCTATTTAACACCGAATTCTTTCTTCTCTGCATATTTAGCCCAAAATCCGAATGCTCAAATTATAACACAAAAAAAAAATAACAACAAGAAATATCAAAAACAAGAAATACACAAACAACAATTAACAACGAGGTAACACCACAATTAACAAAAATAAGCTAATTAAAAAGTTGTCACTAAAATTGCTCTCCAGTGTACGGTAGTCGAATGATACGTGCGAACCCAATAGACGACGAGAATCGGCTGACGAACCAATCACGTTGAGCGTCATCGTGGTTAACGTCATATCGATCAATAAAAAGTGTGCTCACGACTCGTGGCGGCAATTATACTTCCATTTGGCGTGGCGACGTTTTTGACATTGACGGACGGCCGCGGACGACGTCCATTTGGACTGGACGCATGGATTTCAATCCATTTGGAAATCCAGAGCTGGATGAAGTCCATCGAAATGTAATATGTTTTTACCATTCATGGAACGATTTTGGACGATTACCACTCCATTTGGGTTAATGGACGTATCGTCAGTGGGTACCATAATGTTTACTTCACTACAAATGCAAAATTGAACCGCGTCACTATACACGCACACTACAGCATTTGTGTTAGTGTTCATTGCATACCATCAAATTGTACACGTGTCGATACACTGGTGCCGCTGTCTACATGCTTAAGCAACGTAAGGCAAGAACTATGTTAATATTTTTATCGACAAACAAATCACCATAGTGAAAGAGATTTTTAGTATATTTTCATTCATTATCTACAGCCCTTCTCAAGTCCGCTGCTGAATATAGGCCTCCCCTAAGGGGTGCCACAAAGCACGGTTCTAATCCACCTGCATCTATCGACTTCCTGCATGTCTTACTAGGTCGTCACTCCATCTATTGAGGGGTCGCCCTACACTTCACCCACCGGTAAGAGGCTGCCACTCGAGCACCTTTTCCCCATCGGTTGTCGATTCTTCGAACTATATGGCCGGCCCATTGCCACTTTAGCTTATTCTTTATTTTAGCTTTAGCTTTAATTAAAATTAAAGCTAATCCGTTGGGCTATGTCAGTCTCTCTGGTTGTACTGTGTATATCCCCACCTGCATAGCCGTCTCCGTAGCTCGCTGAGCGACTTTGAGCTTCCTCTGTCCTTCCACTCGTTGCTGAGGTGGCCTGTCTTGAGCATCCTCACAAATACCACTTACCCTCTTGCCTAGTAAAATGCTTGAAATCTTCAGGACAAGGTCTTCTTGACAATGGATCTGCGTTGCTATGAGATTTCCCGCTGCGGTGTTTGATCACAAAGTCGTATTCCTGCTGTTGCTGGGCGGTGCTGTTAGCCTTCTCAATCTTCTCCTTCCTTCTCGAGATCGATCGCTTTCCCTATTATTATTTTTTCCTTATTATTCCCTATTAACTATTTACAGTTCGCTTAGGGCAGCTGGATCGAAGATGGACCTTTCCCAACAACCGTCGCACCTTGGGCTCTATCTTTTCTACACGTCATCTCTTTGTAGATTTGATGGTTTTGATTATTTTTTGCATGAAATACACTGCAATTCAGCATTTTTGTCGGAGCTAAATTGACTGACACGATCGCTTGCGAATTGGCGCACGACGCGGAGTAACTAGTTTTATATAACGGGTATGAGTTGGACTCTCGTACCTACTTTTACAGAGGGGTATGAGTGTTCATACTACTAATGTGAAACATATAATAAATAGTCTGTCGTTTGTTTTCGTTCATAATTCCAATGTAAAGCACACAACAAACTGTGGTAAATTTGTCAGAGACTATGTCTGTGTGGCAGAATTTTAAAATATTGCCAACGGTTAGGAAATTACTGACAGAATGACCGAAAGAGCTATGGATTTTGCGATTTTTTTAATTTTATTTTTTTATAAAATAGATAGTAACTGTTCCTTTTCCAATAGACTGTGAAGGGTACGTCAAGACAAAAAAGCGTTTATTATGTAGTATTTTGTTTATGTATAATAAAATCCTTTACCAGTTTAAAGTTAAATAGAGTTTGCTTTATTCAAACTTAAAAGTCTAACAGACAAATCAGAGAAACAATTCAACAATTCAACAAATTCTACTTTTATATTTTTATACAAATATTGGTTCCGTACAATAATATATTTAAAAAAAACCTAAAATTATAGTGACGTTGGGCCTGAATAGCTCGGGGGTCAGTATCAGCGAAGAATACAAGCATGGTTTCTATCTCGCTGGCATCAATGAAATTGATAATTGCAATATTTCCAAGTCGTGTAGTGGCGGTTGAGAATATCCACTACCCCATATCTTCCCGTGGGTGTCGTTAGAGGCGACAGAGGGACACAAAAAAAGGAGATGGGCAGCAGCATCTTCCTAATAAACAACAATAACATAATAAAAAACTGCGGTTGCCAACCCGCTCGCCAAGCGTTGCAACTATGGCAAATATCCCCCCACAAACGCAACTATACGGCTCCCAGTCCCCGGCGGCCCCGTTATTCCTGGCTACGGTGGCAACCATGGTAACGGCGGGGCAGGGGGTGCTAAGAATCTCCGGTGGAGGTTCGGTTGCCACCTACGACGACTCGACCTGGCAACGTATAACGCACGCACCCTGAGGACTGACGAGAAGATACTGGAGCTGGAAGATGAGGTAGACAAGTTGCGCTGGGATATTATTGGATTATCTGAGGTCCGAAAAGTGGGGAAGGACACGGTAATCCTCGAGTCCGGCAACTTGTTCTATCACCGGGAGGGCGACCATCTGTCCCAAGGAGGTGTCGGATTTATCGTCCACAAGTCTCTGGTCAACAACGTTGTAAAGATTGGGAGTGTGTCGACGAGGGTCGCGTACCTGATACTCAGAATCACCAAACGGTATTCGCTGAAGATCATACAGTTCTACGCACCAACCTCGGCACACCCCGATGAGGAGGTGGAGAAAATGTATGAGGATATTTCTAGAGCCATGCATTCCTCCAAAACCCACTACACGGTGTTGATGGGAGACTTCAACGCAAAACTAGGCACAAGAGAAGGCGGCGAGCTGAAGTTAGGGAAATTTGGAGTAGGGCAACGGAACCGTAGGGGCCAGCAGCTGGCTGACTTTATGGAGAAAGAGGGACTCTTTATGATGAACTCTTTCTTCCAGAAGCGGCCCCACAGGAAGTGGACCTGGTCGAGCTCCGACGGTTCGACAAAAATGAGATTGACTTCATTATGACGACCAGACGCCAACTGTTCAGTGATGTCTCAGTGATCGCAAGGGTGAAAACCAGCAGCGATCACCGAATGGTTAGAGGCACACTGAACATTAACGTTAAGTTGGAGAGGTCTCGTCTAATGAAGTCAACGCTCCGTCCCTCTCGTGCTCTGATCCAGAATCCCGAGACTTTTCAGCTCGAGTTACGTAACCGCTTTCAGTGCCTAGAAGATTGCAATGCAGTGGACGATATGAATGACAAGCTCGTGGAAACTGTCCATGCGGTTGGAGCTAAATTCTGCAAGATCCGCCGCAGAAGAACACAAAAACTCTCCGATCACACTCTTAATCTCATGGCTGTTAGACGGGAGATGAGGCTGCAATCGTCAACAGATTTGACAGCATACAGGCAACTGAACAGACAGATCTCCAAATGCGTGCGGCGGGACTTACGCAACTTTAATACTGCTCGTATTAAAGAAGCGATCGAGCGGAACCAGGGCTCCAAAGTCTTTGCCAGAGATCTGTCTGCCAGAAAGAGCCAACTGTCAAAGCTGAAGACTGAGTGTGGCAGCATCGTTTCCGGGACACCTGAGATTTTGAGTGAGATTGAGAAGTTCTATGGGCAGCTGTACACATCATCGTTGGAGCCACACGCAAGTGTGAGTAACGATCCAAGAGCAAGTCTTACCCGACACTATTCCGATGATATCCCAGACGTCAGTCTGAGCGAGATTAGAATGGCTCTCCAGCACCTTAAAAACGGCAGGGCCCCAGGCGAGGATGGAATTACAGCGGAGCTTCTGAAAGCGGGTGGAACACCGGTACTTGAAGTCCTTCAGAAGCTCTTCAATTCCGTCCTCCATGGTGGCACTACTCCGGAGGCGTGGAGCAGAAGTGCGGTGGTCTTGTTCTTTAAGAAAGGCGACAACGCTCTCTTGAAGAACTACACACCGATTTCCCTTCTGAGCCGCGTCTACGTGCTGTTTTCGAGAGTCATTACGAATCGTCTCGCACGCAGACTCGACGACTTCCAGCCTCCCGAACAAGCCGGTTTCCGAAAAGTCTTCAGTACCATAGACCACATACATACCCTGCGACAGACTGTACAGAAGACCGAAGGGTACAATCTGCCACTTTGCCTGGCGTATGTGGACTATGAGAAAGCCTTTGATTCCGTCGAAATTTGGGCGGTGCTACAGTCCTTTCAGCGGTGTCAAGTTGACTGTCAGTATATCGAAGTGCTGAAGTGTTTGTACAGTAGGGCTACGATGGCTATCCGAGTACAGAACCAGAGTTCGAATCCTATCCAACTACAGAGAGGTGTAAGACAGGGTGAGGTTATAACATTGAAACTCTTTACCGCTGCGTTGGAAGACGTTTTCAAGCTACTGGACTGGAAAGGATACGGTATTAACATCAATGACGAGTACATCACTCACCTTCGATTTGCCGATGATATAGTCCTTATGGCCTTATGGCTATGCTCGGAGTTTCTCTGCGTGATAGACTCAGAAATGAGGATATCCGCAGTAAAATCAGAGGGACCGACATAGCCCAACGGATTAGTAAGCTGAAGTGGCAATGGGCCGGCCATATAGCTCGATAAACCGATAACCGATGGGAAAGAAAGGTTCTCGAGTGGCAGCCTACTAGCCCACCACTAGATGGAGTGACGACCTGGTAAGACCTGCAGGAAGTCGATGGATGCAGGTGGCTCAGGACCGTGCTTTGTGGCATTGTTTGGGGGAGGCCTATGATCAGCAGTGGACTTGTGAAGGGCTGTAATGATGATGATGATGATGAGAACCCAATCGCCTCACTACATCTACACAAAATATTACCTCCGATTATAAAATGCAGTCGCCACCAGCCAGACTTACAAAAGCAAAATGCGTTAAGTCACCAGAAACAAACGTCGACGTTTCCACCTATTAAATTATGGATCCCCTCTTAAAAAGTTACATCAAGTTTTCAAATTACAACAATTCTAAAAGAGTTTCCCTTCAAAAAGAAACGAAAGAAGAGATTACTCTAATTTACAAAAAAACATATATTTTAATTTATGAAAATATAAGTGGAGAATGACAATGCGTTTACCGTTTAGTAGCGGCGTTATAAAATAATGAGCCTAGACTGTTATATTACACTGACTACGGTCAGCAATGTCAAAGGTCCGCGACGTCTTGTACTGCGATCGTCAATCTGTCTGCCAACCGTGACAATTATAGCAAATCACTCCTACAGTGAGAGACGTCCATGTCTGGCAGCAGATTTTTAAGGACTGATAATGACAGAGAATCATCATCACCATTCATCATTACAGCACTTCACAAGTCCACTCCTGAACATAGGACATATCCACAAAGCACGGTCCTGAGCCACCTGCATCCACCGACTTCCTCTTCGTCTTACCAGGTCGTCACTCCATCTAGTGGGTGTCGTCCCACACTTCGCCTACCGGTACGAGGCTGCCACTCGAGAACCTTTTTTCCCCATCGATTATCGGTTCTTTGAGCTATATGGCCGGCCCATTGCCACTTCAGCTTACTTATCCGTTGGGCTATGTTGGTCACTCTGGTTCTACTGCAGATATCCTCATTCCTAAGTTTATCACACAGAGAAATTCCGAGTATAGCCCTCTCCATAGCTCGATAGGCAACTTTGAGCTTCCTCATATGGCCAGAAGTAAAGGACCACATTTCAGATCCATAGGTCATCAATGGCAACACGCACTTGTTGTACAATCTGGTTTTGAGGTTTTGAAGTATGCCTGACGAAAAGATGCGTCGTGGTCTTCCGAACGCTGCTTAGCCGAGTTGAATTCGTCGATTGACTTCTCAGTCGAAGTTGGACTTACCTAGTCGGACTACTCATTCCATGTAAACATACTCGTCAACAACTTCAAGCTTAGTGCTCACAACAACCACCGGCATAGGTGTGAGATGGACATTACACATGACTTTTATTTTGTTCATGTTTATCAACCACCCGTTGACCAACCCGTTGGGATACATTATTGAGGTTATTTAGCATAGTGCTTAGGTCCTCCATCGATTCTGCCATAAGGACTATATCGTCGGCAAATTGAAGGTGAGTGATGTACTTGCCATTGATGTTAATACTATTGCGCGCCTAAGTTGACATCTGGCACTAGCGCCATCTAGTGTCGGGTAACAGAGCGAGGAGAGCTTTCCAGAAAATGACATGACTAATCTTTCAACCAACAGCACCATCTAGTGTCGAATTCAAGGATATCTCTCCTCGCTCTGTTACCCGACACTAGATAGCACTAGTGCCAGACGTCAACTTAGGCGCGCAACACTGCCCCCTCCTAAAGCTATCCTTCCACCTCCAGTGCATGAGCCAAGGCGTCCTTAAGCGTCTCGTTGTGCCCGAGCCTCACAGCAGCTCTGACTTCAAGGTCGAGAATGCTGTCGATGAATGTCTGCACCAGGTTCCCTTCAATGAGCGCAGGTACAGATCGGTATGCTTTTCGCACCAGCTTCTCCACCTCTAGTGCCCAATGCTGCAGGTTTTCGTAGATGCGCTGCACGCAATCTATAACCTGCGCACGAAAGAGGTGTTCCAGGTGAGCGTCGTCATATCTCGCCTCCAAGGAGCTGCTCATAAGTCACTTCCTCACCGAGAGCTTCCAGAACTGTTAAGGCCTGGTGGCGCAGGCCTAGTGTGAGAGCAGTCGTGGCCTGACTTTTATTCCAGCCGTTCGCCTTCATAACAGCCTCGAACTGGATTTTGTAGGCTGAACAGGAAGAAGTCCCGTCGACGGTGGCACTTTGAACCCACGTATCGAAGGTGTAGTAGCTACTACGGGAGCTGTAGTTCCATCCCTAAGTTTGAGTTCGTCCAGTGATTTCTTCATGTCAGCCATTACGTGGTCAACCCGATTATTCACTTGATCGATTCGGGTTTCAGCTTTCTCGATTCGGGTTTCAGCTTTCGCGATTTGGGTTTCAGCTTCCGACAAGCGGATGCCATGCTGAGCAACCCTATTCTTCTCCTCCTTTATCTCCTTCCCGAAGGTAGCGTGAAGGTCCTTCATGAGGAGCATCTGCTCTTCCAACCGACGGGCCTGCTCCTCTTGTCCGCACCGCAGATGCTCTTCCAAACGACGGACTTGTTCCTCTTGTCCGCCCCGCAGCTGCTCTTCCAACTGACGGACCCGTTTCTCCTGTCGGCGAGCCTGTTCCTCCTATCGGCGAGCCTCTTCCTCCTATCGACGGGCTTGTTCGTCCTGTCGGCGGTCCTGGACCTCCTGCTGCTCTTTCAACCAACGGGCCTGTTCCTCCTGTCCGCCTCGCAACTGCTCTTTCAATCGGCGTGCCTGTTCCGCCTGCTGGCGGGCCTGTTCCTGCAACATCATCATGAGAGCACCTAAGTCAGGTGCTGCAGGTGTAGGAGCTGCTGACGGGCCAGCCTCCGTGGTTGGCAGTTGGCCCCCAGATGTCTGCGGCGTTGCACCACCAAATAACTTCTCTGGTCTGTCTCCTGCTGGCGTTGTGTTCGGGTACGGACACCCTCTGTTTCCTCCTTAGGTAAAATCGTCATGATTTTATCCCACTTCTGACACAAATTGTTACGAGCTTGAGGTTCGTGACAATAAAAACTGCCGATTGAATTAACAAAATGTACACTTTTATTACCGAACACCAATTAAAACTTAAAACACTAATAATTAATCGCACTGATTCACTTTATTTCGCTGCGAATCTTCGCTTGTCTCGCCAAATTCAATACTGACCCGATAGCGGGTTGCAGCGGCCTTAAATACGCCTTTTACACCGAGACATCTAGAATATTCCAGTAAAAAACAGGCGCCGACCGACCAGACGCAGAAAGTTCGAGTGTGGGTGTTACGGCCTTGAGTTACTCTGACAAAGGTCGTTGAACTAGGGCCCAGCAGTAGTCCAACTCGACGAGTAACAGAAGGTCGGGCCCAAAATGGCCTATAGATAATTAAATTATAACGGTTAGATACGCAAACACAAAACTTACCGAATTACAGGTGTAAGGTCGACCACAAGGCTCCGTCAGGGGTAAGTAAATGATATGTGTGAGTGGTGTGTGAGAATTGTGTAATGTAACCTGACGTCACCAATACGGTCAGATAGCAGCACCACGTGCGCCGACCGCTCCACAAGACGCTCCCGTTATCGGAAACCAAGTCCAACGTCACTTAGCACGAACTATACTCGCGAGCGATCTACAGCGGGATCACAAAGTTCAACGTTCCACACGACAAAATACAAGTCTTATCACACTATCAAACGAAGCACTAATAACTCGTCGATGCAATTAACGGCATAAAGGTTCCTTTAATCACTCTAAATATTCAACAGTAAATTCAAAATGGCGGGCCAATTAACTCAGATTTTAGGCACGTTTCCTTATTATTGTCCTTCAAACAAAACACCAGCCGCCCGCAATTGTATGCCAGTCACAAACAATACTTATAACGGTCACAACCACAATTATATAATTCCGGCTTCGTTATCAAGAAAACAATCAAATTAAGATAAACCGTTAAGGCTCGCGAAGTATAATCGACCCGGGCATCGACGCGGCAATTATATCAAAAATCTACGCGCGACCTCTGAACGCTACGGCTAGCTCACCAAGAAGCTCGAGACCCGTCCGCGCGGCCGTCGGCCGCACAGCTCCGCCTCCCCCAGGCCTCGCCGTCAAACCGGTTTCCCGCTCGGAACTCGCGCTAAATTATGCCTAAACAGTGGGGCTTCTAGAAAGCTTAGTTCTTCATAATGCTGTACACGTTTCCTGGTAAAGCATCTTCCATAAAAAGTTCGCTAGGTACCTCTCCAATGTCTGATTAAATCGTTCTACCATTCCACCAGATTGCGGGTGATAAGAAGTCGTTCTTTTTTTATGAGTACCCATAACTCGGCAAGTTTCATGAATATTGGAGACTCAAAATTCCTTCATTGATCGCTGTGAATATCTAAAGATACTCCAAAACGACAGAAGACTTCAAGAACCAGTTTATCTGCAACTGTTGAAGCTTCATGGCGAATGGCGAAGACTTCTGGCTACTTAGTGAAGTAATCCATCACAACCATGAAATACTTGTTACCGCTTTCACTCTCCGGAAACGGCCCCGCCACGTCAATGGCTATTCTCTCCCATGGTGCACCAATATTTTACAACTTCAATGCACCTCTACTACGAGTCTGAGGTCCCTTTACAGCCGAACAACTTGTACATTTGCGACACCAGTCCTCGTCATCGTTTCGACAGTGGACCCAGTAAAACCGTTGTCGGATCTTCAGTAGAGTTCGATTAACTCCCAGATGGCCTCCTGAATAATCATTATGGTACAGCTCTAGAACATCCGGTACTTTAGGTTTAGGACAGCTGTCTCCCCGTACATTTTCCCATTTACGGCACAGAACTCCATCCTGAAGCAGCAAGCTGTCCCACTGGGCCCAATAGCTTTTAGTGGTCGAACTCATCGCTGAGACGTCGGTCCACTTGGGCTTGGGAGCACAGGCCTTCATCCATTGCAGAATCGGCTTGATGTCCGGATCTTCCTGCTGTGCACGTTGTAAGCTGTCCTTCAATTCAATACTAGATGGCGCTGTTGGTTGAAAGATTAGTCATGCCATTTTCTGGAAAGCTATCCTCGCTCTGTTACCCGACACTAGATGGCGCTAGTGCCAGACGTCAACTTAGGCGCGCAACAATACCATATCCTCTAAAGTTCAGTAGTTTGATAAACTGATAACCATAGGTATATGTTACGATACAAGCCTTCGTAAAAAAGAAAATTTGTGTACACTACATAAAAATTTTGAATATTAAACAAATGTGTTGATTATATTGCATTAGGTGTGACCGTTTTCGTTTCGGGCAATCAAAAGTGCTGAACATGACCTGTGGTTCAGTTCCTCCATAGATTGCCTGATAGGTGGGGTATTTCCTTTAGGATACCTATTAGGTCATAGTCATAGTAGCCATAGCAGCTATACAAATAAAGTAATTAAATGTGTGAAGTTGTATGTAATATAGTGAATCTTTGTGTAAAGTTATTGATTAAGGTGTAGATTATTTGGTACTGTGAACGTTGATCTATCTTAACATGGCGATGTCAGAGAGACAACTGTATCGATCATCATCTATTACATAGGCTTAGTATATTGTTACGCGCTCAAGTCGACGGCACTAGCGCCATCTAGTCTCGAACCGAAGAACTAAACTTCTTGAAGTTGAAACACGAACTCTCGGTACCTTGCGCGTGTTTACTTGAATATTCTGGATATTTCGCTGCTAATTTATATAAATAGGCGCTGCAAGATGCGATCGAGGAAGTATTGGATTTGGCGAGACAAGCGAAGCTTCGGAGCGGAATAAAGTGAATTAGTGTGCTTAATTATTAGTGTTTTAAGTTTTAATTTGTGTAAAGAAAATTAAAGTGTTAATTTAGGTAATTCTATCGGCAATTTTTATTGTCACGAACCTCAAGCTGGTAACAATATTTTGAACCGGGCGTTTTTTTTTTATGAACCGAAATTTCTGAAATATTCTTTGGGGTTCTTATCAGTTCTAGAATTAGTAAAATAAGTTCATGTACTTTGATAAGTTATTGGAATGGATAATTTTATTTTTATTTTTTTATACGATTCATTCTCAACAATAATGAATTTAAGATTTAATATTGTATAATTATGATAAAACACTCATGCAAGCGCTGTGCTGCTAACTGTTACATTTTAAATGATTACACTTGTAATTTAAACGGCGACGACAATTTACGACGCTGGTGCAAGCGGAGCGTGCTTCTGTAAAGGTGTGGACTATCACTGTCCGCTGAAGGAGGGTCGTCGGTAAGCGCGGATTAATTGCCAGTGTCATATACTTTACGACGTAGTCGTTTTCATTATATGACATGAAAACTTTCCAGTGATTTTTCTTTTAAGCGTGTTACGACTCAGAATGAAATGTGTCGCATAAAAATAAACGGTGTGTCACTTATTTTACTTTATTAACCGTACATTTATTAATAACGCAATGTTTTTGCAACAAGAATTCTTTATGTAAATTTAGTTTGATCGTATTTTTCATCCTTTGATATTTTAAATGTTTTGAGTTTTAAACAGACTGCAATCCATCTGATTAAAAATTATAATTACAAAGGTTCTGTTCTAAGTCATCTGTATCCTTCGACTTTCCTACGTGTCTTATCGGGTCATCACTCTATCCAGTACCTACTGGGCCGCGCTACACTACACTTACCGGAACTAAGTTGCCATTTAAGAACAACTAAACAAAATGGCTGCAGATCCTCCGTTATGCCGACTGTTGCAGAAATGGTTTTGAATGTTCTGAGATTATACGTATGATTAAACGGAGGCACTGTAGCATCATGCTACTTAGCGGTTTCATACAGAAAAAAAGATACACGTAATAATATTACATTTCATTATTTATTATATTACACTGAAACAAAAAACAAAGTGATTCCATAAGTGTTCCGTTTTCATATTTTTAAACCTTAAGTAAATATATATATATTTTATTGTAAAAATTCGCGATTTTTTTATTGTTGCAACGTTTAACAAGTTCATTCTAAATAGTTCAACAAGGGAAATTTTATCAAATTACGGCATTGCAAACGTCCAGTTTGCTGAGTAAATTACGACCGATATGATTTTTACCAGATACTTGAAATTCGAAAAAATATTTTCTGTTATTTGATAAAGAAATTGGCAGATTATTTTTGATTTTTTTCCGGATGGTTAACTTCTCTAATACTTATAATAATTACTATTTCTTTGCGCCATAACAAAATCAAAAGTCCACTGCTGTCGACCTCACCCATAGAGCGCCTAATAGGGAGGATATTTATATTTACCACAATTTGGTTTGGTAACTGCAGTTTTTTCTGTTAGGAAGATGCTGCTGTTCATTTTCCTCTTATGACACACACAGGCTGATTTGAGGTAGTAGATGCTCTTACGTTGTTTCTAGACGGTAAAAATTATATCACATATAATATTGTAAGATCAGCAAACATAGAAAACAACATAGAAGAGGCACATGTCTAGCGGTGGAATGTTTGTGATTTGATAATGATGAAGAGGATGGGATAAAATTGTTGAAAACAAATAGAATATTCCTAAGCATGCTCTCACTAACTAAAACCCATCGTATTCCTACCATATATACTATATATATATATATATATATATATATATATATATATATATAATATATATACGTGGTAGAGCCGCGCTGCAGCTATATTATGGTTGTAGCACGAATAGGTCGGCTCGACCGAGGCAGGACCACGCCCTCACAGAATACCAGAGTAAAATAGCAGCTTAATACTGCTGTGTTTCGTGTGGTGAGTGTAGAGAACCCGAGACCTTTTTTTACAGGAAAAGTGGCATTCCATCTTAGACCTCAGGGGTGACAACGCATCTACGTTTTGATTCTTAATCGAGGATAAATCTAGATATCTATGGACTACACCACATCATGACCATGACATCCACTTACCATTAGGTGGACTGAGTGCTCGTTTGTCACCCCTATTGTTTAGAAAAAACATCGTCACATTACATTGTTACATATCGTCAGCCGCCACAGGAACGTTTCCACACACATCTAAATAAACGAGAACTATTTCCAGTCCTCCTTTTCAATCAAGATACGCTAGAACACCAGGCGTGCCTTTTTACACGGCCTTCTTTTCCACCTGCGCAACAGACCTAGGGGGGTGATATCACATAAACATTTCAATTTGTACATAAATACGCCGTGTAGTGGCGGTTGAGAATATCCACTACCCCATATCTTCCCGTGGGTGTCGTAAGAGGCGACAGAGGGAGACAGGCAGGAGATGGGCAGCAGCATCTTTCTGATAACAACTGTGTTATAATAAAAAACTGCGGTTGCCAACCCGCTCGCCAAGCGTGACAACTATGGCAAATATCTCCCCATGAATAACGACGCAAAAAAACGGCCCCCAGTCCCCGGCGGCCCCGCTATTCCTGGCTACGGTGCCGACCATGGTAACGGCGGGGCAGGGGGGTGCTAAGAATCTCCGGTGGAGGTTCGGTTGCCACCTACGACGACTCGACCTGGCAACGTATAACGCACGCACCCTGAGGACTGACGAGAAGATACTGGAGCTGGAAGATGAGGTAGACAAGTTGCGCTGGGATATTATTGGATTATCTGAGGTCCGAAGAGAGGGGGAGGATACGGCAATCCCCTCGAGTCCGGCAACTTGTTCTACCACCGGGAGGGCGACCATCTGTCCCGAGGAGGTGTCGGATTTATCGTCCACAAGTCTCTCGTCAACAACGTTGTAAAGATTGGGAGTGTGTCGACGAGGGTCGAGTACCTGATACTCAGAATCACCAAACGGTATTCGCTGAAGGTCATACAGGTTTACGCACCAACCTCGGCACATCCCGATGAGGAGGTGGAGGAAATGTATGAGGATATTTCCAGAGCCATGCATTCCTCCAAAACCCACTACACGGTGTTGATGGGAGACTTCAACGCAAAACTAGGCACAAGAGAAAGCGGTGAGCTGAAGGTGGGGAAATTTGGAGTAGGGCAACGGAACCGAAGGGGCCAGCAGCTGGGCGACTTTATGGAGAAAGAGGGACTCTTTATGATGAACTCTTTCTTCCAGAAGCGGCCCCACAGGAAGTGGACCTGGTCGAGCCCCGACGGTTCGACAAAAAATGAGATTGACTTCATTATGACGACCAGACGCCAACTGTTCAGTAATGTCTCAGTGATCGCAAGGGTGAAATCTGGCAGCGATCACCGAATGGTTAGAGGCACACTGAACCTAAATGTTAAGTTGGAGAGGTCTCGTCTAATGAAGTCAACGCTCCGTCCCCCTCGTGCTCTAATCCAGAATCCCGAAACCTTTCAGCTCGAGTTACAAAACCGCCCAGTGCCTAGAGGATTGCAATGCAGTGGACGATATGAATGACAAGCTCGTGGAAACTGTCCATGCGGTCGGAGCTAAGTTCTGCAAGACCCGCCGCAGAAGAACACAAAAACTCTCCGATCACACTCTTAATCTCATGGCTGTTAGACGGGAGATGAGGCTGCAATCGTCAACAGATTTGACAGCATACAGGCAACTGAACAGACAGATCTCCAAATGCATGCGGCGGGACTTACGCAACTTTAATACTGCTCGTATTAAAGAAGCGATCGAGCGGAACCAGGGCTCCAAAGTCTTTGCCAGAGATCTGTCTCCCAGAAAGAGCCAACTGTCAAGGCTGAAGACTGAGTGTGGCAACATCGTTTCCGGGACACCTGAGATTCTGAGTGAGATCCGACACTATTCCGATGATATCCCGGACGTCAGTCTGAGCGAGATTAGAATGGCTCTCCAGCACCTTAAAAACGGCAGGGCCCCAGGCGAGGATGGAATTACAGCGGAGCTTCTGAAAGCGGGTGGAACACCGGTACTTGAAGTCCTTCAGAAGCTCTTCAATTCCGTCCTCCATGGTGGCACTACTCCGGAGGGGTGGAGCAGAAGCGCGGTGGTCTTGTTCTTTAAGAAAGGCGACAACGCTCTCTTGAAGAACTACAGACCGATTTCCCTTCTGAGCCGCGTCTACGTGCTGTTTTCGAGAGTCAATACGAATCGTCTCGCACGCAGACTCGACGACTTCCAGCCTCCCGAACAAGCCGGTTTCCGAAAAGGCTTCAGTACCATAGACCACATACATACCCTTCGGCAAATTGTACAGAAGTCCGAATAGTACAATCTGCCACTTTGCCTGGCGTATGTGGACTATGAGAAAGCCTTTGATTCCGTCGAAATTTGGGCGGTGCTACAGTCTCTTCAGCAGTGCCTAGTTGACTGTCGGTATATTGAAGTGCTGAAGTGTTTGTACAGTAGGGCTACGATAGCTATCCGAGTACAGAACCAGAGTACGAAACCTATCCAACTGCAGAGAGGTGTAAGACAGGGTGATGTTATATCCCCGAAACTCTTCACCGCTGCGTTGGAAGACGTTTTCAAGCTACTGGACTGGAACGGAACGGTATTAACATCAATGACGAGTATATCACTCACCTTCGATTTGCCGACGATATAGTCCTTATGGCAGAATCGCTGGAGGACCTTAGCACTATGCTCAATGACCTCAATGGTGTCTCCCAACGGATAGGTCTTAAGATGAACATGGACAAAACAAAGATCATGTTTAATATCCATGTCACACCTATGCCGGTAGTTGTTGGGAGCACTATGCTCGAAGTTGTTGACGAGTACGTTTACCTGGGACAAATAGTCCGACTAGGTAAGTCCAACTTCGACCGAGAGGTCAATCGACGGATTCAACTCGGCTGGGCAGCGTTCGGGAAATTACGACACATCTTCTCGTCAGGTATACCTCAATCTCTGAAAACTAAAGTGATGACTTACGGATCTGAGAAGTGGTCCTTCACCGCTGGCCGTATGAGGACGCTCAAGGTCGCTCAGCGAGCTATGGAGAGGGCTATGCTCGGAGTTTCACTGCGTGATAGACTCAGAAATGAGGATATCCGCAGTAAAACCAGAGTGACCGACATAGCCCAACTGATTAGTAAGCTGAAGTGGCAATGGGCCGGCCATATAGCTCGAAGAACCGATAACCGATGGGGAAGAAAGGTTCTCGAGTGGCAGCCTCGTACCGGTAGGCGTAGTGTAGGGCGACCCCCCACTAGATGGAGTGACGACCTGGTAAGACATGCAGGAAGTCGATGGATGCAGGTGCTCAGGACCGTGCTTTGTGGCATTACTTGGGGGAGGCCTATGTTCAGCAGTGGACTTGTGAAGGGCTGTAATGATGATGATGATGATGAGAGGAGCTCAGCAGTAATCGTGTCAACTACGACGCTACGATCTACGAAGACATAAAGTATATTGAGTGCTCTGTCCGTGACCTATATAAAATGCTTAGGTTCTGAGAGAACAATGCCACCAGCCATGGACTAATATACAATTTAAGCAAAATTTGCGTTAAGTTCAGACCAGAAACAAACGTCGACGTTTCCACCTATTAAATTGAATGGATCCCCTCTTAAAAGAGTAGATCAGTTTATCTTTGACATTTGGTTATCTTTGACCTAAAAAAGAATGCAGCCATTCAAGTGGAGGCTATCTGTAAAAGTCAACAGGAAAGCTCGTACGTTGCACTTGCTTCTACACGTGCAGCCTCTGAGTTAGCCCTACGCACTATACTTGTACAGTGCGTAGGGCTAACTCACACGTGCAATACAACAATGCATTTCGGGTGCTGATGTATATCCTCAGTTCATAATAGGATCCGGGCTAGGGCAACGGTATCCTAGAAATGGTTTCGAATAGAGATGAATGGTCAATACCTGAACCATTGTTGTATGGTTCATGGACTAAAAATATTTATATTTTTTATTTATTATTTATTTATTAAAATTTTGTTACTCTATATTATTAAAATGAATTGTATATAACAGGCCAATTTGTCACAGTGTATGTATGTAAATTATTCAGATTATATCTTTTATATATTTATATATAAGAATTAATACTTTTAAAAATTAAGATCATATAATAAGTTATACTAAGTGATTAATATAGTAACAATAAACACACATTATTACATAATGGTGACGTTTCTTGACAGAAATCAAGAATTGCTTAGTAACAGCCCGGAGTCAGGAAGTTGGAGTTCAGGATTGCCGTCTCATAGGAAAGAGAGAAAACAGAGGGTGAACTCTCCCGCGCAGATGGCCTGTCTCTGGTGAGGCTGGCCGCCGTGGCTGAAATTTCTCATGAGGTCTTTACATTCGGTGAACTAGTACTTGTTTGTCACTTTATACTTTATAAAACACACACGTATACCACAACGCAATGTATAATTCAAAATCATTATATAAGCGTTTGCCTTTTTATAAATTATAAGGTGTATTATATTTATTTTACACGATAAAATATAATATTTGAAGAAGTTATGTATTTTATTTTTCTCGTTGAAGGTATACCAAGATATACTTCTCACATAAGACCGCAAAATTCAAAAGAGCTTATAGGTTTATTTGAAAAAGGATCAGAGAAGCCATTTCACGCGTGCTCGCATTTAATCATTTCGTATCATAATAGTTACGCAGAAAATTGCTGTAAATGTCGTCGAGAACTTTCGGCTTACTTGTAATTTTTGCACTACTTTTTCAAAATAACTGGAGCGAAACCAAGCTACCAAAGAAAGGTAAGCCACCTTTCCTTTGGAATGTGATATTTCTTCATCATCATCATCATCATCATCCATCCCATTAAATTGACTCATAAGAGATATATTTGCCATACAATTAGCTACACCTGCTAGGCGAGCTTACTATTAAAGAGACGCCGCTGCTCACCTCCTGGAGAGAAACAGCTCTCTGTCTCCTCTTACTATATCCAGGGGATGATATGGGGTGATAGATATTCTAACAGCGCCATCACACAGTAAATATTATAATATTATAGGTAATTTTAATTATTCTTTTAGTTAAGTTCATTATTATAATTTTTGTAACAGTAAATTGTGTTAATATTGATATTCATTATTTTAAATAAAAGAACTGTAATTCGCTGCAAAAATATTATTTTATATGAAGAAATATACAGCGTAAAGTAGTAACAATTCTTTAAAAAAACTTTACCTCCATTTCCTACTTTTCTCCTATATGGTGAGGGCAGTTTACATAAATTAATTAAAATTAAATAATTAATTATAATTTGTATAATTAATTAAAATTTGTTTACATAACACAAAAATTTAGAATATTTGACAAATGTGTTGATTATTTTGCATGAGGTGTGACCGTTTCCGTTTCAGGCAATCAAAAGTGCTGAACATAACCTATGGTTCAGTTCCTCCATTGATTGCCTGATAGGTGGGATATTTACTTTAGGATACATCTTAGTTCATAGTCATAGTAGTCATAGTAACTATATCATCATCATCATTATCATTACAGCCCTTCACAAGTCCACTGCTGAACATAGGCCTCCCCCAAGTAATGCCATTTGTGGCATTACTGGATGCAGGTGGCTCAGGACCGTGCTTTGGCACGGTCCTGAGTCACCGCATCCACCGACTTCCTGCATGTCTTACCAGGTCGTCACTCCATCTAGTGGGGGGTCGCCCTACACTACGCCTACCGGTACGAGGCTGCCACTCGAGAACCTTTCTTCCCCATCGGTTATCGGTTCTTCGAGCTATATAGCCGGCCTATTGCCACTTTAGCTTACTAATCCCTTAAGCTATGTCGGTCACTCTGGTTTTACTGCGGATATTGTCATTTCTGGGTCTATCACGCAGAGAAACTCCGAGCATAGCCCTCTCCATAGCTCGCCGAGCGACCTTGAGCGTCCTCATACGGCCAGCAGTGAAGGACCACGTCTCTGATCCGTAAGTCATCCCTGGCCTCACGCACCGGTTGTACACTTTAGTTTTCAGAGATTGAGGTATACCTGACGAGAAGATGTGTCGTAATTTCCCGAACGTTGCCCAGCCGAGTTGAATCCGTCGATTGACCTCTCGGTCGAAGTTGGACTTACCTAGTCGGACTATTTGTCCCAGGTAAACGTACTCGTCAACAACTTCGAGCATAGTGCTCCCAACAACTACCGGCATAGGTGTGACATGGACATTAAACATGATTTTTGTTTTGTCCATGTTCATAATGATTTCTTATATTTACACGAACACTACACCTTGAAATAATACTAGTTTTTACGGAATTTATCGCGTATATTTAACTTTTTAAATACCCGACGTTTCGAACGCTTTACAGCACTCATGGTCACGGGCAGGACTGAGATGTTCAACATCCATATGTCATAGTTAACCGCGGTTACCATAGATTAAAATTTAACTTTTGTTCCGATCTATGCAGTATGAACTTACGGTATCTTGAAGTCTTGCAGTTGTATGCTTGGGTTGGGATTTAATTTTATTTATTATAGGATCCCAAGTAGATTTTATCGCGTTTATTTCACTACTTTTACTTATTTTTAATTCCCGACGTTTCGGGTGCTTTACAGCAACCATGGTCACGGGGGGGGGACTGAGATGTTTGACGTCCCAATGTCATAGTTAGTCCGGCTACCTTCAGTTTTTGAATATTAATTTTTGGTCCGATTTACGCAAAACGAGCTTATAGTATCATGAAGTCTTGCAGTGGTATGCTTAGGTTTGGGTTTAATTTTGTTAATTATAGGATCCCAAGCAGGTGGCAGCACCCAGCCATCTTCTCTATTGAAATTAGGATGTTTTTTGATTTCAATAGCCTCGCGAATCATCCTTGGAAGGAATCGGTGTTCTTTAGCGAGGATCTGCGGTCTATCAAATCTGATGTAGTGACGGCGGCGATCCTGTACGTGTTCACAGACTGCAGACTTCCCGGAGCGTCGATTCTTCACATCAGCTATATGTTCTTTAACGCGGGTTTTTATTGATCTTTTAGTTTGTCCTATGTAGGAGAGACCACATTCACAATCAAGCTTGTACACTCCTGCATCTTGCAGAGGGACATTACACTTGACCGATGGTAAAAACAGACCAATCTTCTTCAGCGGCTTGAAGTATGTTTTGATGGAAGCGCGCTTCAAGATGTAGCCAATCTTGTCAGTGACTCCTCTAACATATGGTAGTACAGCAGGGACACGCTCGACTGTGGCCGGTTTCAGTCGTTCACTGTGACGTAGGCGCGGGACTCGAAGCTTGTTGTCATGCAAAACTTGCTTGACATGGTGGAGCTCTGCAGCCAGGTGTTTACTGTCACGAGGGATCTGTGGCCCTGGTTCCGCTCGATCGCTTCTTTAATACGAGCAGTATTAAAGTTGCGTAAGTCTCGCCGCACGCATTTGGAGATCTGTCTGTTCAGTTGAATGTATGCTGTCAAATCTGTTGACGATTGCAGCCTCATCTCCCGTTTAACAGCCATGAGATTAAGAGTGTGATCGGAGAGTTTTTGTGTTCTTCTGCGGCGGGTCTTGCAGAACTTAGCTCCGACCGCATGGACAGATTCCACGAGCTTGTCATTCATATCGTCCACTGCATTGCAATCATGTAGGCACTGAAAGCGGTTGCGTAACTCGAGCTGAAAAGTCTCGGGATTCTGGATTAGAGCACGAGGGGGGACGGAGCGTTGACTTCATTAGACGAGACCTCTCCAACTTAACGTTTAGGTTCAGTGTGCCTCTAACCATTCGGTGATCGCTGCCGGTTTTCACCCTTGCGATCACTGAGACATCACTGAACAGTTGACGTCTGGTTGTCATAATGAAGTCAATCTCATCTTTTGTCGAACCGTCGGGGCTCGACCAGGTCCACTTCTCGTGGAGCCGCTTCTGGAAGAAAGAGTTCATCATAAAGAGTCCCTCTTTCTCCAAAGTCAACCAGCTGCTGGCCCCTACGGTTCCTTTGCCCTACTCCAAATTTCCCTAACTTCAGCTCACCACCTTCTCTTGTGCCTAGTTTTGCGTTGAAGTCTCCCATCAACACCGTGTAGTGGGTTTTGGAGGAATGCATGGCTCTAGAAATATCCTCATACATTTCCTCCACCTCCTCATCGGGATGTGCCGAGGTTGGTGCGTAGACCTGTATGACCTTCAGCGAATACCGTTTGGTGATTCTGAGAATCAGGTACGCGACCCTCGTCGACACACTTTCAATCTTTACAACGTTGTTGACGAGAGACTTGTGGACGACAAATCCGACATCTCCTTGGGACAGATGGTAGCCCTCTCGGTGATAGAACAAGTTGCCGGACTCGAGGATTACCGTGTCCTCCTCCTCTCTTTGGACCTCAGATAATCCAATAATATGCCAGCGCAACTTATCTACCTCTTCTTCCAGCTCCAGTATCTTCTCGTCAGTCCTCAGGGTGCGTGCGTTATACGTTGCCAGGTCGAGTCGTCGTAGGTGGCTACCGAACCTCCACCGGAGATTCTTAGCACCCACTGCCCCGCCGTTACCATGGTCGCCACCGTAGCTAGGAATAGCGGGGCCGCCGGGGACTGGGGGCCGTTTATTTGCGTCGTTGCTCATGGGGGGATATTTGCCAAAGTTGCCACGCTTGGCGAGCGGGTTGGCAACCGCAGTTTTTTATTATGTTATTGTTGTTATCAGGAAGACGCTGCTACCCATCTCCTTTCTGTGTCCCTCTGTCGTCCCTCTTACGACACCCACGGGAAGATATGGGGTAGTGGATATTCTCAACCGCCACTACACGGCTAACTAATATATTAATAAACTATATAAATAAAGTAATTAAATGTGTAAAGTTGTATGTCCTTGTGTAAATTCTGTGATTAAGGCTTCCGTCTAGCTGTGTTGTTTTACATTCCCAGCCATTGGAGGGGGCGCTCTCCCCCATGCATAAATACGTTCGAGATCGCAGGTGAAGGTGCTCTACTTCATTAAATATATAACTTATTAATTTTTTTCCAAAAATATTCATTTTACTTTTGTCGTGGTAGTTTAATTTTTTACCCTTTTACATTTCATAAATGTCGTTTTTAGTAATGTTTATACGAGATATAGGTTTAAAAAGGGTATATACAACCAAAGGAAAATAAAAACTGCCTCTTCATACAAATTTCGCCTCTACCTTGTACATTTGTACTTTACTACTACTTTTACTACTATTTTTACTGACACAAGGTTTTCTTCTCTTTTCTATCCATCTTTTTCCGTTTATATTTTTTGGTAATAAATTATATATAAAACTTAAAATATATAAAACATACCAAATATAAAAGTCCAAGTCAATTAATCTAATACTAATATAAACAAAATATATACTTTTTTAATTTAATTTATTTTTAACTCACTTGAATATAGTTCTATTTTATGTGGTTTTAAGTACGACTTTGCTACATTTATACTTCTAATAGAAAAAAATAGATATTTAAAAAGTGACCAGATCAGATAATTATGATCACAGATCACACAGATCACATTTATAACAATATGTAAATAAATGTGATCTGAATACTTTTCTTGATATTGTTATAGTTTGTACATAGCAGAGGCTTTAATAAGACCTTTTACGCATGTAACCTAAACATAGGCATGTTTAACGCCTAATAGAGCTATTAATTTAAACACCAAAATAAAATTAAAATTAAATTTAAAAATATCAAATCCTAATCTTTAAATAAATATAAAATATGTTCCACTTTTTCTTTTTTAAATAGTATAAAAAATATTTGTTTTGTTGCAAATTTTGCCAGAACACAAATTTTTACAAGACTGGGGCCTTAAGGTGTAGATTATTTGGTACTGTGAACGTCGATCTATCTTAACATAGCGATGTCAAAGAGACAACTGTATCGATCATCATCGATTACATAGGCTTAGTACATAAGTATTTTGAACCGAGCGTTTATGGAAATGAATAATTTTATTTTTATTTTTTTTATACGATTCATTCTCAACAATAATGAATTTAAGTTTTAATATTGTACAATTATGATAAAATATATAAATATGTGGTACTCATGCAAGCGCTGAGCTGCTGTTTCATTTTAAATGATTGCACTTGTAATTTAAACGGCGACGGCAATTTACGACGCTGGTGCAAGCGGAGCGTGCTTTTGTAAAGGTGTGGACTATCACTGTCCGGTGAAGGAGGGTCGTCGGTAAGCGCGGATTAATTGCCAGTGTCATATACTTTACGACGTAGTCGTTTTCATTATATGACATGAAAACTTTCCAGTGATTTTTCTTTTAAGCGTGCTACGACTCAAAATGAAATTTTTCGCATAAAAATAAATGGTGTGTCACTTATTTTACTTATTTACCGTACATTTATTAATAATGCAATGTTATTGCAACAAGAATTCTTTATTAAATTTAGTTTGATCGTATTTTTCATCCTTTGATATATTAAAGGTTTTGAGTTTTAAACACACTGCAACCCATCTGATTAAAAATTATAATTACAACGGTTCTAAGGCTTAGCACTCACTGCGATTAAACGTGAGCGGTTTAGGGATAGCTGAAAACGCAAAACCGCATACCTTCACGTACTGCGGCTGGAGTTTTGGTTAATTTTATTTAAGTACCACCATGGATTTCAAGCAAGTAGGGTATGTTGTAGCTTTGGCTTTTAAATTAAAAAATAGAAAACGTAAACAACACAATACATCCACGAAAGAATACTTCTGCTACTAATTAGTACCGCAAAAAAAGACTGTCCTGTGCGCTCGTCTAGTCGAAACCGAATGCGGTTAACCGCAGTGCGTGTGCCGCCATATTGTTACTATGGGACATAAAAATCGCGCGTTTACAAACCGCGATCGAAATGTAGCAAGTTACGTTTTTAAAATCAATCACTGAAAAAAGTCGCTAATGCGTGCGCTTGTATAAAATGCCATAGGTTACATATTTTTGCGTTTTCAAACGTGCGGTTAAACGCACGCGTTTAACCGCCCACGTCTGAAAACAGTGTCGCAGTGCGTGCTAACCCTTAGTCATCTATATCCTTCGACTTCCTACGTGTCTATCGGGTCATCACTCTATCCAGTACTGGGCCGCGCTACACTACACTTACCGGAACGAAGTTGCCATTTAAGAACATTTTTCTACCTCATCGTTTGTCGGTTGTTTGAACTATATGGCCGGGGCCGATATATTGTCACTTCAGCTTAGCTTATTTTGATCCATGGGTTTATTTTGGCTATTCTGGTTTTGCTGCGGATATATATTTATTACGAATTCTATCATGCAGAAACTCTGAGCATAGCCTTCTCCATAGCTCTTTGCAACCTAAAGCTTCTTTATACGGCCAGCATTAGAGACTTCAAACAAAATGGCTGCAGACGTTATCATTGTTGAGAAATGTTTTTTGTTCTTTATGCGCTTTAAACGAGGCACTGTAGCATCATGCTGCTTAGCGGTTCCAGACAAAAAAAAAGATACTCATATTAATATTACATTACCTTATTTATTATATTACACTCAGACAAAAAACAAAGTGATTCCATAAGTGTTCCGTTTCCATATTTTTGAACCGAAAGTAAAAATATATTTTATTGTAAAAATTCGTGAATTTTTTTTAATTGTTCCAACGTTTAACAAGTTCATTCTAAATAGTTCAACAAGGGAAATTTTATCAAATTACGGCATTGCAAACATCCAGTTTGCTGAGTAAATTACGACCGATATGATTTTTACCAGATACTTGAAATTCGAAAAATGATTTTCTGTTATTTGATAAAGAAATTGGCAGATTATTTTTGATTTTTTTTTCTGGAAGTTTAATTTCTCTAATACTTATAATAATTTCTATTTCTTTACACCATAACAAAATCAAAAGTCCACTGCTATCGACCTCACCTACAGGGCGCCTAATCGGGAGGAAATTTATATTTACCACAATTGGCAGGTTTAGCAACCGCAGTTTTTTCTGTTAGAAAGATGCTACTGTCTGTTTTCCTCTTATGACACAAACAGGCTGATTTGAGGTAGTAGATGCTCTTACGTAGTTTCTAGACGGTAAAAATTATATCACATATAATATTGTAAGATCAGCAAACATAGACAACAACATAGAAGAGGCACATGTCTAGCGGTGGAATGTGTGTGATCTGATAATGATGAAGAGGATGGGGTAAAATTGTTGAAAACAAATAGAATATGCCCAAGCATGGTCTCACCGACTAAAACCTATCGCGTTCCTACCATATATATAAGTGGGGGGAGCCACGCAGAAGCTATATTATGGTTGTAACACGAATGGGTCAGCTCGACCGGGGAAGGGTCACGCTCTTACAGACCAGCGTAAAAAAGCAGGTTAATACTGTTTTGTTTCGTGTGGTGAGTGTAGAGATCCGGAGACCCTTTTTTACAGGAAAAGTGGCATTCCATCTTAGACCTCAGGGGACAACGCATCTGCGTTTTGATTCTTAATCAAGGATAAATCTAGATATATATGGACTACAGCATCCACTTACCATCAGGTGGACTGAGTGCTCGTTTGGGGCCACAGGAACGTTTCGACACAGATCTAAATAAAGGAGAACTATTTCCAGTCCTCCTTTTCAACCAAGATACGCTAGAACACGAGGCGTGTCTTCTTACACGGCCTTCATTTCCACCTGCGCAACGGACCTAGGGGCATCACCCAAACATTTTAATTTGTACATAAATGCACCGTTAGAGGAGCTCAGCAGTAATCGTGTCGACTACGACGCTACGAGCTACGAAGACAATAAAGTGATATTGAAGGCTCTGCCTGTGACGTATATAAAATGCTTAGGATCTGAGAGAACAATGCTGCCAGCCATGGACTAATATACTATTTAGGCAAAATTTACGTAAGTTCAGACCAGAAACTAGGGTCGACGTAGTGTTCCACCTATTAAATTGAATGGATCCCCTCTTAAAAGAGTAGACCAGTTTATCTTGGACATTGGGTTACCTCTGACCTAAAAAAGAATGCAGAAATTCAAATGGAGGCTATCTGTAAAAGTCAATATGAAAGCGCGTACGTTGCACTTGCTTCTACACGTGCAAACTCTAAGTAGCCCTACGCGCTGCACGTGCAATATAAAAACGCATTTCGGGTGCTGAAGTATATTCTCAGTTCATAATAGGATTCGGGCTAGGGCATTAGTATCCTAGACATGATTTCGAATGGGGATGAATGGTCAGTACCTAAACCATTGTTGTATGGTTCATGGACTAAAATATTTGTATATTATTAAAATTTTGTTACTCTATATTATTAAAATGAATTGTATATAACAGGCTAATTTGTCACAGTCTATATATGTATATTATTTAGATTATATCTTTCATATATTAATATATAAGAGTTGTTAGCAATGAAAAGTGAATTTAAACGTTTAATCTCAACTGTTTCTTATCTGTGATTTAAACTAAGTATAAAGACTAATAGCGTTAATACCAAGAAAGTGAAATAATAACTTATATAAGCTTCAATTCTTATTTTTAAAACTGCGTAACGAAAGTTAGTAACAAAGTCTGTAACGAAAATATGAATCTAATTGCTTATTTAGGTTTAATTAGAATGTTAAAAACAAAATATGAATTTAGTTACTTATTAGAACTTTCTCTTATTATAATTTTAAAGAGCTGTATTAGAGATATTAACATTTAAGTGTAAATTTAATGATTTGTTTAATTCTTTTTCTTTTATAGTAAATTAATACGATAATATGTCAATTAATCTCTTTTGTAATCTAAATTCTCATTATAAAAATAGATTTTAATTTAATAAGAAGTTGAAATATATTCTGTATAGAGTCTTAAGCATAGTATTATCGTGATAAGCGTTGTGCATTCCTGCCGCCTGGCGGCGCTACTTGTATGTTGAGCGGAAAAAGCTTAGCTACTCCGGAGCTAAACCATTAGAAGACCGCGCCATTATATTTATTTTTTACAAGCATAATTAAGAATTATTATGAATGTTTTATGTTCGGAATAATAAAGATAAGTCAATCTATTGTCAGAAATGAATAAAAATATTGTAAGGTATGTTTTACCACACTTATTAAAGAAATTTGTAAATTTCCTTTAGAAAAGGTTGTTCTGCGCTCTGATTGGTCGACGGGGATCATTAGTGCCGTGTGCAAATTCATTAGTGCCGCGTGCAAATTTTCTTAATTCTGATTGGTCACAGCTGCCTATAAAAAAGGGGCGTTTTTTTGTGGTAAAACATTCCAAATTCGGCAATGTAAGAATAAGGAATCAAGAAAATAAATAAGAAGAAACTCTGAAGAAGTGTTATTTATTGCTCATCTAACTGCAACTGCATGCTCTCCAGTTAACATCCCGCCAGCATAACCCGCTCCATTAACTAAAATTCTCACACACGAGCATCTACATTGGTCCTTCGAAAAGCCGGATCGGGTTTAAGGAAAACTAGGAAGATGCCTTCAAATACAAGATCAAAATCAGTGCAGTCGAAGACTACGAGTGAAAGTAAAGCTACTACGGGTACCTTTACTGACGGATTGGAGCATGAATACGCCGAGTGATTCTACAAGCACGACGGCTACTAACGCGTCAACTTCAGATCGATCGACGCTTACAAGAGCATCGCCCAGCAGCGTACACAGACAACCCGTACTTCTTAATAAGAACATTGCCGGAAAGGAATCAACACCGGGGGACGTAACCCATACCACCACCCCGACCCGCACCATCGAAGCGTCAGTTCCTCACCAAGAAGAGAGTCATCCAACGCCGCAGATTCAAGAAAGAAGTATCGCAGTGAAGACATGTCTGAACGAGGGAAGCATACCAACGTCCAGAGAAAAGAGTCTGCAGCAGCCTCACCCTAAGAAGACGACCCGCGATCCAGACACGCTTTCCGTTCGCTTCGCATAGGAAGAGAGCAGAAGCGCAAGCAAAAATGACAATGGCATTAAGGGAACTAGAATTGTCAGAAGCTCGGTCAAAAGTTGCTCAAGCGGAATTAGAACTTCTCACCGCGGAGTCAGAAGAAGAAGATGGTGCCGGAGAAGAGCTGTTTGAACGAACACGAGAAGTCGAGCGGTGGTTCATCCAGACCGGAGACATGCCTAATAAGAACCACAAACCAATAGAGGCAGAAGAAAAGAAGAGTGACATCCAGGAACTAGCTTCAGTCATACTCAAGCGATCCGAAAAGTCACGTGACACCGTTTCACCGAAGCACCTCGAACTCCCTCATGGCCTTCAAAAGATCACACGAGGATATGGCCGCTTCTTTCAGTAACAATCAGAACCTACCACGCCTTAGAATAGCAATCCAAGGAAAAGCTAGAGAAGCCGTCCAAAGCCTGCTGTTCACCGCCGAAGACACACGCGAAGTAATCAAGGGACTAGAAGCAAGATTCGGAAGACTGGAGCACTGGCATTAGCAGAACTAGAGAAAATGAAGAACCTCCCAAGAGTCGGCGAGAACCCGAGCGACATATGCATATTTGCGAGCAAAGTAAAGAACGCAGTTGAGATAATCAAAGCCCTGAAGAAACCGCAGTATCTCAGTTCACCTGAAACGTTGAGAGTTATAGTAGACAAGATGCCGACATCAATGAAGTTCCGTTGGTTCGCCTACCACAGAAGCAGAAGAGATGAAGAAATTCAGGAGCTATTACTCGTCGAAGCGTTCCTAGAAACAGAAGCCGACATGTGCGGAGACTTCGCTCCGCCTGAAGCATCCTCAGAACAAAGAAGAGGAATAAGAAAACCCGTTCATTTGGTACAAGAAGCGTCAAAAGAAAAATATAAGTAGTTATGTCCGTTCTGTGAGGAAGAACACTTCGCACTAGAATGCAAAAAGTTCAAAGAAGCCAACCTGAATGGAAAATGGGATATGACCAAGAAGGCAAAGATATGCTTCAAGTGCCTTCGATTCAGGCACTCAAGGATCAACTGTAAAGCACCAGTCTGCAAGCTGTGTAAAAGATGGCATCATACCATCTTACATTCTGACAAACCACCAGCACCGATAGAAAAAGAAGCAAAAAATATCAGTAGCACTTCAGAAGAAAAGGTCGCCTCAATTCATAACACCAAAGGGGAAGAAAAGGCCTACCTGAAGATGATCCCAGTGAACCTCTATGGCCCAAAAGGACAAGTTCGCGTATTATCACTACTAGACGAAGGGTCAACGGTCACACTCTTAGACGCATCAATTGCTGAAAAAATCGGAGTCGAAGGGAAGCAAGAAAAACTCACGATCGAAACAGTCGGCGGGAAAGTGTTAAGAAAAGATAGTTCACAGAAGAACGAGTTCAAAATAAAAGGAGCTCATAGAAAAGAAAAGAGAACTATCGTAGTGAGAACCATTGACGACCTGAAGCTGTCTGAACAATGTATAAACAAGGACACCGTGAGAAACTGCGAGCATCTGAAAGCAATTGAAAGCCAACTCCTCTACGTCACCGAGAGACCCAAGTTACTGATAGGCCAAGACAATTGGGGACTGATAGTGACAAGAAAGCTGAAGAAGGGCAAACCGTCAGATCCTGTAGCCTCCCTCACGAACTTAGGGTGGGTGTTACATTGATGTAAAACAGGAGCAACTGCCACAGTATACTTCACTTATTATGGCAGAGCGACCACTGGCGAAGAAGACATAGAAGAAATCGTCCGAGAACAGTTTCAGTTAGAATCTCTCGGGATGCAGAATCGGTCGCCATCCAACGACAGCGATAGAAGAGCATTAGAAACCCTTGAGAAGACTACGAAGAAACTGCCAAGCGGTCAATATGAAACGGGACTCCTATGGAAAAAAGAAGACGAAACCCTACCCAACAATTACAATCAAGCAGTCCGACGCCTGGTCAGCATCGAAAAGAAACTAGATCAAGACCAAGAAGCATAAAAGCACTACGAGGAACAGATCCTGAGTCTGATCGAAAAAGGATACGCAGAGATAGCTCCAGAGACCTCCAACAAAGGAAGAACGTTCTACTCACCCCACTTCGCTATTGTGCATCCAGTTAAGAAGAAGCTGAGAATAGTGTTTGACGCAGCTGCCAAGTATGAAGGAAAGAGCCTCAACGACGCCTTGCTCTCGGGCCCAGACCTGTTACAATCGCTATTTGGAGTACTGTTGCGTTTCAGAGAGGGACCGGTAGCCGTCATGGCCGACATACAAGGCATGTTCCTCCGAGTCAAAGTTAGAGAGGATGACCGAGACAGTCTCAGGTTCCTGTGGCGCGGAAGCCGAAGAACTGGCAAGCCTGAAGAGTATAGAATGTCTTCAATCATCTTTGGAGCAGCGTCATCACCGGCGACAGCGATATACGTAATGAATAAGAACGCAGAGGAATTTAAGAACACTCATCCCGAAGCAGTGAAAGCAATTAAGAGAAACCATTACATGGACGACTATCTGCAGAGCTTCGCGTCTACAACTGAAGCAAAGAAGATATCCAAAGAAGTGAAAGACATCCACGCAAGAGCAAACTTTCATCTGAAGGGTTGGGCCAGTAACAATTCAGGGGTAATATCGGAAGTAGAAGACACCAATAAAGAAAACTCTTTACAACTGACCAAAGAAGATAAGACTCTAGGACTAAGATGGCTGGTGAAAAAAGATGCATTGTCCTTCAATGTCGGGTTCCGCAACACGCCGGAGGACCTACAAGATGGCAGAAGAACTCCAACGAAGAGAGAAGTCACAAGCGCAGTGATGTCCACCTTCGATCCAATGGGTTTTGCAACACCGGTTCTAATACAAGGAAAGAAACTAATCCAAGACATCTGGCGAAAGAAAATAGACTGGGATGAACCAATTAACGAACAACAAAAGGAAGCCTGGATGAAATACTTAGAGGAAGTATCAACATTAACAAGGCTGAAGAACCCAAGATGCGTCTCGCCCAAAGGCAGAAAAGGACAGTTACATACATTCACGTGGGGGAGAATGTGAGAAAAGAGGCCTATGCAGCAGTAGTCTACTGGAGAATAGTCGAGCCTGGAGGAAAAATCCATGTCTCGATGATCGCCGGCAAAGCAAGAGTAACGCCGACAAAACCGGTATCAATTCCGTGGTTAGAGCTACGAGCGGCTTTACTCGGAAGCAGACTAGCCGCTACAATTGAAGAGGAGTCAGAGCTCGAAATATCAAAAAAGATTTACTGGACCGACTTCAGCACAGTACTGCAGTGGATAAAGTCAGAACCAAGAAAATTCAAAACCTTCGTGGCCAACCGACTCGCCGAGATCGAAGAGAAGTCCAAACCAGAAGACTGGAGATGGGTACCAACTAAGGAGAACCCAGCAGACGACGCCACGAGGGGAACTCCAATCGAATTCGACCACAACGCCAGATGGTTCAAAGGCCCGTCATTTCTCCGTCAACCAGAAGAAGAATGGCCGTTTCACGACTTCAAACCAGAGAGTATTATGCTAGAAGAAAAGCACAAACAGAAAGTATTGGCAACGATGGCAGCAGAAGACATTCTTTTAAATCCGGAAAGGTTCTCGAGCTGGGAGCGACTGCTGCGCACTACAGCCAGAGTGGTTGCCTTTGCACACTACCTATTAAAGAAGAGCCGTAGAGCGACCACCACCGCCACGCGCCAGAAGGATGAGCCTTGGAAACCACAACAGAAAACCCAGAAGAAAGAAGCACACGCCTCAAACCCGTCGACCAATAAAAACGAAAATAAGCGCCTATACCTACCCCTAGAAGAAGAGCACCTAAAGAAGGCCGAAGAATTATTAATGAAAATAAGCCAGAGCGACAGTTTTGCGTCAGACATAAGAAAATTGAAGACAGAAAAACCTCTAGAAAACTCAAGCCGACTTAAGAAAATCGACGTTTACGTTGACGAGAGTTGACGAGACGATGGAATCATCAAATTAAGGAGTAGGACAATGAAATTCCACGACCAAATCGAAAGAAGGATGAATCCTATCGTATTAGACGGGAAACAAAAAATAACCCGTTTAATAATACAATATTATCATAAGAAATTCCTTCACGGAAACACTGCTACAGTAATGAACGAAATTCGTCAAAAATTCTGGATCTTGGGTTTAAGAGCAACTTTAAAAGCGGTCGCACACAGCTGTCAATGGTGCAAGACAAAGAAGAGTTCACCAGAGATACCCCCGACGGGAGATCTACCGAGCGAGAGACTACAGCATCATCAGTTTCCGTTCTCCTGCACGGCCGTAGACTACTTCGGGCCGATGCAAGTCACCGTCGGAAGAAGAACTGAGAAGCGCTGGGGAGCTTTATTCACTTGCCTCACTACTAGAGCAGTAGATCTAGAGCTAGTACCTTCTCTCAGCACTAGCTCTATGATCATGGCACTACGACGAATGGCAGCCATAAGAGGGACCCCGAAAACTATATTCAGCGACAACGGAACTAACTTCGTCGGGGCAAAAAGGGAATTAGAAGAAGCCGCACAAGAAAAAGGCATCAAGTGGAAGTTCATCCCCCCGGGTGCTCCGAATATGGGAGGCGCCTGGGAGAGACTCGTACGAACAGTCAAGACGGCGCTAGCAGTAGTTCTCAACGAGAAGAGCCCGCCCGAGGAGGCACTCCATACGCTAATGACCGAGGTAGAACATATCGTCAATTCGAGACTCACACCGATCAGCATGGACCCAGAAGACGAGGAGAGCCTAACACCGAACCACTTTCTACTGGGAAGTTCACGCGGAGCGATGGCGCCGGGAGAGTTCAGTGACACGGAGCTCATCGGAAAAGCAAACTGGAGAACCACCAAGACTCGCAGACCACTTCTGGAAAAGATGGATTAAAGAATATTTACCTCTCCTGATGCCAAGGAAACTCGAGAGGGGAGAAACCAGAGACCCAAGAGAAGGAGACATTGTGTTAATAGTGGACGCTACGTTACTACGAAACTCATGGCCTCGCGGAGAAGTTATCAAAACCTATCCCGGACCAGACGGAAGAACCAGGGTGCTGGACGTACGAACATCAGGTGGAATACTTCGCCGTCCAACTCGACGTGTCATCGTGCTGGTGCCAGCGGAGTCGTCGCCTCCAGAAGATGCAGTGCTACGCACCGTGGGGGAGAATGTTAGCGACGACAAGTGAATTTAAAAACATTTAATCTCAATTGTTTCTTATTTGTGATCTAAAACTAAGTGTTAGCAATGAAAAGTGAATTTAAACGTTTAATCTCAATTGTTTCTTATCTGTGATTTAAACTAAGGATAAAGACTAATAGCGTTAATACCAAGAAAGTGAAATAATAACTTATATAAGCTTCAATTCTTATTTTTAAAACTGCGTAACGAAAGTTAGTAACAAAGTCTATATATCTATAAACACTCACGCCTGTCACCCAGAGGGGTAGGCAGAGACTACAGACTTCCATTTGGCACGATCCTGACACACCTCTCTTGCCTCCTTCACATCCATACACCTACGCATACATGCTCGTCGGTTAAGGGTACTCCTAATTTGGCCCGTTTTCAATAAATCGCCAATTTGGTCGATAAATTTTCGCCTAGGACGTCCCTTTCCGACTCTGCCATTCACTTCTGCACCATAAATTTTCTTTGTCACTCTTTCCTCATTCATTCTTTCCACATGACCAAACCACCGAAGCATTCCTTTCTTAATCCTGGTCACAACATCATCTTGCAAACCACACTCTTCTCTTATTACACAATTTCTTACCCTGTCATTCAGATTCAACCCTAACATACTCCTTAACGACCGCATTTCTACTGCGTTTATTCTACTCTCGTGCTTCTTCTGCCACATCCAACTTTCACTACCACACGTTAAAGTAGGACAAACACAGCATTGTGAATTGCCATACGTGCCTTTTTCGACACATTTTGACTCTTCACAATAGAGTGCAAGGCCCCATTTACTCTATTTCCCGCATTCACTCGTCATTCTATATCCTTATCATATCTCCCATCCCTGCTAAATACGCAGCCCAAATATACAAACTCATCTACTTGCTCGATCAACTCCCCTTCTATTCTTATTTCACAAATCGTTTCACTTTCTTCTCTTTCAAAAATCATAACCTTCGTCTTACTTGCGTTCACTTTCATACCCCTTTCTTTTAATGATCCGTTCATTAATGTAACCATCATTTGCAACTCGACCGCCGACGACGCAAGAATAACTTGAACATCAGCGTACAAAAGGCATCTGACGGTTAACTCACCCAATCTTAATCCGCATTCTTCAACTTTAAAATATTGCAAACAACTGTCCATAAATAGGTTGAACAGCCACGGGGAAGCCACACAGCCCTGTCTGACACCTTTATGGATGTCAAACCAGTCCGAGTAGACCCCGTTGATCCTAACACAAGCACTAAATGAGATTATAAAGAGACTCCAATGCCTGTATCAAGCCAGCGCTCAACCCAAATGAGTTCAGTGTTTGCCATAGCAAATCCCTATCCACTCTGTCATAGGCCTTTTCCAAGTCCATGAACGCACAAAAAACCTTTTGGTTTTTGGCCAGAAACTTCTCCCCCGCAGGAAAAGACTTGATCTGTACATCCCATTCCTTTTCTAAATCCCGCTTGCACTTCCCAAATTTTTCCATCAGTTTCTTTCATGACCCTTTCAATCAGTACCTTAGCATACAGTTTTCCCACAATGCTAAGAAGGCTGATGCCACGGTAGTTTTTACAGTCCTGCTGCGACCCTCTTCCTTTATATACTGGGACTATCACGGCTTTGCACCAGTCTACCGGTACCCGCTTCAGTTCACAAAGTCTGTAAGGAAAATATGAATCACAAACATAGTTACTTATTAGAACTTTCTCTTATTATAATTTTAAAGAGCTGTATTAGAGATATTAACATTTAAGTGTAAATTTAATGATTTGTTTAATTCTTTTTCTTTTATAGTAATTTAATACGATAATATGTCAATTAATCTCTTTTGTAATCTAATTTCTCATTATAAAAATAGATTTTAATTTAATAAGAAGTTGAAATATATTCTGTATAGAGTCTTAAGCATAGTATTATCGTGATAAGCGTTGTGCATTCCTGCCGCCTGGCGCGCTACTTGTATGTTGAGCGGAAAAAGTTTAGCTACTCCGGAGCTAAACCGTAAGAAGACCGCGCCACTATTTTTATTTTTACAAGCATAAATTAAGAACTTTATGAATGTTTTATGTTCGGAATAATAAAGATAAGTCATATCTATTGTCAGGAATGTACAAAAATATTGTAAGGTATGTATTTTTACCACACTTATTTTCTGCGCTCTGATTGGTCGACGGGGATCATTAGTGCCGTATACAAATTCATTAGTGTCGCCTGCAAATTTTCTTAATTCTGATAGGTCACAGCTGCCTATAAAAAAAGGGGCGTTTTTTGTGGTAAAACATTCCAAATTCGGCAATGTAAGAATAAGGAATCAAGAAAATAAATAAGAAGAAACTCTGAAGAAGTGTTATTTATTGCTCATCTAACTGCAACTGCATGCTCTCCAGTTAACATCCCTCCAGCATAACCCGCTCCATTTACTAACATTCTCACACACGAGCATCTACAAGAGTTTATAGCCTTAAAAATTAAGATTATAAAATAAGTTATACTATCTGATTAATATACTAACTATAAACACACATTATTACATAATGGTGACGTTTCTTGACTGAAATCAAAAATTTCTTAGTAACAGCCTGGAGTCAGGGAGTTGGAGTTCAGGATTGCCGTCCCATAGGAAAGAGAGAAAATAGAGAGTGAACCTGCGCTTGCGCATACACTCATGCACTATAATCCTGTCCTGCGCAGATGGCCCGTCTCTGGTGAAACTGGCCGCCGTGTCTGAAATTTCGTCAAGAGGTCTTAAGGTCCGGTGATCTAGTACTTGCTTGTCACCTTTATACTTTATAAAACACACACGTATACCAATACAACAACGCAATATGTAATTCAAGATCTTTATATTAGCGTTTGCCTTTTTACGAGTATAAATTATAAGGTGTATAATATTTATTTTACACGATAAAATATAATATTTTAAGAAGTTATGTATTTTATTTTTCTCGTTCGAGGTATACCAAGATATACTCCTCACATAAGACCGCAAAATTCAAAAGAGCTTATAGGTTTATTTGAAAAAGGATCAGAGAAGCCATTTCACGCGTGCTCGCATTTAACCTATCATAAAAGTTACGCAGAAAATTGCTGTAAATGTCGTCGAGAAATTTCGGCTTAATTGTAATTTTTACACTACTTTTTCAAAATCAAAATAATAATTTCAATGTTCTGATACTAACTGGAGCCAAACCAAGGTACCAAAGAAAGGTAAGCCATCTTTCCTTTGGAATGTGATATTTCTTCATATTCATCATCATCATCATCCATCCCATTAAATTGACTCATAAGAGATATATTTGCCATAATTGCTACACCTGCTAGGCGAGCTTACTATTAAAGAGACGCCACTGCTCACCTCCTGGAGAGAAACAGCCCTCTGTCTCCTCTTACTATACCCAGGGGATGATATGGGGTGATAGATATTCTAACAGTGCCATCACACAGTAAATTGTGTTAATATTGATATTTATTATTGTAAATAAAAGAACTGTAAGTCACTGCAAAAATATTATTTTATACGAAAAAGTAAAGTAGAAACATAATTCTTTTTCTTCTTTTTATATCTTTAAAAAAACTTTACCTCCATTACCTACTTTTATCCTATATCGTGAGGGCAATTTACATAAATTAATTTTAACCGTCACGAAACAATTATTTGTAGGCCACACAAATACTTGTTCCGTGCGGGATTTGTACCCGCAGCCCTTGCCGCTGTAACGCTTTGCTAAGCCACTGCGCCATGGACCCTTCAATAATGTTGATATGTTCCTTATAATGAGAGACAAGAACAGAGAACCTTTTACTGGTAACGTCATTCCATTTTTTTTGAAGCTATACACTTATAAATTGTTATACGTGGTAGAGCCATGCTGCAGTTATATTGGTAGTAGACTTGTAGCATGAATGGGTCGGCTCGACCGGGGAAGGGACCCGCTCTCACAGAATACTAGCGTAAAATAGTAGCTTAATCCTGCTGTGTTTCGTACGGTGCGTGTAGAGAACCGGAGATTTTTTTACTGGAAACGAAGCATTCCATCTTAGTCTTCATGAGTGACAACACATCTGCATTTTGATTTGTAATCGAGGATAGATGTCTATGGGCCACAGCATACACTTACCATCAGGTGGACTGTGTGCTCGTTTGTCACCCTATCCTCTATATCAAAAAAATAGTTTTTAGTGCTTTAATTCTTCTACATACACTTTTCCTTAGCCCCAACTTTAAAATATGAAAATTATTTTATTACTTTTAGTTCGATAAAGACGGATTTTACATATACATAAATACTTACGCCTGTCACCTAGAGGGATAGGCAGAGACTACGGACTTCCTATCTCGCCTCCTTTACATCCATATATCTAAGCATATACGGTCATCGGTTAAGAGTACTCCTAATGTGGCCCATTTTCAAAATATCGCCAATTGGGTCGATAAACCGTCGTCTAGGGCGTCCCTTCCCGACTCTGCCGTTCATATCTCCAATATAAATTTGGATTTTACTTTCTAAAATAAGGTTCTATTTATTTCATAAGTAAATTCGATGTTCTCAGGGATGACAACACATCTGCAATTTGATTCCTAATTAAGGATAGATGTAGATGTCTATTTATAGGGCATAGCATTCACTTACCTTCGGGTGAACTATGAGCTCGTTTGTTATCCTTATTAGAAAAGATTTTAATGGAAGAACATGTATAAAGACAACAGTTATATGTTTAACACTACATTTTACTGTACCCTTAAAAGACGTGATAGCTCAATGACTCAGCGTTCGTTGTAAATTTCATAGTACGGGGCAAACAACCCGGATTTATACCTGCTGGCACCGATGAAACTGTTAATTGCAATTTTGAGTGCTGACTCCACACGACCTGTGTGCAGTTAATGCAGTTGTAGTAAATTTATAGCAGATTTCAGATCTACAGGACCCAGAAAAAAGTTATTATTCAGCGTGTGCTTTCAATATTTCCTTATTATTATGGCTGGTATTGTGCTATTTGTAGATATAAAATTATAACCGTTTCCAATAAATCGAAATAAATTGAGGCTATATAATCAATAAACTAAAACTAAATCCAAGGATAGCACTACTAGACTTCATAGTCACATAGTAAGTTCATTTTGCGTAGATCGGACCAAAAACAATAATTAAAAAGCTGAAGTTAAATAAATAAACGCGGTAAAATCCATAAAAGTAGTTTTAATCAAGATATATATCATGTAAACCTTTGTTGTCCATTACATTATAATATTGTTTTTTTTCTGGCGATGAACTCGACGATATTAAAACAAGTGTAAGCCATAACTTATTCAATTAAGATTTCGCAAAGCTTAATTAAGTTGAATGGGCATTAGATTTGGCATTTACGATCCATTAAAATATAGTATAAAGGCTAAATCCAAGATTTTTAATTTAAAACTCTGATTGCTACTTTATTACGGCATGGATATTAGTTCATTATTTATTAAAAACATTAAACATGTAGTCTATTATGTTGTTTTAAATGAGAATCTATTTCACATAATAGAATCTCGTCAGTATAACACCCACAGTGGTAACGTCTTTTAATCTCATCCTGAAGAAATAGATAATTGATTCATTACACGCCCTTGCCTTTTTAGGACATTATAAGAAGATAAATGGAAGTGGGTCTCATTCTATCTACTCCCACTATAAACTTTTCGTTTTGCGACAAATTGTAAGTTCTGTTTTCGTTAACAACAAACTACAGGATTCATTTTTAATAAAAACTAAAAGTATTTATTGTGTAATTGAGTGAAGGTTTTACACTATAAGCCATTTTTAATTATTGCTACTTATGTATATTACATACATACAATAGGTAAAAATAATTAAAAAAATATAATGATTTCTTAAATTTACACGAAAAATACACATTGAATAAAACTATATTTACGGATTTTATCGGGTTATGTAGTCCATAAATATAGTTTTATTCAAAATAAATAAAATATTTAAAAACTAATCTTATAAATTAAAAATCTAATTCCATGATACCCTCATTAGTAGGACGTCTCTCAGACGTAGACCTTCCACAACTTCTTCTACTACTCTCTCTTTTATGCAAGCTTCAACCAATGTCGTCCTACTCTTTCGACTGTTGTTGTTCCTGTTGTTGTGTGTTACTCTTTAGAATGTTATTTCATCTTTTCTTGGGACTCCCTCTTTTCTACTTCCATTCTTTTGTTTCCCATTAAGTAATTCTTTCAGCTATTTGGTTTTAAATTCTGCTTATATACCCATCTCATTTTCAGGTTAAGCCTCGGATTCATGGTATTACCAAATATAATATTATTTTAGTTTTTTGTCGGATTATTGATCTTAGTCATAAACTTTTTGTAAAACATTGTAGCTTCTTTAATAAAATATTGACATTTAAAATATTATATCCTTTTTATTTTTAAATTTGATGTCCTTCTGTTTTGGCTTGAAATATATTTTTTCAATAACTTTACCCACCTCCAAAGCAAAGAGAAGAGGTTGATGACTAATTTTAGTTAATTTAAATACTAATTCAATACAATTGTAAATAACTAAGTTCAAACACAATCGTTACAAAGGTAAGTAATATTAATAATTTGGTACATGCAATGTAATATTATTTATAATTCTGAATTTCATTTCTGAAATTCTGAATTTAACATCCTCGATCGCGAAGCGAGAGAGGTTGAGTTTTACAGTCGACTTGACAAGGTCATGCTACCCGCTCTCATTAAATTTTGTATATGATTTTAAAATGCATTGATAATTACGTTAAAGAAAGCACATTCTTATTACGAGAAAATACTAATGCTTTTATTAAGATTTGGTACACGTAAATATTTTATTAAAGAAGTTCAATGAAATTTTCTAAACGTCGTCGTCCTTTAGATAGCTCGAGAATGAATTGACGAAATTATTTAATTATTTTTTACTATTTCAGTATTTCTTTACTATTGATGCTTTATTTCGGGTATGTTGTAGTTATGCTTTAGTTCGGGTTTCACTATAATTTATTGTTTCTATAAATTTTAGTTTCGCTTAAGGCAGTTGTAAGATTTTCTTTTAATTTATTTGCAAATTCTCCCGACATTACGGGTAGGTTTTTTGATTATTCGTCACAAGTTTATTTTGTATTTAATAAATCTATGGCCTGTGCAGAATCTTAGATTATTTAACATATCAAAATTTTATATGTTCATTCGTTGATTTGTATACATTTACATACGAGACTTCTTTTCTAATTATTCCATAAATCTTTCTTCTATCTTTTGTGATTTTTTCTCTTAAACATATTATTAATGTTGTCTTCTTTTCTGTGTAGGGGTTCGTCTAGGTCGGTACCGCACTTGTACTTTTTTCCACCGCGAAATAGTTGTACGTGCACCGCTGTGTTCCGCTCTGGGTTCTCTCACTATAATTACAGGCTGTGACGCATTACATCTTAGTTCTCAGAGGTGACAACGCATCTGTAGACACTTACCATTAGGTTAATTGTAAGTTCGTTTGTTATTTTAGTTTTATAAAATGAATCAATGTTGATACGGGATACGAAATACAATAGAGATATTATTTTTAAAGGGGAATGCCCATTTTTGGCCATAAAACGCCCAAAAATTTGCATTTGTTAAAAACATATCTTTATTTATGGTAATTAATCGCGGTATTCATTTATCCAAAAAGATGGGAACATTTTTGCACAAAAAAAGGTACTGAAAAGATAAAAATGAAATTAGGTAAATCCGTAATTCATTAGTTTGTGGATAAAATAAAAAGTATTTTTCGGTCGATTATATATAGTGTCATTATTACAATGCTAATTTAATTTTTTGATGAAGAAATTATTATGATGTTATAATATAGGTGTAAAGCAACCGTTGACAACAGATATTTATCCAAAGCAGCCGATACTCAACCGTTGTCAACCAGTTGTTTATCCGAATACAGACGAAAAAGGATAGTTATGTTTTTGCTGTGTGTGCGGGTGGCTAAACTGAATAACTTTTTGCAATGGTTCTTAAAAACTACTTGACCGATTTAAAATATTATATATATACCAATAGAATTATATTATAACTGTGAAAGATAGGACACATTTTATTATAGAGGGCGCTACTATCAACGAACGTGTTTTTTAGCTAAACTCATAAATTACATGACCGATTTTGAAAATTATTTCACCACTAGAATGTTATGTATAATTATAGATGTCTAATGTAGGATGCATTTTATTATAGAGGGCGCTACTTTCTATGAATATGTTTTTTTGGCTAATCTCGAAAAGTACCTATTTGACCGATTTTGAATATTCTTTCACCATTCACATTGCTAATGAGGGCGTTAGTTGTGTGATAAAGTTATATTATTAAAGTAATTATTTGTGAGATTAATATTTTCTAAATATATAAAAGTAAATACCTACCTATTTTATAATATAATGAGATTTACTTTTAGAATCAATATATAATCCAATTAAAGCATTTAGTGCAGCACAAATTGAAGATTTTGTTACATTATTGAAAGATAATATGCACCAACATATAGACTAGAAAATATTCACAGTATGCCTAAGCATACTGTACATTATTATCTACGCTTATCAAAGGTGCAATACCAACAAATTCTGACTGAAGTTCCCAGACTGACAAGTTAACATCGGGGTTGTTTTGCACCTGCTGTATATTTGATGAAGGTAAGAACAGGAGATAGTGACGAATGCATGTCGGCATTATTGCAAGTGCCAAGAAGCAAATTAGAGCGGCCCATGAATATGGCCCGCAAAATATTAAATCAAGATTTTGTTCCCTTGAGTTTTATCAATCGTTACCTCTCTCTGTACTAAATTCAATTCAGTGATAATGATATTATATGAGAGGCAAATAATTCCTTGGCTTTCCTAGATGATTTAGTCAAGCAAAGTATTAACAACACCATAGGTTACTGTCTATAGAAAAAAGACCCATACAAACCAATTCAAATGGTGAATCTCACCATTATCCTTCACAGTTAGTTATCGTGGGCAAATCCTAGTTACAGAGAGCACGAGGGAACTGTGACAGCAAACACCTGGCCACGGAGCTTAAGTACGTCAAGGAGGTTCTGCATAATCAAGTGAAGCCGGCCACAGTCGAGCGTGTGCCTGCTGTACTACCGTATGCCGATAAAGCGAGCTTCTATTAGAACATTCTACAAGCCACAGAAGAAGATTAGTCAGTTCTTAACATCCGTCAAGTATCATATTCCTTAAAAACATCCTAATTTCAATAGAGAAGGAGACTAGGTACTACCACTTGCTTGGGACCCCGTAATTAATAAACATATAACTAAACCCAAACATACCACTGCAAGAGTTCAAGATACAGTAAGTTCATTCCGCGTAGATTGGACCATCCATACTAATATTATAAATGCGAAAGTGTGTTTGTTTTTTTTTTTGTTTGTTTGTTTGTCCTTCTTTCACGTCGCAACAGATTGTCGGCATGGCATGATTTTTTGTATGGGGATAGTTCGGTGGCTGTAGAGTGACATAGGTTACTTTTTCCGCGGAAAGCATCTCATTCCCGTGGGAAAATAGAATATATTGCAAAAGTTTGTCCTTCTTTCACGTCGCAACAGAGCGTCAGCATGGCATGAATTTTGGTATGGGGATAGTTCGATGGCTGTAGAGTGACATAGGCTACTTTTTTCCGCAGAAAAACATCTCATTCCCGTGGAAAAATCGAATATGTTGCAAAATTAAATTCAACTAGGTGGCGCCACCGTGATTCTACAAGACGGACGACGGTACGATGGATGAACACAGAAGGTCAGAATATCTGGATTATTATGTCTTTTTACCAAAATTAAGAAAAATATGTATGGATCTGTATTTTCCCACGCAGGACCGGGAAGAGAGCGATAAAAAACATAAAATTCACCAGCTGATTTTCTTCAAACGTGTTGGTGCATTGTAATTCACAGAATAGGCGATAACCTCGCAGACGATATTAAGTAATCCGTTGATGCTCTGCCTACTCCGCAAGGGTTACAGGCGTGATTATAAGTATGGATCAGAAATACTATCACCACCTGTCATGCTTTCACTCTTAACTATTACTTAACTGAGGTAGAAATAGTTCTTAGTAAGCCTTATTAATAAGCCTTAGTAATATTTATTGAACGGAAATGAATACAGTTCTTATATGTGGTAATGAATGAATCGGTATTACAATAAGAAAAATTGTGCAAAATTATAAGAAAAATATTTTTTGAGAGTTCTTATTAACTAACGTATACATAGTTTAAATTGATTCCGCTAGATGTCGTTACTAGGCTTTTAAAACGCGGTAACGAAATGTTTCCTGACATGTGCTTAACTCCTGCCGTTGAGCCGCGCGTCAACTTATAGTGCATACGGTACCTATACGCGTAAATTGTTTCTATTTCGTAGCTTATTCGACTACCTGCTTTCGATTTCGGTTGTTTGTTATTTGCTTTGTGATTTGGTTAAGGTTGAATGGATTAGCATTTATATTAGCTTTCATTTTCGGATTTGTCTATTTTCTTGGATAGGTTTTGTTGATTTGGTTGGTATTCCTTTATACATATTTAGACTCTGGATTTGATTTTGGATTTTGTTTATTTAGCATCGTGAATTGGTTTTCGTTGTTTTAGGTTGTTTAACAATATTTCAAAGGAATATTAATAGTATAGATAGTGCATACGGTACCTATACACTTACTTCTCTTTTCGTTGGTTATATTTATATTGACTACTGCTTTCGATTTCGGTTTTCTGCGATTTGTTTTGTGATTTGGTTTAAGTTGATTCAATTTTGTTTGGCTATCGTTTTCGGATTCGTGTTGTGTCTTGAATTGGTTTTGTTGTTTTGATTTTAAAAATATTTAAAAGGAATATTTATTCCTTTTAGATATTTTGGATTTGATTTAAAAAAAATATTTAATAGGAAATTTAATTCCTTTTAGGTATTTTAACGTTTTTTGTTATAAATAGGTCTTTTGTTACTTCATAATGCCTCGCAAACGTAAGTCCAGCCCTTCGAGAGTATCTTCTCAAAGACAAGCGAAAAGATTAGCTCGATCGCTAGAATCTTTAGAAGATGTTGAACTGAGAAGGCAAGAACAAGCTGAGCGTCAGGCTGCTTTTAGAGCATCTGAGACACCTTCTCAACGTCAGCAAAGGCGTCTTGAACAGGCAGAGCGTCAAGCTACTTCAAGAGCTACTGAAACACCTGATCAAAAAAACTAACTTTAAGACGGCTCTTGAAAGGCACGTCAAGCTATTTTAATAGCCACTGAAACACCTGATCAAAGTCAGCAAAGGCGTCTTGAACAGGCAGAGCGTCAATCTACTTTAAGAGCTAGTGAAACACCTGCTCAAAGTCAGCAAAGGCTATTCGAACAAGCGGAACGTCAGGCCGCCTTAAGAGCCGCGAAAACACCTGATGAAACTCAACATAGACTCATTGAGCAAGCTGAACGTCAATCTACTATAAGGGCATCTGAAACACCAGAACAGACACAGGCGCGAAGAGACGCAAATGCACAGCTCCAAGCTGAATGTCGACAAAATTTTCAAAGAAACAATTGGTCGGTTTTTAATGATGCAGCATTCAATTATGATCCCATGAGTGATTATAAAAGTCGCAGATTAGTTTTTATCGGACTGATGGACAAGGCGTGTCGATTTTGCAGCGCTTTAAAATGGAAAGATGAGACAGCAGGCATGTGCTGTTCCAATGGCACAGTATCTCTTCCGTTACTTAGGGAACCAGAAGAACCTTTGCAAAACTCTCTTTTTATATGATGCTAATTAGTCACGGTGCTTTTTAAACAGGATCCGGAAATATAACTCATGGTTTCAAATGACGTCCTTCGGAGTTGACCGGGAAATAATAATGCCGGGATTTTCGGCTTGTTTTAAGGTGCAAGGGCAAATTTATAATAGAATAGGTTCACTTTTTCCAGCTGTAAACGAACAGCATAAATTTTTACACGTATATTTTATGGGTGACGAAGAAATTGAGGTAGACCGTCGCTGCTAATTTATCCAGGGAATTGAGAGAGACACAGTGTTCAAAATTCAAAGATTCTTGCATGAACGTAACATTTTTGTCAAAACATTTAAAACTGCTTTAGAAAACCTACCTGAAGAGGATTATAAAGTCGTCATTAACGCAGATCGGACCCCTCGAGGAGAGCATGAAAGGCACTACAATGCACCTTTGATAAACGAAATAGCAGCCGTAATTAGTGGTGATCAATTTTCTTCACGAGACATTGTCTTGCGAGCGTGATTATAAGTTGCAACGGGTAGCCGATACACACAAGTTTTATGACGCTCTGCAATACCCATTGATTTATGCAAAGGACAAAAGGGTTGTCATTTTCAAATTCCACTTATTAACCGGGTCACAAAGGAGCCTACTCCGAACAAAAAAGTATCATGTATGGATTTTTATGCGCATCATATGATGTTGTGAGAAAATGATTTTAACCTCTAAGCCCGGTGTAGACAATTATTTCATCAATTTTTGGTAGACATGTATGTGAAGGTAGAAGGTGAACGTCTCCGTTATATATCTTTAAATCAAAAAAGCTGCGCGTTGAGAATTATATACATTTACAAGATGCAGTTTCTAGCGACGCCAATGTAAACCCCAGATTTAGGTAAAATGGTAATTCTGCCCTCATTATTCGTTAACAGTCCCCGCTACCTACATGAGTACACACAAGATGCATTCGCCTATGTACGAACTTACGGAAGACCTGATCTTTTTGTTACTTTTACTTGCAATCTTACATGGAAAGAAATAACCGAGGAGCTAATACGGGGCTAAAAAAGTACTGACAGACACGATTTAGTTACTAGAGTATTTAGATTAAAAGTACAAAAATTAATGTATGTAACTAACAAAGGGAAAATGGAAATAATACTAGTTTTTACGGATTTTATCGCGTATATTTAAGTATAAATACCCGACGTTTCGAGCGCTTTACAGCACCCATGGTCACGGAGGGTACTGAGATGTTCAACGTCCAAATGTCATAGTTAACAGCGGTTACCATAGATAAAAATTTAACTTTTGTTCCGATCTAAACAGTATGAACTTATGGTATCTTGAAGTTTTGCAGTTGTATGCTTGGTTTGGGATTAAATTTTATTTATTATAGGATCCCTTGCAGATGGTAGCACCCAGCCATCTTCTCTATTGAAATTAGGATGTTTTTTGATTTCAATAGCCTCGCGAATTATCCTTGGAAGGAATCAGTGTTCTTTATCGAGGACTTTTGGTCTATCAAATCTGATGTAGTGACGGAGTCGATCCTGTACGTGTTCACAGACTGCAGACTTCCCGGAGCGTCGATTCTTCACATCAGCTATATGTTCTTTAACGGGGGTTTTAATAGATCTTTTACTTTGTTCTATGTAGGAGAGACCACACTCACAATCAAGATTGTACACTCCTGCATCTTGCAGAGGGACGTTACATTGACTGATGGTAAAAACTGCCCAATCTTCTTCGGCGGCTTGAAGTATGTTTTGATGGAAGCGCGCTTCAAGATGTAGCCAATCTTGTCAGTGACTCCTCTAACATATGGCAGTACAGCAGGTACACGTTATTTATAGTTAAATATACGCGATAAAATCCGTAAAAACTAGTATTATTTCAATGTTTCGTGTTCGCGTAAATATAAGAAATCATTAAAGGGAAAATTTTCGGAGAGGTGCAGTGCTTCATGTATTCAATTGAATGGCAAAAAAGAGGATTACCGCATGCCCACATTCTAATATGGCTTAAAGAGAAGTTGCGGCCCAGCCAAATAGACGACAAAATAAGCGCCGAAATTCCGGATACTGAGCAAGATAAAGAGTTGTATGATACCATCGTCCGAAATATGATTCACGGGCCATGTAGAGCACGAAATTCAATATCGCCATGTATGAAAGAAGGAAAATGTACAAAGAAATTCACTAAACAGCTATTAAAAGAAACAGTGCACAATGACAATGGCTACTTTTTGTAAAGACGCAGAGCTCCCGAATATGGTGGCAGGAAAGTTACAATCAAATCTCGCTCTGGAGCGTTCGAAACCTTAGATAACAGCTGGATTGTCCCGTATTCGCCCATTCTATGTAGAATGTTTAATGCCCACATTAATGTAGAAGCATGTAGCTCTGTTCATGCAATCAAGTATATCTGTAAGTACATAAATAAAGGAAGCGACCAAGAAATATTTAATCTCAGGAGTGAAGGTGAGGCAAATCCCGTTAATGAAGTACAGACCTTTCAAGCAGGGTGTTATGTCAGCAGTAACGAGGCAGCGTGGCGTCTCCTTGGCTTCCCTTTACACGAAAGGTATCCAACAATTACTCACCTTGCTATGCACTTCAAAAATGGAGAGTGTGTATATTTCACCGAAAGAAATTTCCAAGAAAGAATTGCATCACCGCCAAAAACTACACTAACAGCCTTCTTTCAACTTTGTCAAACCGACCCCTTTGCAAAAACGTTGTTATATTCTGAAGTCCCCCGCTATTATACTTAGAACACATCTAGGAAGGAGTGGAAACGCCTTATTCAAGGCGCGCTTGTTGCAAATTGGCCCGGTCTAAAGTCATCAGATGCCCTTGGTCGTGTGTATACCGTCCATGTAACTAATTTTGAATGTTTCGGTTTACGATTGCTGCTGCACCATGTTCGGGGTCCTACAGGATATAAAGACCTTAAAACTGTCAACGGTCAGGAATGCGCAACTTATAGAAAAGCATGTGAAGCTCTACATCTTTTAGAAAACGATAATCACTGGGATGAAACCATGGAGGTAGCTGTGCAGTGCCAGTCACCAGCCAAAATTAGGGATCTTTATGCAACTCATCATCATCTCATGCAATCATCTTGCGGGCTATCTAATGCACATGAATTGTGGGACAAATATAAAGAGTACAAGGCGGAAGATATTTTGCGAAGGTTACAGCAGACACACGCGAAAATGACATACCATGAACACATTTATAATGAAGCACTTGGAAAAATTGAAGATAAAGTAATGGCAATGGTAGGCAAAAAATTAAGCGACTTTGGAATGATAACCCCTCAGCGAACAACCGAAAAAGAACTAAGTATGAAATTATAGGTGAAACAAACTACGATATACCAGCTTTCCAGCAGCAAGTAGCCGAATTTGTACCCCGCTTGCTTCCCGAACAAAAACGAGTTTTTGACAAAGTATTAGGACAAAGTTGAATCTGGAAATGGTGCACTTTTCTTTTTAGATGCCTCTGGAGGAACTGGGAAGACATTTTTGTTAAATTTATTATTAGCGCAAGTACGGAAAGATAAAAACATTGCTGTGGCCGTAGCTTCCTCCGGCATAGCCGCCACGCTGCTAAGCAGGGGCCGCACTGCACATTCTGTTTTAAAACTCCCTCTAAATCTAGCCCAGGAAGAATCGCCGTTCTGCAACTTTAGCAAAAATAGTGCACGAGGTAGAATGCTACGACAATGCAAACTTTTAGTGTGGGACGAAAGTACAATGTCGCATAAAAAAACTGTAGAATCACTAAATTGAACGCTCCAGGATTTGTGCAGCAATACTGATGTAATGGGAGGAATGGTGGTTTTACTGGCTGGTGACTTTCGCCAAACTTTTCCTGTTATTCAAAAGGGCACACATGCAGATGAAATTAAAGCATGCGTCAAGTCGTCTATTTTATGGAACAAGGTGACAAAATTCAGTTTAACTACGAATATGAGAGTGTATTTGTATAATGATATCAATGCTGGAAACTATGCTGACACTCTATTAAAAATTGGCGATGGGCGGTTGGAAACGGATGCTGAGGGCTGCGTTAAATTGAAGAGAGATTTTTGTAATTTAGTACAGTCATTCCGAATTAATTGCGAGCGTTTATTCAGATTTAACGAGCAACATGGATGAAGACAAATGATTATGTGAAAGGGCGATGCTACCACCAAAAAAATGAGAGCGTTAACAAAATAAATTCAGATATATTAAGCGAAGTAGCAGGAGAAATAACAGAGTATTTGTCAGTAGACACAGTTATGGACACAGAACAGAGCACTTCATATCCCGCAGAGTTTCTAAATTCTCTAGAGTTGTCAGGTGTGCCCTCACATAAGCTTTAATTAAAATTAGGCGTCCTAGTCATGCTAATGCGAAATTTAGATGCTCCTCGGTTATGTAACGGGACCAGGCTGCGTGTGACACATCTTGGACGGAACATAATCGGTGCTACAATTTTGACAGGCGTAGGAAAAGGTGAAAATGTTATTATACCACGGATCCCTATAATTCCCACAGATCTTTCTTTTCAATTCAAAAGGTTGCAGTTCCCTATTAAGCTCAGTTTTGCAATGACTTTTAATAAAACGCAAGGGCAAACGTTACAGGTAGCGGGGGTCAACTTAGAAAAACCGTGCTTCTCTCATGGTCAGCTGCATGTAGCATGTTCGCGTGTCTCAAATGCCCAGAATATCCATATTCTTTCCCCGAATGGAAAAACTTATAACATTGTGTATAGTAGCGTCTTAAAATAGTGTTCAGTTAGTTTTTTTTTCCAAAATTCCCACAATCAATTAATCAGAATACCCACAGATCTTCCCTTTCAATTCAAAATTTCCTATTTAGCTCAGTTTCTTTTCAATTCCAAATGCTGCACCTCTGACGGACCTATTAAGCTCAGTTTCCTTTTAACTCAAAAGGCTGCATCTCTGATGGTTTTTTTAATTTGGCTCAGTTTTCTTTCAATTCAGAAAACTGCATCTCTGACGAATCAATTTAGCTCAGTTTCTTTTCAAAAGTCTGCATCCCTGACGGATAATTAAGCCATTTCCTTTAATTAAAAAATATCCCATTTCCATTTGGAATAAACAGGCTATTTTCATGCTTTCCTATACGCTGCGTTTCAAAACATTTAAATAGGCTGACGAATCAATTTTGCTCAGTTTCAAACTCAGAAAACAAATCTATAAAACTCAGTTTTCTTTCAATTCAAAAAGCAATGGATAGTTCATTTCCCAGTGACCATGCGGGCGAAGCTGCGGGTAACAGCTAGTTACATAATAACTTAAGACAGAAGGACCCTTAAGTAAGGACTGAATAAATTAACCGACTTGGTATTACGTAGATCTCACAACTTTTTACGATAGAAAAACTGAGTTGCGAGACTTGGTTTTTTACAAGTTATGTTTTTGATGGCATCTCATTTCTTTTTGCAAATAGTCCTTCTTTTTAATTTCCGGTACCTTCTTCTTCTTCTTGATTAACAACAGAGTACCTATCTACACCTTTTATTCCATTATATTATACTCGTACATATACAGGTACACTGATTTATATGGGATTACAAAGTTATTTATGCAGTTAGTGTATCTAGAAAACTGGTCCGAAATTGAAAAATGTTTTAGTTTTTCCTTAATTTATATACTAAACAATAATTGTGTTCCAAGTTTGAAGCTTCTATGTCTGCTAGAAGTGCCTTAGAGTTTTGATGATCGGTCAGTCAGTGAGTGACAAAATTAAGAAACTTTGACTAATTATAATTCCTAAACTACGGGTTCAAATTGAATGAAATTTGAAATATACCGTGTTTACATAATGCCTGCTTGGTGAAAATTCAGGTTTCTAGTTCTATCAATAACGAAGTTATAGTGGGTCGAATGGCCTAAATTGCTTCGAGAAAAGTATGGTACGGCCGGCCGCTTTTTTTGCTCGACTTGGCGGGGGCAATGCCACAAATGCCGTGCCCCTAGATAGCGCAATGGATCTGTAAGGCGAAGCCGTCACAAAACCGACAACTGATCGGGAAGGAAGGTTTGAAAGGCAGCCTCGTACCGGCAAGCGAAATCTTCCACTAGATGGAGTGACGATCTGGTAAGATACGTGGAAAGTCCACGAATCCAGGTAGCTTTCGGTCGTGCTTTGTGGTATTGCTTGGGGGAGGCCGCATTCATCATGGACTTGTGATGGAATGTAATGACGAATGATGATGAGAGATTTCAATCACACAATAATTACAGTCTATCAAAGTCCACTGCTAAACATAGGCTTCCCTTCAGTTTGCCTCATAATGGTGATATTTGTCATACTTGCCACGCATGGCATGTAGGTTAGCGACCGCAGTTTTTTTGCTATTTGATATTACGAAGACACTGAGCTCATTTTCTGGTTTGTTACCCTCTGATGCCTTTTGACACACCCACGTTACAATATCGGGTAGTGAATATTCTTACTCAACCACTATACAATAACTTAGTTACTATACAGCTTAGTACGGTCAGATGAGAGATTACAAAATAGAAAACTGTCGGTGCTTTTTTATAAAAAATGTAACAGAATATACATATAGGCTATAGATGTAAACTCATTTATTTAATAAAATTGTATGTTTTATAGTAATAAAATTTAATTTGAGAAAATATGGTTAATATAATGATTTCTTATATTTACGCGAACACTACATTGATTAAAACTACTTTTACGGATTTTATCGCGTTTAATTATACTTTTAATTATTTTTATTTTTAACCTTCATTTAAACCCAGTACCTTCAGCTTTTTTAATTATTGTTTATGGTCCGATCTATGCAAAATGACCTGATTATGTTCTGAGGTCTTGCAGTGGTATGCTTGGGTTTAGTTTTAATTTTATTGATTATAGGGTCCCACGCAGATGGTAGTACCCAGCCTCCTTCTCTATTGAAATTAGAATGTCTTTTAATTTCAATAGCCTCACGTATCATCCTTGGTAGGAATCGGTGTTCTTTCGCGAGGATTTGTGGTCTATCAAATCTGATGTAATGGTTGGGGCCGTCTAGGATATGATCACAAATCGCAGACTTCCCTGAACGTTGATGCTTCATATCAGCTATATGTTACTTTATTGATCTTTTTGTTTATCCTATATAAGAGAGACCACATTCACAATCAAGCTTGTACACTCCTGCATCTTGTAGAGGAATATGACACTTGACGGATGGCAGGAACTGACTAATCTCCTTCGGCGGCTTGTAGAATGTTCTAATAGAAGCTCGCTTCAAGATGTAGCCAATCTTGTCTGTGACACCTCTGACATATGGTAGTACAGCAGGCACACGCTCGACTATGGCCGGCTTCACTCGGTCACTGTGACGTAGGCGCGGGACCCGAAGCTTGTTGTCACGCAGAACTTGCTTGCGGCCAGGTTTTTGCTGTCACAGATCCCTCGTGCTCTCTGTAACAAAGATTTGCCCACGGTAGCTAACTGTGAAGGATGGTGGTGAGATTAACCGTTTAAATATCGGTTAGTATGGGTCTTTTTTCCATTTCAATAGAGAAGGAGGCTGGGTACTACCACCTGCTTGGGACCCTATAATCAATAAAATTAAAACTAAACCCAAGCATACCACTGCAAGACCTCAGGACATAATCAGTTCATTTTGCATAGATCGAACCATAAACAATAATTAAAAAAGCTGAAGGTACTCCGGGTTTAACAATGACATCGGGACGTCAGTCACCTTAGTCCCCCGTGACCATGGGTGCTGGAAAGCGCCCGAAACGTCGGGAATTAAAAATAAAAATAATTAAAAGTATAATTAAACGCGATAAAATCTGTAAAAGAAGTTTTAATCAAATATGGTTAATATTATTTCATTGCTATCTCAATAACTTAATTACTAACAAGAAGCCGGCTTTGTTTTAAATTATTTAAATAAAAGACATTTTACTTTTATAGTTATTATATAAACTTTAATCATCTGTACCGCCTTTGTGTCAGACTTCAAACGAAACAACGGTATCTTTAAAGACAAAGCTCAGACAATTAGTGCAGTGCGCTTGTTCTCATGACGGCCTCCTTTGGAGATTGCACTGAATATATCCAGGTGAAACGTGACTTGTCTGTTAATAGGATGACCAAAAGATGGTTAGTATTTTTATCCACAGTATATCTACTGTTGAATGTCTACATTATTGGCTATCTATATGTGTCGGCACTGGTATTTCACATTCACATTTTAAAGTACCTACATACATGAACAACACGAGTTGGTGTCGCGTTCACTAATTACTAGTTATTTTAACCAAGTGTGGATTTTATTTGGGATCAATGAAATATAAATTATTTTAGTATATATGTATTTATATACTTGATTTAGGAAATAGATACAGAAAGTTTTTGCATTGATTTAAGCAATATTACTCAGCACAGCAAATCCGTTAGCTGAAGTGACAATAAGCCGTATAGCTCGAAAACTGATGGCAAACATTTTAGATACGAGTAATAAATACTAATAAATGATGAAAATGATACCAAAATATCATCTGTAAGCGCCATAGGCAGACAGAAAATTCCAACTAGATGGAGTGACGAAGTAGTAGGTAAACATACAGGAAAGCGAGAATTGTTATCGCTACTTTATTACACAAACGAAAAAATATCTTTTTACATCTTGATGCGTTGTTGTTTCTCTAACCTTATATAGGTCTTAATCCGAGGAATTCTACTATAGTATGTGCCAAATCAATTGAGAAAAACGGACAATGACTTTTCGGTCGTTTAACCAGGGGTTACAAACCTTCAATATATAGGCACATTTTATATGTAGTACTTTCTTTATTTATAATGATTTTTTTATTTTTTTATAATGATTGATATAATATATATTTATTAACTATTATTAAAAAGTCAAAGATCGCTGTAGAAGAAAAATCATCTATTGTTATAAAGTACTTTATTCATTTAACAAAAAAAAAGCATTACTTTATAACTCATTTAAGATTCGAGTGACAACGACACCGAATAAGTACGTACTTATCCAAAAGATAAAACTTTATTTTCAATATTTTATAAGAACTTTATTTTTATTCGGTGCATGCGGACCGGCCCAAAAAAAAGTGACGCATCTCTGGCTGCCATTTTCACGTTTTTTTTAGAACGAACTGTACGTCAGTTCAGCAGTCAACGCGCATTTTGTATATTTTAAAGGGATGAATTTGAAAAAGCTCAATATGGTGATTATATTGCTTCAAATATTTTTTTTAATATGAAACTGTTATTAAATGAATTGCTGCTTTACTTACCATAAATTGAAATATAAAATATAACACATTTTTCGCGATGTACCGTAAGATTTTACGATGTTTATAGAACCACAGATAATATTTTTAAGAAACAAAAAAAAAACATATGTGCTGACCTAGAAGTGTGAATAATATCAATATTTAAGTATTGTTATCACATCTAAATTGAAATTTTGTAAGTTACGTCTTTTGACACTCGGCTCATATCTGAGGTCATTGTCCATTTTTCTCAATCGATTTGGCACGTACTATAAGTAAAGTTTTGAAAAGGTATTGATATATTTTCTTGAGTTATTAATTTTTTAATTATTAACCAACGAGCCATCTATACAAATGTAGGGTTCCCCGATGTAAGTATTTTAAGTGAATTTCTAATACACACGAGTACGTTAAAAATTGTTCAATCTATAGTTATCAACATATTTATATTTTGAGCCAAAAGGAAAAAGTTTCTTCATATTTTATATACAAATTCTAGACATTTTCACTATTTTTTCCAAAATTTAATTACAATGTATACAACACGTAACATAATTAACGCACTTTGAGAAAGTAGTTTGTTCAGAATCGTTTATTGAATCGATTCCTATAATTTTTAATATAGGTAATTTTTAATCCCAAAAATAATTAAACGTAAATCGCAGTCACACTAAATCTGTACAGTCAAAATAATCTGAAATGGACCGTAACTTAAGGCAATAAGACTTTTAAGAGTGCAGTTTTATTTGTATTAATTACTAATTCTGTCAATCAATAAAAATAAAGAAAAATGAACTTTATTTCAAGCATGTTAAAGTCTTTGCGTTCGTGGATTTGTACTGTGACCACAACATTCTTCCGGAATTAGTATAACTATTTTGATAAATAATCAGTTCATAAAAATGTATAACTAAAAATTCAGTGTATGTATTATGATTATAACATAATATACTAATTGGGGTGTCTGAGGGTGTGCGTTAATTACGGTACATATTGTATATATGTATAATATTATTAGTACTCTGTCCTGTGGGGTGTTCATATCTCCGAAACATATCGTAAAGTATCTGGTTCTTTACGCTCTTTTTATCGCTTGAAAAATTTTCTCACCTTAAATTATGCTTGTACAGTTACTATTGTCTTTGTAAAACAAAAAATAGTTTTTTCATAGTCACATTTTATATATGGCTTGGTTTACATTATACTACCGATCATTGATTATGCAGACGTGTGTTACCCGGATTTAAACCAAAATCTTCTTAACAAACTAGAGCGCCTTCTCAACAATTGCAACAGATACATTTTCAATCTTTGTAAATTTGATCATATCTGTCACTATCGCTCTCGCCTTAAATGGCTCACTATTAAACAGAGGCGTGACTCTAGAATTTTTCTTGTTTTCTTCTCTATCTGAAATGATACATCCATTCCTTCTTATCTTAGGAGTATATGTCCTTAACGCATGATAGAACTCTGAGTTCCTCATATAATAATAAACTAAGTATCCCACTATATTTTACTAATTTTGTTAGTAAGTCCTTCACCATTCAGGCTGAACTACTCTGGAACTCCTTGCCCCATCCCTAACACTTTATGAAGATATTAGATGACAGTTAATATGGTCAATTTGGTTACCTTTGTTGTTATTTAATTTATAGGTTGGTGTTATATATCTATTTGTATTTAAAATATGTATATATTTATGTATCTATGTATTTGTATGTAAATATAATATATTGAGTATATGTATTAAATTTTATAGTATATGAGTTTATTGTATATATATATATATATCATCATCATCATCATTACAGCCCTTCACAAGTCCTGCTGAACATAGGCCTCCCCCAAGTAATGCCTCAAAGCACTGTCCTGAGCCACCTGCATCCATCGACTTCCTGCATGTCTTACCAGGTCGTCACTCCATCTAGTGGGGGGTCGCCCTACACTACGCCTACCGGTACGAGGCTGCCACTCGAGAACCTTTCTTCCCCATCGGTTATCGGTTCTTCGAGCTATATGGCCGGTCCATTGCCACTTAAGCTTACTGATCCGGTGGGCTATGTCGGTCACTCTGGTTTTACTGCGGATATCCTCATTTCTGAGTCTATCACACAGAGAAACTCCGAGCATAGCCCTCTCCATAGATCGCTCAGCGACCTTGAGCGTCCTCATATGGCCAGCAGTGAAGGACCATGTCTCAGATCCACTGGCAACACGCACTGGTGAATACACATTAGTTTTCAGAGATTGAGGTATACCTGACGAGAAAATGTGTCGTAATTTCCCGAACGCTGCCCAGCCGAGTTGAATCCGTCGATTGACCTCTCGGTCGAAGTTGGACTTACCTAGTCGGACTATTTTTCCCAGGTAAACGTACTCGTCAACAACTTCGAGCATAGTGCTCCCAACAACTACCGGCATAGGTGTGACATGGACATTAAACATGATCTTTGTTTTGTCCATGTTCATCTTAAGACCTATCCGTTGGGAGACACCATTGAGGTCGATGAGCATAGTGCTCAGGTCCTCCAGCGATTCTGCCATAAGGACTATATCGTCGGAAAATCGAAGGTGAGTAATGTACTCGCCATTGATGTTAATACCGTATTCTTTCCAGTCCAGTAGCTTGAAAACGTTTTCCAACGCAGCGGTGAAGAGTTTCGGGGATATAGCATCACCCTGTCTTACACCTATATATATTTATATTATATATATATTTAAAGTTTTTCTAAATTTCTTTCTTGAGTCTCATTAGGTGTTGGCTTAAGAAATCCGAATCGATGGTTTTGCACATGGCCTTTTCGCACTTTCTCGTTGTGGGTGATCCATTTTTCACAATCAGTGATCAATCTTTTCAAAAATGTTTCGGTTTCATTACACTCCAATAGAGAATCGCAAATGTACACGATTCATTAGGTTTCTTTCAGTGAGCTCACGTGGTATCCAAATGTTTTGTCTAGCTACACTTTTTCAAATTGGTTAAACTGTTTTGTGGTCCTCCTCTTCGATTAATCGGCTATGTCGTAACTACTAATATGCCGATCTTGTTCCAATTTTTCAAACATCGACTTATCCGTATGAGGGCGACCAGAGCGAGCTGCATTTTTGACATCAAATTCCCGGACTAGAAACGCTTGAACCAAGTTTATGCTAGATACTCTTACTGACACTGCATTAGCTAACACTTTTCCTTTTTTGTAATGAAACCAAATGAATCGATCTTTCTTCTTATCATTGTAATTTTTTCGTAAACAACTAACAATTCATTGAAGAATACCTTCTACAAAAATATGTTGCTCGTTTAGCATAATACGTGTGGCCCACATAATACGTGTAGAGAATCAGGATTCAAGTTAATCCTGCGGACGCAAGCAGCTTCATCGCCCAAAAAGCTACTAACTTCTGTGATAATTAATTCGTGAAGAGACTAGATTTCTTTGAAGTTGGTCAATGGTCAAAACAATATACTACCAATATAACATGGTCCACGGCTGAATATATGCATTCAATGAAATGTATATATAAAAATGATATATGCAATCATTGTAGGCATTTAATATAATCAATATCTCATACTTCTTGGAGCGGTGAAGAGTCCATAGTGCTGTCGTTACGCATTTGTTTATTTTAGTTTAAAATTCGGAATTAGTAATAAAGTGCATATTTTTAATTTATGATTTTATTTGTTAAGTTAATAGGTACTTAAAATTAGACCAAATTCTTATTTTATATCAGAAGTTTTTTTATTTCGTTTGTAAATAACATTTATAAAATTTAATTTATATTGGACATGGTTAAAACAAACAGAATAAAATTTAACTTGCCGTAAAGTTAGTTTTGCCATTTACCGACAGATGCCACTGTTCACTGTGTATCTACTATAATATACTCTTTGTATTCTAAGTCATAGATACTAAACCACACTGAGTGACTACGTAAACCGCTTGATGTTAGGTAGCTACCATTTATTCAATGTAAAAAAACATATATCCATATTTATACATCCGCTATGAAATCATTTTGGAAAATTCGATCCTTAAGAGTGTGAAATAAGGTTGTTGTAGTCAACCAAATCTAAGAAATACCTTTTGACGTTTCACATTAATCATTCCGCAATAACTTTGCAAAAGCGTGCTCACATTATTTAAAATAACATTTTACGTAAATCCGAAGAATTATGAAGTTATCTATATTTCATTACAATGTGTATAGTATTTTATCACTAATTTAAATTTGAATCTTTTAAACAAAGCAAAATATTAAAAAATAACCAGTATCAACTTTTTTTACTTGACGTCATTTCAATGATATGTCGCTATGTACATTACCGTAGTGTTTGAATGATTAAAATTCATTGTTATGCGAATAATCGGCAAAAATATTCAAATAATCGGTAAAAATATTTAAATAATCGAATCATTAATTTTTTAATGTATTATTTGTTTAATTTAATTTTTTCTTTAAAACTTCCTTAAATTACATGAATCATGAATAAAACAAGTTTTTTTTTCATTTGTCAACGTAAATTTGTGTAGGCAAAAAACTCATATATAGGGCCGCGCTGAAAAAAACTACTACCTAATTTCGATATTCCTCCATTACACAAGCTTACTTTCCGTAATTTTTTCTATGTCTTCTTATTTTGTGACTTGGCTTTAACTTTTTGGACTCTTTCTTCTATATGTATTCAGAATTTTTTTGCAGAAGAGGGCCATTAGAGCTATTTAAAATCTTAAACCGAGAGAGTCTCTTAAAGAAAAATTTAAAGATATAAATATATTAACTTTGGCCTCTCAGTATATCTATGAAAATTTGATGTATGTTCACAAAAATAAAGGTAGTTTTAGTAAAAAAGTAACATACACTTTGTTAACACTAGGAACTAACACAAGCTGGTGCTACCAGTTTATAGACTCCACAAAGTCAGTAATTCATTCTTGGGCCAATGTATACGCTATTACAACAAAGTCCCAGAAAATATACAAGGTCTCTCTATTATCAAGTTTAAATATTCAATTAAACAAAAACCGTATAAAAAGGGCTATTATTTATTATTTAATTATGGTTTATGGTCTGATCTATGCAAAATGAACTGACTATGTCTTGAGGTCTTGCAGTGGTATGCTTGGGTTTAGTTTTAATTTTATCGATTATAGGGTCCCAAGCAGGTGGTAGTACCCAGCCTCCTTCTCTATTGAAATTGGGATGTTTTTTTAATTTCAACAGCCTCACAAGGATTATCCTTGGTAGGAACCGGTGTTCTTTCGCGAGGATTTGTGGTCTATCAAATCTGATGTAATGATTCGGGTCGTCTAGGATATGATCACAAACTGCAGACTTTCCGGAGCGTTGAACGAACGAGAACACGTCGTCGAACACACCAAAAAAACGTCCTAATTTTAGTAGAGAAGGAGGCTAGGTACCACCTGCTTGGAACCCTATAATCGATAAAATTAAAACTAAACCCAAGCATACCACTGCAAGACCTCAGGACATATTTCATTTTGCATAGATCGGACCATAAACAATAATTTAAAAAAAGAAACTGAAGGTACTCCGGGTTTAACAAAGTCATCGGGACGTTAGTCACATCAGTCCCGTGACCATGGGTGCTGGAAAGCACCCAAAACGTCGGGAATTAAAAATAAAAATAATTAAATTTATAATTAAACGCGATAAAATCCGTAAAAGTAGTTTTAATCAATGTGTAGTTTTCGCGTAAATATAAGAAATCATTAAGAGACATTAATTTTGACTGCATTATTGAAAATCAAATAATAATTAATCTAAACAACGACAGCTAAATTAGTTGTACTGAAAGTGATTGAATAAATTTTTCTAATCCGGTTAATCTTAAATTTTTATAACTGTGCCTCTAGAAATAAACAGTAACAAATACGTAGAAACTGATAAATCTTGGGTTTTAAATTACCTGTTTTAAATTTATTTTTGTATTATTCAAACCAAACTGTAAATGATTACCAACTCTAAATAATCGATATCGATTTTTTTAAGAATCGAATATTGTACGTTCCAATTTTTTGGTTGGCATGCCTGGTGCTATAAATCTGACAGCTGTCAAAATGTATTTCTTAGATTTGGTTGACTATAGAGTTTATTATTTTTTTACAAAAATATTTTACAGGCTGATTGGCTCGATATATACTGATAGCATTGTACTTAAAAAATAAATAAATACGTATTTTGCGCTTTCAAAATAACACGTTACGGTAGAGGGCGCAGGAACAGAGGGTATGCAATTTTATATGGAAATAAAAAAAACTAAAATCCTTAGATAGTAAAATAAGGTTTTAAGTTTTAAATGTTTAAATGATTATTGTAACTTTAAAATTAGTACGAATACTTTAAGCTTAAAATAATGCAATTATATTTATTTTCATTTTCTTAATATCTCACCATAAAGTGTTTAAAACCGGTATACATTATTTGCGCGAAAAAAGTGGTTTTTAATTGCATGGTGGTAGGGAAATCCGTAAAACGAAATTATGATAATTTTGAATAATACTTATTATCTAGAAATTTACAAAAATCTGCCCCTATCGATCATTATATAAGTACAAAATATAAAAAAATTGTCTATTTATCAATGTGTCCGAGTAAGTAATCCGACAAAAATATGGAGAGATCAGATGCAGATAAAACGGCTTTACGTGCTTTCTGCTAATATTGCTAAACCCTTGACCCTGAGCTGCTACTGTGAATTTTTTGATAGAAAACCGAACTGATTTTAAGGTCTATTACTTAAAGGTCAAAACACTTTCCTAGGTTGAGTTTTATTTTATTTTATATTTGTTTGCAGGATGAGACAAAATATAGACACTTACGCAATTTCATTATTTTGTTAGTGTAGGTAGTTTTAGGCAGGCTAGTAGCTAGTAGCTAGCAGGATAGTAGTTTTCATTTCAAATTTTTTATTCAATATCAATAATTAGTGATTGTGCTTGCTTATTTTGGAGCAATTTCTTATATGTTGTATGGAAACCAAGTATTGGCTAGAGAAATTCGTGAGCAAATTAGGGGTAACGTTATAGCGGTCGTTTTGGTGTTTATTTACAAAATAAAACACAAGCATACAGTTTGCCCTATTTGTTTCTTGGTTCGTTTGTGGGTCCGTTTATTCGTTTGTCTGATTGACCGACTAACCGAATGTTTTAATTCAGATTAGTGTCTTTCTAAGTCTTCGCGATAGTTTAATTTACAAATAAATCATCATCACATAGAATAACAAAAGTACTGATTCCACGCGACCGAAGTCGCGGGCACAGCTAGTTGTCACTAAAATACGTTAATAATCTGCTAGTATTTTGACCTGATTATAGAAGATATTTTTATGTTTATAAGACCAACTTAAACTGGTTAATACAAAATTACAACTTTTATATTTATATTTATGTATTATAAAATATTTTCTTTTGAATATTAAAATTATTTTCAATTCGTCCGAAAAACTCCAAAAAAAAATAAGAGCAGTTTTAGATTACAAAAAAGTAATAGGAATTATATAAGGTGATTTTATAAGTTATTGCACTAAAAGAAAAATGATACAAACTTTTGGCGTTCAAAGATCGTATATTTGAACGCCGAAAGTATTTTAGTAAATTTGTTGTGTTATGTACAATGGAAAATCAAAGAGTATAGAATTAATACGTGTTATGAAAAAGTTCGTGCGCCCTCCTTTCTGCGAAGGAGGGTCGCGTCCGTTTACTGCTTAAAAATCTCTCGTCAGATCGATAAGCCAATCCCAAAAGGTGGTGTTTAGTGGGTAAAAGTCTCCACATAACCACGCAGCTGGCTGCGTGGTATGCTATGAGCATTCACCACCTCCCTCCCCCGTTACCGGAGGGTTTTTGTTAAACATATTTATAGATGTTTACAATCATTATTTTTTCGGTTTCCGAAATATGCGACACTTTCCGCTTCTTTCGTGGTGACGTAAAGTTTTTATGAGATTATCATTTCGATGGACCCGATTTCATACTAGTGGTAATAAACAAAACGTCACAAAACAATAACAAAAACCAACTTAATAAAAATTAAAACAACTGCTACAACCGAAAATTTTAAATCTCAAACTATCTACACGCAAGCGCATCCCAAAGCAGAATGAGGAATGAGTTCTGCTCCATTCGCTTTCTCAAATACGCACGGCGTGACACCTATCGCAAATCGCGTCGAAACTAATGGTGGTTAATATAGCGTATAGCGCCATATTTAGTAGTCGCCACGGCGCTATTGCGCTATGGCGCTTTGGCGCTATTTAATATTAATATCTAGCGGCAACTAGCAGCAGCAGCGCTGGTGGGAGAGGACGTGTGACGCAAATTTGATCTAGTAGCACGCTATTCATCGCGCGATCTAAAGTAGTGTTAGACGTTGTTTAGTTAGTGTATACTGTATATTTATAAGTGATTGAAGGGCACAGTTGTCTGCTATAAAAGAAGTCTAACTAAAGTTTTTAAATGTAAATAAAATATAGACACAAAAATGTATATAATAATGTATGTAAATAGTTGATTTTTATAAATACAATCAATAAACTTTTAAATACACAGTTATTTGATTTATAATTTATATTAAGGTTAAAATAACGTTTACATCAACTATAATAAAAATATTTTATTTTATTTCGTTTTAAAAAATACATGCTTTAAAAATATTTTTAGGATTGTAGAAATTCGTAAGCCTGAAAAGTATGAAAAAGCGTTCATTGGTTTTTTACCGCTTTATTTTATTTTACTCTAAAATGCGACTTATTAAGAAATAGTGTTCTTCATTCATTCATTCAATTTTATTATGAAATTTTTATAAGAAGTTTTGAATAATTTGATTTAATTATTAAATCAATTAATTCAAATATGGATTAACGTACATTCACTAAAAAAATTCAGCTTACACCTATGTCGCTTATACGTAAAACATTCACGATAACACGCATAATATTTACTTGTACCAATATTATGGTTTAACTGGTACAGCACTAGTTACACGTGCCGGTAATTATAGCATATGCATAGTCCGAAAATATCCGAAGATGTCCGAAGAAATCAACGCGAGTTGCTTGTGACAAATATAGGTTGAGCTCTTATTTAATTTTAATTAATGAATTTGGAAATTAAAATTCACTTATCCATGAAAAGTGATGCCATTTTTCTTGAAATTACACATTTGGCTACTATTTCCGCACTATTTTACTGTAGAGGGAACCATGTTGCGCGTCTGTTGTATTTTATTTTGTTGAAAATTCACAAGCAAGATGTTCACGGGTCAGGGAAGTGGTCGCTACTAAAGTAGATCCTGTGATCGTTTTCTTAAGTAAGACGTATTTGTCTAATGTGTTGACAAAAAGTGTTCGCCTCGCATGTGGCGTCTATTCGGGCTGTGTAGTCGTTGGATAATGGTTATTTTGTAATTCATACATTTTATCGGCTCACGGTACTTCGTATTTAGTTACAATCATTTTTTCGAAATATTGATTTTTATGGATGAACGGTTAATCACCTGTTTGTATTTCGGTATACTTTCGAAGATGTATTCAGAAAATGCGATAATACTGAAACTGACTTAATATGGAACTATTATAAAAAAATTACGCACCACTACATAAGAAATAAAACTAAAGCAGAAGACGAATTTCATATATTACATGCGGGATGGCATGAATGGGTTATTTCCCGCGCTTCACAACCTAGATAAGATCTAATTGCCTGTCGTGGCAACGTCGGTATCCCGTGAGCGGTTATTTTCAGAGGCTGGATCTACAATCACCCAGGAGAGAAACCGCTTACTAGGCGCCAGGTTGTCAAAATTGTTATTTAAAGGTAGTAAAAATATTTAATTAATTCTTGTTTTCCGATAATTATTCGATAAAATTAAATATATAAAAATAAATGGTGTAGAACTTCCTAAAATAACACAAATATAATGTTTGATTATTATACTTCTTTGTTTCATTTCTGTTCAAAATGATTATTTATTCTATATATATGTATGTATATATTTAAATGGTGATAAAATATCGAAAAATCGATATATCGTACATAAACTTCGATGTTTTTATGAGCGATGTTGCATCCTATAGATGTGCTTACTCGGAAAAATTACTCGAGTTAACTCGAGTCAAAATTCACACAACTTGAACTAAACTCGAGTTAGGCAATTAGAGTTAGCAGGACGAAACACAGTAAATGATTTTTTACAACTACTTTAAAAATATCGATTCAATAAATATATATACTTTTTTCACTTGTCCATTCCTATGACAGAGTAAGGCAGTGTTGTCGTTTTAGCGCATTTGGCGCTAGATCTAGTGTTTTTTAGATATCTAAACGCAAAAACATATCTAGCGGAATCTGGCGGAAAATATGGTATTAGTTGGCAGCACAGTGTAATAAAAACACTAGTCTGTCTAGTTTACCGTTCGGGTATTCTCCGACAAAAATGTTGCTTATGCGTTAATTGTTTTATCTGCCTTTTGCATTATGCTATCATGTAGCTGTATTGCTTTTCATTATATTAATCTACTAAGGTTTAATATCTGGGAAGAACTAGTTTTTCCCACTTTCGAGTTTCATGCTAGTCTTTTAGCTCAGTTTTAATTATTTCGTGAAAATTTTAAATGAAAGTGCCACCGAGGAAGTAGGCTTATAGCCAGAAATATATATCTGAGTGGGAGCAATGGCGTGGAATTCTATAGGTCAAATATGAAGGTGATGGTGATGATATAGTGAAATTTTGGGCTCAAGTCTCCCGATATAAAAATGCGGCTAGGATGAATGCTTTTCGGGAATTAGTGGAACTAAGCCATCAGCGTGCTGTCGCTTCAACATTTAAACGCCGAAGTATAGCGGATTCTTGACGTTATGAACATTGTCGAAAGCACTATATATCTATCAATAAAAAATCTTAAGCAAATCTGCCATACATAAAGACACCAACCTGAAAATACCCTCGACAAATTACTAAAAGTGTGAAAAAAAGAACAGAAGCAGGTGTAGGCAGGAGCTATCTAGAGGTGATGATAACCATGAAGATGTAGTGGAATTGTCTAATTTAGTTGATTTAGTACCTAATATTATTTAAATAAATGAAGATGTCTTGAAATAATCGCATTTATTCTTATTTCCTTTTACATTTTTACAGGTTACAATTTAGCGGAACTTCGTGGATTTTAGAAACCATTTTTTTCAAATATAGCGCAATTTTGATAAGGGTTTCGTGCATCTTTTTTTCTTCATACGGCAACACTGGAGTAAGGGCGTAAAATCAGGGTAGTGTAATAACTGATGTCCCTAATTAGTGGTCACGCCCACCCTTCATCATTCAGGGCCATGATTCAGGGTGTAATAGGGGCATAAAGACTTGAAATTTGGTAGGAATATTCCTTTCGCTGAGTGAAGGTTAGCTAAGAACTAATTTTACGGAATTCCACCCGCATGGGGGTTACGGGGTATTTAATTAAAAAAAATCACATTTTCAAACTATAGCTTATATAGATATGAAACCTGGCCGGAATATTATTTTTGGCATGTTAAAATACGGAGTTGAGAACCAAGGCAGTGCGGGGACGTTAAAAATAAAAAAATAAGCTTTTAAAATCCATGTAGCTCCTACAGGTTTAAAATTTAGCGAAATTATTATTTTAGTCATCTTGAGTTCAACTGAGAAGGAATTTTACGTAATTCAACTCACGAAGGGGATTGCGGGAGCTTTATATTGACAGTAAAAAAATCATTTATTATATTTCGAGCTATTATATACAAAATAATGAATATTTTTATGTGCTTAAATGGGTCCCTAGATGTTTTAGATTTAGATTAAGACCGGACAGATGACACTGTTGTCGAGATCCATAAATCACCAAACAAGCTTGTACACTCCTGCATCTTATAGAAGGATATTATTCTTGACCGATGATAAGAACTGTACTAATATTCTTCGGCGGCTTTTGGTATGTTACATATGAAAGCCCGCTTCTAAGAAGATGTAGCCAATCTTGCAGTCTCCTCTGACATATTAGTATAGCAGGCACACGCTAGACTGAGGCCGGTTTAAATCGGATATTATGACGGAGGCGCGGGACCCGAAGCTTGTTGTCATGCAAAACTTGCTTGACGTGCTGGAGCTCGGCGGCCAGGTGTTTACCGCCACAGCTCCCTTGTGCTCTCTGAAACAAAGATTTTCCCACGGTACCTTTGAAGGATAGTGGTGAGTACATACATAAACACTCATAAACACTCATGCCTGTCACCCAGAGGGGTAGGCAGAGACTACAGACTTCCATTTAGCACGATCCTGACATACCTTTCTCGCCTCTTCCACATCCATATACCTACGCATACATGCTCGTCGGTTAAGGGTACTCTTAATTTGGTCCATTTTTAGTATATCGCCAATTTGGTCGACAAACTTCCGCCTAGGACGTCCCTTTCCGACTCTTCCATTCACTTCTGCAACATATATTTGCTTTGTCAGTCTTTCCGCATTCATTCTTTCTACATGACCAAACCACCGAAGCATTCCTTTCTTAAATCCTGGTCACCACATCATCTTGCAAACCACACTCTTCTTTTATCACACAGTTTCTCACCCTGTCACTCAGATTCAGCCCTAACATACTCCTTAGCGACCGCATTTCTACTGCATTTATTCTACTCTCGTGCTTTTTCTGCCACACCCAACTTTCACTACCATACGTTAAAGTAGGGACTAATACAGCACTGTTATATGCCATACGTGCCTTTTTTGACACATTCTGACTTTTCACAATAGAGTGTAGAGCCCCATTTACTTTATTTCCTGCATTCACTCGTCGTTCAATATCCTTATCATATCTCCCATCCCTGCTGAATACACATCCCAAATATACGAACTCATCCACTTGCTCAGTTAACTCTCCTTCTATTCTTATTTCACATACCGTTTTGCTTTCATCTCTTTCAAAAACCAACACTTTCGTCTTACTTGCGTTCACTTTCATTCCCCTTTCTTTTAATGACCTGTTCATTAATGTAACCATCATTTGCAACTCGGCCGCCGACGACGCAAGTATGACTTGATCATCGGCGTACAAAAGGCATTTGATGGTTAACTCACCCATTCTTAACTCGCATTCTTCAACTTTCAAATTTTCCAAACAGCTGTCCATAAATAGGTTGAACAGCCACGGGGAAGCTACACAGCCCTGTTTGACACCTTTATGGATGCCAAACCAGTCCGAGTTGGCCCCGTTGATTCTAACACAAGCACTCGAGTCCCTATACAGAGACTTTAATGCCTGTATCAAACCAGCGCTCAACCTAAATGCGTTCAGCATTTGCCATAACACATCCCTGTCCACTCTGTCATAAGCCTTTTCCAAGTCCATGAACGCACAAAAAACTTTTTGGTTTTTCGCCAAAAACTTCTCCGCGATCATGCGCATGGAAAAGACTTGATCTGTACACCCCATTCCCTTTCTAAATCCCGCTTGCACATCCCAAATTTTTTTCATCAGTTTCTTTTATAACTCTTTCAATTAGTAACTTAGCATACAGTTTTCCCACAATGCTAAGAAGGCTGATACCACGGTAGTTTTTACAGTCCTGCTGTGACCCTTTTCCCTTATATATTGGGACTATCACGGCTTTGCACCAGTCTCCCGGTACCCGCTTTAGTTCCCAACATAAATTAAACAAGGTGTACAGCAGGCCTGCCACCACGTCCTCTCCAGCCCTTAGCATTTCGGGTGAAACTCTATCATATCCGGCTGCCTTACCTACTTTCGTGCTTTTCATTGCTTTCATTATTTCATCTATACTTATCTCCCTATCTCTTTCATCTTCTTTCGGAATTTCTATTTCATTTAGTTCACACTTCTCCTCACTCATAAATTCGCTTTCAAAATATTCCTTCCATCTCTTTAGACTCAACACTTCATCATTCAGGATACAGCCATTCTCGTCTCGTATCGCATTCAATCTAGGCTGTTTTGAAAGTCCCCTGGTATTTCTTACGAGTTTCCAGAACATTTTAATATTTGCCTGGAAGTTATCCGATATTCTTCTATCATTCCTATCCGTTCTTTCTTGCTTTTTCCTTTCAAATAATTCTTTTACTCTCTTATTTAAACGTTTAAACTCTGCCTTTTTTCTTTCATTCTCATCATTCTTACTGCCAGAATTACCAGCTTTGGTCGCTAGTAAATCTAGCCATGCTCTCTTCTTTGCTTCAACTTCCATACGTACCTAATCATCCCACCATAATCCCAACACCATAAAACACGTATTGTCTTTCCTTTCATTCGTTCTCTTACTAACACCACATACTTCAGTAGCTGCATCCACTAAACCTTTCTTAACATTATGCCACACATTCTCCAAGTCTAACTCATTCACACACAACTCATCCAAATTACTTATATTTTCTCTCAGTCTGCATTTGTACTTGTCTTTCACACTTCATCTTGTAACCTCTCAATTCTTATACGCTGTAACGCAGTGGTAGACACAGATGTCCTATGCCGCCAACGTCTGAATAAACCCCCTACTTCGGCATAAGACCAGGTAGTGGTCCGTCCCTACGTTGGACCCCCGGTAAACCCTTGTATCCACCACTGCGCTCCTCATTCTTTCATCCACAGTTATGAAATCTATCATGCTTCTATCATCACCTCTTTCCCAAGTATACATGTGAATCTTCTTATGACGAAAGAAAGTGTTCGTCACAAAAAGATTCCTTTCCACACATACGGTGAGGAGGCTTTCACCATTCTCATTTATACTTTCATCACCAAACGTTCCCAATATCCTTTCATAACCAAGCCTCTTCACCCCAACCCTTCCATTAAAATCTCCTAGCATAATAATATTTTCATTTCCCTTACACTTCATTAACACCATCCTTACCATTTCCCAAAACTGCTTCCGGATATAAGTGGGCTTAGACATGTCTGGGGCGTAGACCCCTAACACAAACAACTTCTTTAAGCCCACTTTCATTCGTATCCATAGCAGTCTTGGGCTTACACATTCATACTCTTTCACACATTGGCCCATTCTTTCTGAAAGGATGATACCTACTCCCTGGCATGCCCGCTCGATCTCGTCTACACCAGACCAGTATGCGGTATACATGCCATGTGCAGTGACATCCTTCCCCTTCCTTTTCGTCTCATTTACACATAATACATCTATTCCTCTATCATACATCATATCGCATACTTCATCCATTTTATCATTCATTGCCCCACATACATTCAACGTAGCCAGACGGGCCTCTGCAATCCACTTTTCGCCTCTCTGGGAGACAGAACGTGACGGGTGGCGAACCTCGTCGCCGATAGTGGTGAGATTCACCGTAAATATAGGTTAGTATGATTCTTTTTTCTATACACAGTATGACTGGTGGTGTTATTAGGATTTTGAATGACTAAAACATCCAGGAAAGGAAGATTAGCAAAAGAATTATTTGCTTCTAACTTCATAGTGAATTCAATTTTAGAGTTTATGGAGTTAAGGTGATCTAAGAATGCAGTAACTTTATCTTACAAACGACGGTGCTGTAAAGTGTCCAAAACGTCGGGAATTAAATATTTAAAATAAAACGCGATAAAAACCGTAGAATTTTATTCCTTATATGATTCGTTATTTAAAGGTCATGTATAGATATTCTACATTAACTCGTTCAATAAAATGTAAAGTTTATTTTGTCTGTAATGTTTTACATAGTATATAAAATTTGTAAAGCAGTGCAGCGGTGATTTCAAATTAGGTTTAAATTTCAATTAACTCAGAACCAATTTCTAGGTGTAAGTTACGGCACACATCGCAATCTGCTCAGCGAACTGGACGCTGGCAATCTTGTTACTTAATTGACACTTCGCTAATCGAGTGACCAGTTGAAAGTGGGGCAATTGAATAATGCCATTAAATGAGTCATTCAAAAATTTCACGAGTTTTCTAACATGATTTACTACAACATGTATTGGAACTATATATTGTAAAATAATAATTATCATTTAAACACACATAAATTAAAACAATAGCAATTTTATTTAAATGAACTTGTCGGGCGTGGATTTAAAGTCGTCATCTTCTTTAAAAGTAATTTTATGTCCATTGCTGTATACGACATTCTGTCAGCCAATTTAAGGAAAGAAAACCAGGCGCATCTGCAGTGAAGCCGATTTTCGAATGCGAGACGAGACGAGAGAGAATGCGCGTACGCGCGTTCTGATAACGAGTTTGTTAAGATTCTTGGTGTCCAATAATTTTGTGCATTTTATACAAAAAAGTGTAATGTATACAGCGTTATTTCTTTGCAGGTTCACCCAGAAAGTTACAAATTTTTTGTTCCTTACAGCGGTCTGAACCAGCGACTTCTATCTTCTATCTTATTTGCATCTACTGTCCAAATGTGTAAATTTACACGAACTCTTTCCAGTCGCCAAACCTCCCATAACTCAAAAACTATTAGACATATACACCCTTGTAATTTTGTTTTCTCAAGGAGAACCCAGCCGTCATTGCTCGGCTGCCGCTAATTTTGTGCCGGCAGATTGAATAAATACTAAGTCGTAATTTCACGAATAAATCTTTTGTAATTTTTGGGTTATTAAAGTATAAAAAGCGCCATTATTATCACTAACCACTTTTTGGTTACTTCGAAAGTTTAAATTAGCATAAATATTAGTAGGTGTATACAAAGGAAAAAATCCAGAAATTGTCGATATTCGGTGTCGAGAAAGTTATTGTTACGGTTATTTCAAAGTAATGTCCTTGAAACTAACAGCACAAGTAAATTTGTTAATATAATATGACTTTTTTAAATTCTTTTCAAGAATATACCCGTTGATGAACATCACTTTAAACATTTTGGCTATGGCTACAGCTACATCCCAACTTTTTGTATCGAAGATCAATGTAGCTTCTGTCTTTCTTTTGTTTTTGCTTGTATTTTAACAAAAAAATCTTATGCATCATCAACTGCAACAAAAAAGGATTCCGCGCTAATTTGAACATTCAAACCAGTGCTTAATATTGAAAATATGTACTAATATCACATGTTTGATATTAATTATACTACAAGATTTTTTTACCGTCTGGAAAAAATAGGGTGTACGGTGTACCCTGTTGTAAACGGAATAGTAGCCTATGGCACTGATATTTTACAATTTTTTTATCATATTATGAAATTGATCTATTTTACTACTCATTGTGTGCGTATTATTTAAATTTCGATAGTTTTTAATTGATTTATTTATTTAGTTCAAAATTTTTGCTTTTATTTTCTTGGTGCCAAAAGTTTATTTCAAATTAGTAGTATTTATTGAGAGATCAATTTCATAATATGTTAAAAATTGTAAAACATCAGTGCCATAGGCGACTATTTCGGTAACCTGTTACAACCCCTTTTTTCAGACGTTAAAAATTCATCCAGTTTCAATCCTAACAATGTATTCATCATCTTGTCGTAAAATTATGAAATAGGTATATATTTATACGTGGTAGAGCCACGCTGCAGCTATATTATGGTTGTAGCACGAATGGGTCGGCTCGACCGGGGAAGGACCACGCATTCACGGAATACCGGCGTAAAATAGCAGCTCAATACTGCTGTGTTTCGTATGATGAGTGTAGAGAACCGGAGACCCCTTTTTATTGGAAACGAGGCATTCCATCTTAGTCCTCAGGGGTGATAACGTATCTGTATTTTGATTCTTAATCTAGGTTAAATGTAGATGTCTATGGGCCACAGCATCCACTTACCATCAGGTGGTCTGTGTGCTCGTTTGTCACCCTTATTCTATATAAAAAAGCTTTTCTCTCATTTAAAATTGTATTGTTCTACTATTTTAATTTTACTGCCTGTTATCCATTCCGGGTACAAAAGCATATTTACGCTTTACAATATTAGTTTCCTCTGAAGGTTTTCCGAGTGGAAAAAAGCTTGATAAAATTAAAAAAGCTTTGCTGCTTTCAATATTTAAAAACTTCTATATACTAATAAGTGAAGAGGATACCAATGTATCCTTCCTTATCCCTTTTTAAGTATATTGCGCGCACGAAGGATTGTGAGATTTTGCATAGTTAAGTTTTATATGGAGAAGAATAGAGCAAGTTTAAATTTTTATTTAATATATTTAAAAATACAATATCAAATCGAATAAAATAAAACTAACATTGTCAATGTTCATAATGTCAATGCCTCAGAGTATGTATAGTATATGTAATGACTCTGAGAGAGTAAGTAATATTAGGTCTTTATCTATGAAATTGCTGTTTTTATGAAAAAAGTTAACATATTTTTTTCTATATTTTTATTCCTATTAGTCATAGTAGTCACCCATGCAATCGATGCACCTCTGTCAACCCAGTGGTAGTTTATTGATGCCCTTCTTAAAAAAATCAGCTGGACGGGAGCAAATGGGCGGGAAGGGAATACATTCTTCAAAGGAAACTTGCACTGACTCTCACTCTTGAATTTTTTTCAAAAAATTTGCAGAAGCAGAGGGGACAAGCGATTGACCAAAGCTGTTAGAGATGTGTGAGCTTCGCTCCATCATCGTGTTCTGTTCTTCACAGTACACATCTGCAGTATTGCTTAACCTTTTAGGTAAGAAGCTGTGATGGATTACATCGGCGCTGGACCACCAAACAGTGACTATCACTTTTCCAAGGGTAAGTTTTCGTTTAAGGCATTGTTTAGGTGCTGAACTAAGATCAAAGCAACTTGCTGAGCGCTTGCAATTGTTAAACAGAATCCATTTTTGGCGCCAGTATTAAAACGGTTCAAAATTTCTTCGTTTGTGTGCCTGTTAAGCAGTGCAAGGCATGTCTTGACGAGTACTTCGCGCTGGCGATCGTTGAGTTCACGAAGCACCCATTCGCCAAGCTTTGTTACCTTGCCAATTTAACGCAAATGGACCAATATTGTTTTCATGCTAACGTCGAAAGTTTCTGTTAATTCAGCCGTAGATTGAGTATCATCAGCTTCCTCCATCGCCTTAAATTCATCATTATCGACCAAAGTTTTTGGACGATCACGGGTTCATTTTTCAGGGCGAAATTTCCAGAACGGTAGCGAGCAAACCAATAACAAGTGATACGTTCGTTTGTAGTACTCGCTCTGTAAACGTCGTTGATGTTGCGTGCCGCTTGTGCCGCGGTGCTGCCACGACGGTTCTCATATTACATAATTACTCGAATTTTCAGCGTGTTTATGATCACGGAAAATATTCAAATGCAATGAAAACATAATGTTTATTCTTAAATAAATGACTAATTTTGAAAAAATGATTCTATGTTTTTAAAATAAAATTAATTTGAAATTAGAATTCTTAGCCAAAAAAAATATTTTGGTTTGAAATGGCCAGTACTGCAAAGCGGCAATTTCATAGGTAAAGAAAGACCTATTATTATATATTTTGTATATTAGGTATTTGTGTTATAAACAAACCAACAAATTTATTAAATTTCTGTCGAATTTCGACCGCTGGGCGATCTGAGCGACAGTATTATATTCTCCCATTTTAAAGTTTTCTACAAGTTTAATCAGAACTAGGTAATGACCATGAATCTATCAAATTACTTTCGAATACGTTGTATTCTAGAGATTCATGGAACCTGCACTTTGGTAGAGTTTAATCATTTTTAGTTTTATTTTCATCACAATTTTTACTAACGAAGGTCGCAATGTCTGTAATAAAACGTTATTATTTGATTTGTCAGTAAAAAACGTTTAACATTATATTATACGCTCTAACACTTCTAAACTAAGCTATATATGTAATTTGTGTTAAATGAAAATGTGAGATGGCAACTTTGAACTCAGATTTTAAAAATATTTCATGTTTGTAGATGTATGATGCCTAATTATATTTTCGAAATTATAGAGCTTTGGTAAAACTTAATTTACTCTGTTAAACAACTTTTTTATGTAAACTACTTTGATTTATTTAGTTTCAGTGATGTTTGTGGTATTAGTTAGTTTGCTTTTACAGCTTCATCGGTACAGTCATGATATCATCGACGACAGAACATTCCCCCGCGGACTGCGGTTAGATAGCTCAAAGAAAAACGCCTAAAAGGCGACATGATGATTGGTAACAATATCAAATCATAAACCATCTCATCATCATCCTCACCTCATTGCCTTTCCCTTTTTTAATTAGCTTGTCTTGCGGCCTTGCAGGCCGCGAGCCCTGAGACAAGGTGAAGCTGTAAGAGTCGCATAGACTAACAGCACTAACATCTAGATAATAGTAGTCATGATCCTATTAGACACTACATATCGTTCAATCGACGTGACTAGGGTAAAACGCACTATTTATTTCCGACATTACAAATAATAATATATATTATATAACTATAATATTTTGCATAATAAGTAAAAAGAAAGGCAAAAATAATAACGCTATTAATTATTAATCATTATAGCTTATAACGGAGTAGCGTAAAACAAAGATGTTTATTTTCGTCTATCAGTGTAAAATTTGTGATATGATGGATTTGTCGGTTTTCATAATTATTTAAAGTGTTTTTGAGAAAGTTTTCATTAAATATTTTACATATTTTATGCTAATTTTACTTAAGGTTATTGGAGTTTAATAAAGATAAAGAGTTTTATAAAGTCGTAACGGATAAACACAAGCTTAAGTTTTATATAACTGTTAAGTAGGTCATCAATATCATGTACATCAATGATGAAATTTTTATTTTTTAATTAAAGGAAATTTTTATACCAAACCTATGAAATGCTGGTCAGTTTAAAAGTCGAGTCACATTTTTACGAGCTAAATTACAATGAAATATCGTGTTTAATTGCCTCTGTGTCTCTAAAATGCCTCTGCTTGAGCAACATTTTCACGCGATGATTTTTACGATTTCAAATGTCGCCTAAAATTACCTATAATGATCATCAGATGTAAAGCGTAGCTTGTTTGCCCCCTCTCCTATAAAAAACCCGGAAGTATTGTTTGATTGACTTTAAATGGCATTTATAGATAAAGGCCTTTCTAAAATAACCGTGCACCGCAGGAATAACAGATTTCAGCAGGTATTGAGAGGTTACAAAAGAATTGGTCGCCCTTTGATGGCTGTGGCGGAAAAACTAGCAGTGAAAAATAATAATAAAGAGAATAGGAAAATTACGTAGGAGGATAGTATCGCGATGGGTGCCGCACAACCTTACCGATGCTCAGTAGCGGCCCCCGTACCGTGACATGATTACTAATTTTGAAGTAGGTAGTACCCGTTGCGGTTACGACATTGTTACAGGTAATGAATATTGGATTTTTCAATACGATCCAGAAACGAAGCGCCAATAGACGGTTTGGCTATTTAAAACTGAACCAAAGCCTACCAATGAGAAACGGTATTGGCCATTAATTATTTTACAAAAACTAAACGAATTAATGCTAAATGGTATATTACTAAATTCGATATCGATATAATTAGCCTGTTTCCTCTGAAGATTTAAAACAGGTCCGCCAGAGGCAGCACGAATGGGGGGGGGGGGTTAAACATATTTTGATTTCTCTATTGACAGAAACGTTAAACTCATGACATCATTAAAATAAATAAATTAATAAAGTGAATAAAGAATATTGAAAAATATTTTAAGAAGAAAAAGTGCGGGAAGTCTGTGGAACTGGATTGAGTAATTTCATTTCTTATCCTCTAAACATTTACCACCATCAAATCCGATAAAATGATTTTATCATTACCATTTGCAATGCATTTTTAATTCTTAAATTAAAAGAAGGTATCATTGACAAAAATATGTACATGAAAGATTTAAATCTCTGACAACAAATAAAACGAACTGCCACTGACAACTAACGGTCCAACGATTACATTTTTATTAGCTGAAACGGATAAGCATGCAAGCCATCGTTTTAAATCTCAGACAAGATGATCTTGAACTTTTGCAAATTTCAATTTTGCTTTGGGTTCTTTTTAATAGAATAAGTGTGACAAACCAGCACACAGTCCACTTGATGGTAAGCTAATTCTGTGACATTTACATTTATTCTCGACTAAGAATCAAACCGTTGTCACCTCTGAGAACTAAGATGGAATGACTCATTTCCAGTAAAAAAGGGTCTCCAGATCTTTACACTCCTTGTACGAAACACAGCAGTATTAAGCTGCTATGTTACGCTGGTATTCTGTGAGAGCGTCCTTCCCCGATCGAGCCGACCCATTCGTGCTACAACTATACAATTAATATAGCTGTATCGTGGCTCTACTACTTGTAAAAATCAATCATATTCCGTTAATTCCACTTTTATAATGTGCGTTTAACTTTACTACCAATAGGAAAATCAAAACACATGTATCCCCCCAAAACATATGTAGTAATTCGTTAGAGCGTTCGTGCAAGGCGCTTACGATGTGTCACAGGCGGACTGGAATTTCGGAAATTGGCATGAATGCATGAAACTTTGTACAGATGCGAGTGGAGAGCACTTTGAAAATATTTAATAATAATAACTTTCTTTAATTGAATATTTTCAAAGTACTTTGACTGATTTCAAAATGTAGCTAAATACACTCCGTAACTTTTTACAGAAAAAAAATTCAATTTCGATGAGGCGGAGGATGGAGGATTTCTGATTACAATAGCAGAAGTATCAATGCAACGGAAAAAGAAACAAGTTATCATTAATTATTGATCATCTTTGAATTAGTTCTATCACGTCATCTAGGACCTAATAGAAAAGTACTGATTACACACAGATAAAATTATAGAAAAAAAAAATAGAAGGACGGAAGAAAACACCGAAAAAATAAGCGCCCCAAGTAAAGTATACCCGTGTAGCAATCGACATCAATTTGTATATCATAGTGGAGTACGTACAACGCTGTGTGCGTATGGTTTAAAATTCGATTCGAGACAATTTTGCAAGATATTTTCAACCGAGATTCCTGCCATAATCTCATTCGTTTTGATTCAATTTACGTAAACCGTAATGTTTTTATAATATTATTTTATGTGAAATATTTTGAAAATATTTTAATCTTTGAATAAAATTCACAACTATTATTATAGTTGGTGTGATCAGAAATACTAGTTTATTTATGAAAGTTTGTTTAATATTGTTTTTATGTATGAGATATACCTGCTATTGACGTTTCTCGTGTTGTTTATTAATGAATGTGTGACATTTACGAAAAGTAGTTCTGAAAAATATTTAATGATTATTATTAAAACATTGACATAAAATTACCTACATACAAAGTGATTTTACAGTTTGTATGGAACTTTTTATTTTACGGGGGATTGACTCGAAACTAACTAAAATTCATCTTTAGATAAAAATAAATGAATACTAATTTTGCCAAAGCGTGTTCTGTTCAAAGGAGACAATTTATTTTTGTATGTAGAATGGGCTCACCACAAATTTTTATATTGAGAAAACATAAATGGTCTATTTTATTTTATCATCTAGAACAAATACAATTGATTAAAAATAATAAAGCACTTATTTGAATTTAAAAAAATACCTATGATCTTTTAAAACAAAGATGCAAAATATTTGAAAAAGAATGAAAAATATTTTTCTAAGACGCCAAGTCTAAAATCACTGGACGTAGAAACGGGATTAGGACAATGGCTTCTTTTTATTACTAAGGCATCCACCAAGAAAGTATTTTGAAAAATTCAACCCATGAGAGGGTCAAACAGGTTGTTACAATTTGTACGAAACTTTTTACTATACGGGGTGATTTTGTAGATGTATCCTATATCCAAAACAACAATCTCGAAATAGCTAGAACAGTGAGTTTTGAAACATAAATGACACAACAATGAAATTGCACCCGTGCGAAGCTAGGGCGGGTTGCTAGTATATGTATACAAAAGTATATAATACATAGGTATGTGTGATATAACGATGTTACAACCTATATACATCTTAGTGAAGGGCACAACCCTCCTTCAAAGAATGTTATGAGGCAGTTAGTCCACCGCGCTGCTTCAGTGATTTTACATGAGGGAAAATTTTATTCCTTAGACAAGTCGGTTAATGTTATGTTATGAAGATTTTTCTTTACCTCCGAGCACTTGGTATATTGGTATTAAGCACCGTATTCACATTCGGTATTACTCGATAGTTTTACTCTAAAACGAGTAAAATTCAACGTGTGGACCGCAAAAGTCACAACTCGAAGGCTCGCATCGTGCCGGCTCGATGGAAATAAATAAATGTAATTTCCTTTGCACTTACTCGAAGCGAGCCGTCGCGCTTGACTTGGACGTATGTACTTGTCCCAACGAGTCTAGCGTGTTTATCCTGAAATGTTGTATGGATTTTAAAGATTATTCCAAAGGGGTTATCGTGGAATTCGCAAACTTATATAAATTGCGATTAAACCTATATAAATTGCGATTGTTTATAGAATGTCAAGTCAAAAGGTTATTCTGAATAACTTATACTTGCTAAATGCAGCCACTGGCTCCTTTGTTGAACGTTTGAACGAAGACGTTTTTTGGCTCGAGCGGTTCGGTGAATACTGAAGGTCGTACGTCGCTCGAAAGATAAATGCTGAATTTGTGGACGAAAGCCGGTACCGCGATTTTTATTCGACGTGTTTACTCGATCTAGTAAAATCATATATGAGTACGGAGCATTAGAAATCGAACTAAACTACGCGTTTAGTCCCGTTGAGTGTTTAGCTACTATAGCTCAGTGGCTATGTCTGGCCATCACATTAAAAATCTTAATATGTTGACACAGGGAAAGAAAAAACTGAACTCCAATATAAGGGTATTTATTAGCATCGTAGACATGCAACGAGTTTTTTTGAAAATATTACATATTTATATACATGCATCCATTAAAAACTATAAAAGTCCGTTGCTAAATACGGGCGTATTCAACTCTCCTATAGCTTACCTCATATGGGGGATTTTGCCTTAGTTAGCTACCCTTGGCGGGCTGAGTGGCAATAGAATATTTGGTAATTTAAATTGCTATTACGGTGGCTCTTCAGGTTAGCCAACATAGTGGCGAATGTTGTGGCCAATACCAATGGCTGTCATGTAGAGCGTTTGGTTGTGCTTACCTTGGTATGTATTGAAATGATGAGCCACAAGTTGTGGGCGAGATCCGTGTGGTATCGGTTTTTTACAAAAGATTGTGGCAGAATTTGGCCGCCGCGCCCACACGCTAGGCGCGCGTTTAGTTTACTACGAGCTCCCAAAATGATTGCACGCACCTTATTCAGTGGCGTACCATGGGGGGGTGCTGGGGGGGCCATGACCTGGGGCGGCATACAAAAGGGGGCGGCGGCAAGCGCCACGATTTTTTCAACAAAATTAACTCCAAGCTCCGCCCACAATGTTACATGCCAAGAGAAACCGCAAGGTTACGTAAGAGTGGAGGCGAGATGAAGTCGAATAGTGCCAAAGTGCCAGTGACAACCACCCGGCACCCGGCGGGCTGGCAATGCGGCAGCAAACTGACGCGAACGAACCAACAAGCGACAGTGAGTACTCGGTTATTCAATCAAACAAAACAATCACTGCTGAAAATAGGCCCAAGTTATGTCACAAAGCATGGCCCCGAGCCACCTGCATCCATAGACTTCTTACCAGATGGATGTCTTACCAGGTCGTCACTCCAGTTAGTGCAGGAACGCTCCACGCTTTGCCTGTCGGTCCGAGGCTGCCACTCAAGAACTTTTCTTCCTCATCGGTTGTAGGTTCTTCGAGCTATATGGCCGGCCCATTTACTTCAGCTTACGAATCCGTTGAACTCTGTCGGTTGCTCTTCGTTTTTGAGGCTATTATGCAAAGAACTCCGAGCTCTCTATAGCCTCTGCATAGCTCGCTGAGCAACCTTGAGCTTAATACGACTAGCAGTGAAGGAATGTCTCAAATCCATTGTTCATCACTAGCAACACATACTGATTGTACAATTTCGTTTTAAGTTTTCGTTGTATGCCTGACGAGGAGATATGTCGTAATCTCCCGAATGCTGCTCAGATGATTGAATACGTCGATTGATCTCTTGGTTAAAGTTGGACTTACCTAGTCGGACTATTTGTACCGGGTAAACATACTCGTCAACAAATTATATAAATAAGAACGAGCTTAGTGCTATTAACAATAATTGCCATAGATGTGACGTTGACGTTACACATAACCTTTATTTTGTCCATGTTCGTCTTAAGACCAATTAGTTGGGAGACACTATAAGGTCATTGAGCATAGTGCTTAGGTCCTCCAGCAATTTTGCTATAAGGACTATATCGTCGGCATATCGAAGGTGAGTGATATACTCGCCATTGATGTTAATACCGAATTCATTCAAGTTTAGTTGCTTGAAAACGTCTACCAATGCAGCAGTGAAGAGTTTCGGGGATATAACGTCACCCTGTCTTACACCTCTCTGCAGTTGGATAGGTTGTACTCTGTACTCTGGTTCTGTACTCGGACAGCCATCATTGTCCTACTGTAGAAACTTTTCAGCACTTAGATATACCGACAGTCAACTTGGCTCCGCTGAAGAGGCTGTAGCACCGCCCAATTTTCGATGGAATCAGATTTCTCTTGGTTCACATACTCAAGACAAAATAGCAATTTGTACTCTTCGGTCTTCTGTACAATTTGCCGAAGGGTATGTATGTGGTCTATGGTGCTAAAGCCTTTTCGGAAACCGGCTTGTTCGGCAGGCTGAAAGTTGTTGAGTCTGCATGCGAGACAATTCGTAATGACTCTCGAAAACAGCACGACCGATTTCTGTGTAGACCCGGCTCTGAACAGAAATCGGTCTGCAGTTCTTTAATAGAGTATTTTCGCCTTTCTTGAAGAACAAGACCAACGCACTTCTGCTTTACGCCTCCGGATAGTGCCACCAAGAAGAACGGAAAAAAAGCTTCTGAAGGACTTTGTTTACCGAGTTATCATTTGCTTTTAGAAGCTTCGCTGTAATTCCATCTTCTTATAATACATAGTATTAGGAGAAAAACCAGAGGAATTTGTGAAAGACTCACTACGATGTGCTAAAAACTTATGTGAAGAGCTCGGAATTTCTTTTGAACCCCCAAGACAAATCTGGGGGAGGCATATTTTTGGCGACGAAAATGTAGATGTTGGGTTATCGTACGACAACAAATTGAGGCGAACAATGTTTACTTCAGTATACAGAGTAACTGCTGAAATTCATGATCGATTCCAACAGCTGCAAAATCTAGCGCAAAAATATGTCTTTTTAATGCCTGCAGTAATATTAGTAATTTAACTTAGATCAAACAGGTTGGGACATAAATGGAGAAGAGTTCCAACAGGAGCGCGCACGTCTATGTGCGTTGCTGCTGCAACAGACTCAGACTGCAAAAAGGGCTTATTAAGTCCATCCATCCGGGTTTATTAAAATACGTAATTGAGTCCAAACTTGAAGATGACTTACCAGACATTGCCATTATAAAAATACTAAAAAATTAAAATAACGCTGAGGATTTTTTAACATCTGCCGTTAGTAATGCAAGTTGCAAGAGAAACTTTTTTAAACTAAAATTAATAAAAAAATTATCTGAGAATGACTGCGTCAACGTTGAGACTACCAACTTTAGCTATTCTGGAAATGCAACATGACATATATTATGATGATATTGACGATTGTGTTAATGATATTGTTTCGAAAAAAATGCGAAAAATACACTTTCAATCTAATTTTAAGACTAATAGTGACAGAAATAATTAATAACACTATGTCTCTAAGTTTTTATTAATTGCTGTTGGTTAAGAGAACGTTGATAACCACTATAAGTAGCCACTTTTGGCGATAAAGTAACGAAAAGAGATTCCAATAATTCAACAGGTAATTTATAATCAAGTCACTTTTATATTTCTTTAATTTGATCTGATTTAGTAGTAAAGAAATAAAATGATGGGTGGCGCTCTTAAGTATAACTATATCTAAGTATGCTTTTTTTACAATACCTGTAAAGGTTACTAAGTGTTGAATAAAATATTTAAACTTTAAATTAAAATAATTAAAAGCGGTGGGGGGGGGGGGTCGAATTTCCGGGCGGCCCCGTGCGGCGAAAACCCACGCTACGCCACTGACCTTATTTAAAATTTATATTCACTCTTCGTAACTAGATCTACAAAATGGGAATAACAATGACTAATCAAGAAACTTTTCGCATTATAGAGCTTTACCAAGCCGAAAATTTTTTGTGGAACCCAAGAAATAAAAATCACAAAAATAAAAATCCTGATAAAAATAATAATTTCTTATGCACCATAGATTACTGCCTATATTATGCACATTCACGTAGTAGCGGTACCATGCTATGAATAAATAAACCGCATCAGCTGTTAGCGACTCAGTATTCATTTTAATAAATTCGTCCGCACATTGGCCTGAACCGATGCAAACTGGACGACTTTTTAGCGTGTGGACGCCATCACAAACTCTTGGATAAAATATTTGCCACAACATTCGCCACTATGTTGGCTAACGTAAAGAGCTGCCTTTAGGCAGATGATGCCGCCCAACTCCCGTTTCAATCGGATGCATTAATTGCAAAGCTCGTAGGTATCTTCTACAAGCGCCTAAAAATCAAAAATCCAATTATGTGTTGCATGAAATCGTATCTAGCAATAATATTGAACATATAAATGATATAAAAAGCACATTGTCAGAAAGATAAATTATTATTGAACTAATTTTTTTTTGATTAATTGCTATATTTTTTACAAAAAAAGGTTTAAGTGGCTTATGGTATAGATTTATCAAGTTCGCATGGAGAGGTAGATACGATAACTTTTGAAAATATCAATTGTTCAACTCAATCTATTTTTTAATTTCTTCATCAATCATGTGGGTAGCCATGGAAAAAATAGCGTTTAAATTTGTTTTTTATAGTTACTCACATAAACCTAGTATAAGGATTCTCTTCGACTTCTGAAATTATGTCATACGAAATTCAATTTTTGTCCTTACAAAAAAACGAACTAAGCTATGAGGTGGCCATTAGAGGTGGAACACCTGGGAAAAACGTTCAAGAATTACGCAGGCAGATAGTCAAGTTAGCCAATGCGATGTCTTCAGATGATATTATTGAATCTGGGTTTGAGTTTTCTCTAGACGTAGAGGGTGTAAGAGAGACTTTTGTTAAAGTTGAAACAAACTTAAAAACATTATCAGTGAAGTATGATAAAAATTTACATAATCGTACTCAAAATTTACTGAATCATTTATATCATAGGATCCAGCGTCTGGATGCTGTAGATAAAAAGTCTACAGATATTTTAGAAAGCCTCAGGCTTAAGCTAAATACAAATTTTAAAAATTTATAACATCTTAAGCCTGATACGGATTCCTTGTCCGAATTTACAGATGCTATTACAATTACACCGCCCCCTATGGTCGTTACGTGTGATCGAGCTTATTCTTCGGACTTAACTAGTATTAAGTTTGATGGAAAATCATGCGTCCTATCATTTATCCAACGTATAAACGATTATATGACAGTCCGTGGTATTCCCTCTACTAAAATTATAGATTTCGGATCAGAAATTTTCGTTGATGATGCCTTACACTGGTTTCGCAGTGTAAAACCACATGTTACTTCTTGGGAAAGATTATGCGAATTATTGAAGGATGTTTTTGTTATTCCCCATCATGATTATCGCTTATTGGACGAGATAAAATCTCGCACCCAAGGCGAAACTGAGAATATTACTATTTACCTAGCTATTATGACAGGCATGTTTTCCCGTTTATTTAAAAAACCTTCTGAGGAAGATCAGTTAGAAATTATTATGCACAATATTAAACTAGCGCCTGATCTTAAATCTATTGAGGTATTACGTACAGTTTGTAAAAATTATGAGAATGTACAGTCCCGTCTTTCTAAATATCATGAAACTCCTAAAATAACTTCAACTACATTAGCACCCGAATTTGCATTTAAGCTACAAACTCAACAGATAAAAATAATATGTACTATTCTACAACAAACAAATTTGCTTATAATAAAACTTATACAAACTGTAATAAACCTTCAAGTAACATTAATAAAAAATATTTTCCCAATTCTAATCCATTTAATAATACTGAATCGCAAAGGCAACAAAAATTTTATGGTAATAATAAACCAATAGATGCTATTCAAAATGACGATAGTAAACAAAAGTTTTGCCCACGATGTCGTGTTGATACACACAACTTAAGACAATGCACTGAGAAACGCAAAATATTTTGTTTCAAACGTGGCCGTGATGATTACACATTTTACACTTGTCCAGATTGCACAAGTCTTCCGTTTAGTTCAAAAAACTAATAAAGCAGAATTGTAGTGACCTCGTCAACCACTCTAATAATACAGATTGGAAAGAGTGGTTGAAATTTATTAATAATTTTTTTAATAGCTACACCGTTGCTATAATTCTACATAATAAACCACGTAATGACGTGCGACCTTATTTATCAATCAAAATAGGATATATAAAGTTTTGGGAGTTATTAGATTCTGGCTCAGCCATTACCTTGCTAGGTAATAATGCACATCGTTTACTGATACATCAAGAATTCGCTATGCACACAGATGTTCTCTATAACAGCAGCTGGTGGACAAAAACTAACTACTAAACTAACTAACTGCTTAGGTTATATTAATCTCCCATTTAATTTTGAAAACAATTATTATACGTTGAAGACATTTGTAGTTCCTGAAATAGAGACCTCTCTTATATTAGGTATTGATTTCTGGAAAAAAATTTTACATATATCCAAAATACATCAACAACAACAACAGCAACATTCAAACACGAATGAATCAATTTTAAATTCCCACGTACATTCATACGCATCCCTTAATGAAAACGACGCTTGATTGCTGACGATTTAATTGAACAATTTAAGGAAGTTTCTTCCGAACGCAAGGGCTTAGGCTGTACTTCTCTCTATTGATACGGATGACACGTAACCTATACAACATTATTATAGAATGTCTACTGTAAAGCAGCAAATCTTATACCAGCAGATTGATGAGATGCTTTCATTGGACGTAATCCAGCCTTGTGAGGGCCCTTGGTCCTCTCCAATCTTAATTGTTGCTAAAAAAATAGCCAACCACGCAATTACTTGGACAGTCGCAAGTTAAATTCTGTAACTAAACGCAATGCTTCTTCCTTGCCTTATGTTTCCGAAATACTAGATAATCTGTGAGACGCAAAATTTATATCTAGTATAGATCTTTATAAAACATTTTGGCAAATTTTAATTTCAGAACGCGATCGCGAAAATACTGTCTTTTATGTCCAAGGTCGCGGGACCTTCTGTTTTAAGAGGATGGCTTTCGGTCTTACCAATGCACCTACAACCCAACAAAGGCTTGTAGATTTATTATTTGGTTCATTTGATCTTAAGGTATTTACATACCTTGACGATATAATTGTCATTTCCAACAAATTTGATGAACACGTTTCTTTATTATCTCGTGTAATAAATAAATTAAAAGAAGCAAATTTAACAATTAACTTTGAAAAAAGCCAATTCTTCCGGTCTCGTCTAAAATATTTGGGCTACGTAATAGACGCCCAGGGTCTCAGAACAGAACCTGAAAAAGTAAAAGCAATTTTTAGAGTATCCAACACCATCTTCAAAAAAAGATGTGAAACGTTTTTTAGAAACAGCAACCTGGTATAGACGTTTTGTGCCAAACTTTAGCACTATAGCTGGCCCTCTTAATAAACTAAATTCATCCATTCATTCCATTCATACATTCCATTCATTCAATCCGAAATTTCACTGGTCGCCGGAGGCAGACAAAGCTTTTAAAAAGCTTAAAGAATGTTTAGTATTTGCACCAGTCTTACATTGCCTTGACTATAATTTGCCCTTCCAGGTTCACACATACGCCAGTAATTATGGAGTAGGTGCGATGTTAACCCAAACAGTCAATGACAAAGAACATCCTATTGCCTATATGAGCTAGTCTCTTAATGCTGCAGAAAAGAGTTACAGTATTACCGAAAGAGAGACATTAGCCGTAATAGTAGCATTAGTACACTGGCGTTGCTATCTTGAAAATGGTCAACCGTTTGTAGTTTACTCTGATCATTCAGCATTGTAGTGGTTTCTCTCTTTAAATAACCCTACTGGCAGGCTTGCAAGATGGGGCATTAGACTATCTTCTTTTGATTTTACCATTAAGCATTGACGCGGTGCTGATAATATCATTCCAGACGCGTTATCTCGCGCTGTCGTAGTTTCTGCTATTTCCACAGCAAAATCTTACCTAACAACAAATGATAAATGGTATCTAGACATTTATAATTGTTGTATGAATATTCCTGGTAAATTTGAAAATTTTATTATTGAGGAGGAAAACCTATATCGGTGTTCTAAAAACAAATGTTTATTAACTACAGAATTTTCGTGGAAAGAAGTAGTTCCATTAGAATTACGAGAACACATTATCAAAGAGAACCACGCAGAACCCACTTCAGGTCATTTAGGCATCCATAAAACATATCGGCGTTTAGCATTGCAGTATTTTTGGCCAGGCATGCATCGGGATGTCGTAAAATTTGTTACAAAGTGTGAGATCTGCTTATCTTATAAATCTCCTACTCATAATGTATTAGGAGAAATGGGTCGACCTAAACAGTGTTGCAGACCTTTCCAAATTATTTCAATTGATTTCATCGGACCTTTGCCAGTTAGTAGAAAACAAAATTCTTATATCTTAGTCGTAACATGTTGTTTCTCTAAATATTGTCTAGCGTTTCCGGTAAAAAGAGTTATAGCCGACATTGTAATTAAACATTTGGAAGATTCTGTATTTTTAATACATGGAATTCCCCAAACGGCGTACATGGATAATGGCAGCCAATTTATTTGTGACAAGACCATTGCGCTCTTTAATAGGTATAATATTCCTAACGTTTTTCTTACACCTAAATATACTCCTCAGGTTAATTTGGTGGAACGCTATAATAAAACTATTGTGACCTGTCTATCTACCTTTGTGGATGAAGGTCAGCGTTCTTGGAATGTGTATTTGCCAAAAATGCTGTTTGCAATAAATAACTCTGTAAACGAGGTTACTGGTTACACTCCCTCATTTCTTGTATATGGACGTCAATTAGTAATATATGGTTCTCACTACGTTGACAACGACCTCGGCGACGAAATTGTTTTTTTACCGCGAGACGCTTATGCTGAAAACATCAGCTGCCTCGCTAACATATTCAACAAAGTTCAGGCATCACTATGGCATCATCACCAACAAAATTCCAACCGCTATAATTTAAGGAGAAGGTTCACAGAATTTAATGAAGGCGATATTGTGTTTAAGCGCGCTTACTATCTGCGTGACAAACACAAATATTTTAATAAAAAATTAGCACCAAAATTTATTAAATGCCGTATAACTAAAAAGAGGTCTCCTCTAGTGTACGAATTAGAGGACATGTATGGTATATATTTAGGGCCGTGGCACATAAAAGATTTTAAATTGTCTAAATACTCGTAACACATTGCTTTTTTACTTTTTTTTTGGATTTTTTGGATCTTTTTTTTTTTGCGAATTTTTCTACTTGTTGGACGAAAAATCCTTGCGTAGCCAGCGGGGTATTATAATGTGTCATCTACTTCGCGTGCGGAGACAAGTGGGGACGCATGATAGCTCGCGCGGCTTGCCAGTGACCTCAGTGACCGCACAACTCGCCTAAATGCATTTCTGTAAATACATTTTTTAATCATCCCAAACACATACGTTATGCAAATTATAGCTAATTGCTTCTAATAAGTTGATAATTATTTAAATATTCATGTTCTTCCCCTTTTATTGGGTAAATGTGAGCAAATTTATAATATAACTAGTATAATAATTACATTAGTTTGATTTTTTAAAGAATATATATAAACAATTCATACTTAGTATGTAAATTAAATTTATGTCATATGCTAGTTATTTTGTCATCTAATTTTTTATGTCTTTTCATTGTACTTAGTAGATATAACTTTAATTTTTGCCTCTTTTGCTACTAGCATGTACCGCCATACCAAATTTATAAGTTTTTATCTCCTAGTTAATTCTGGCGGTGGACGTATATGTTTTCAACCTTGGTTGCAAGGTAAATTAAGGATTTCGGCTGTGTGTTCCAGGGAACTTTGCTGGAGCTGTGAATCCATATTATTATTTTCCCAAACATTAAGGGTGGGAGGTTATAATTAAATATATGAAATAGATTCATACATATTAAACTCGCACGAGTAGAATCGGTTGGAAAAGGACACTTATCCGCAACCACTCCCGCCGGACTCGCCGTCAGACATGTCAGGGAAGTACTCACTTTTCCTTCTGATCCTGAAAGGCTTCGAACCCGCGACCTTCTAATTTTATTTTATTTTATTTCTTTCATATATATATATCGATTTAGTATTAGCATAGTTTTAGTAGTTTTGTATTTTAGTATAGTTTTTTTAAGTATGTATATTAGTATAGTTTATTAGTAAAAGTATTAAACGTCTTAAAACAATTTTGATGTCATTATGTATTTGTTCAACAAATAATAATAACGTGACAACGTCTTGGACTTTATGGAGTGACTTTAAGTTGTACTTTGGTAAATGCTACATTAAAATACTGATCTGAAATGATGACTAGATGAGAAAAAAATATTTATGAGAAAAAAAAATATTAACGAGTCAAGTAAAAAATACTAGTTTTTACGATAACGCCTGAGTACAAATACCTAAAAATTTAAGTAATATTAAAGTTGATTTTTGATCATTTTAAGATAAATCTGTTAAAAGTTTTTCAATTAACAGTAATATTTTTTTATCTCAATATTAATAACAGAAAAATTAAAAAAAAAACATGTTTTTCTATCATTGAGAATTTTTTCTACACATTTTCACGATCATATGAGCATTCTGAGCCGTGCAATTTTGGATTTTCCAAACTTTTTTTATTGAAGTTCGACGTAAAATTATCGGAAAATTGGAAGTAAGTAATAAGGTTATTTGTTACAACTTGTGTGTATTTAAAATAATTTAAAAAATCGACGTATAAAATGAGCGCTTAAGACATGCACATTTGGATTTACCAAAATATTATTTGCCTCTGTTGCCATGGTGTATACTTACCATACTAATCTAGTAATTGGATTATTATCATAAGTAATTAACGAGTAGTGCATGTTAGAACATATATATGCTTTAAAATTAACCTTTATATATTCTGAACTCAAGTGGATAGTTAGTGAAAGTGTTTTTTATTTAATAAAATATAAACAGTAGGTAGTTGCACAAATGAGAAGTGAAACAGATTGTTTAAAGTTACTCGATGGTCGACTAGTCAGCGCTATGTATTTGCTGCGTTCCGTCCCGGCGATACCGAACTTTAACGATGACCGATTGCAGTTTCCATGTTCTGTTGTTATTGATAGCTAGTGATTAATCGATTTTACTCAGCTTTGTTGAAAATTTTCAAATACAGTTATATATTTTTGGTATTTATTATAGGTATATGTTTTTCTCCTTTAAGGGTTTTGTATTTTTAAACGGTAGTAAAAGACCCACAACTCATTAAGCTACTTATTTGAAGTAGACCTACCTGGTCATAGATATAATGATGTTGCAAGTACAGAATAGTAAAATCAAATAAACCTCCTCATTAGGCCATTAACAGTCAACAGTTTGATATGGGCCACTTTATAGCAGGAATTAATTTACAGACGGAACTGTGATCGCAGTTATTTCTATTACTTTAAGTTTATATTACGGGTTATATTAAGGGTAATGGTTATTATTTGCTACTTGCCGTCGCTTTTTAATTTTTGAGAAAATCCCCTAACTATAAATTACTTTCTCATTACATTTTGCTACCAAGCGCCACATTTAAATTTTCAAGAAAATCCCCCAACTATACATAATTTTCTTATTACGTTTTGCTACTTACTATCGCTTTTGAATTTTTAAGAAAATCCCCTATCTATTATTTTCTTATTACGTTTTGCTACAAAGTGTCGCTTTTTAATTTTTAAGAAAATCCCCTAACTATCCATTATTTCCTAATTCCGTTTTGCTACTTACTTACTGTCGCTTTTTAATTTTTAAGAAAATCCCGTATCTACTATTTTCTTATTACGTTTTGCTCCTAAGCGTGGTTTTTAATTTTTAAGAAAATCCCCTAACTATTCATTATTTTCTTATTACGTTTCGCTACTTATCGTTGCTTTTTAATTTTTCCCCTAACTATAAATTATTTTCTTATTACATAGTTTGCTACTTACCATCGCTTTTTAATTTTTAGAAAATCCCTTCAATATCCATTATTTTCTTATTCCGTTTTGCTACTTACTGTCGCTTTTTAATTTTTAAGAAAATCCCCTATCTACTATTTTCTTATTACATTTTGCTCCTAAGCGTGGTTTTTAATTTTTAAGAAAATCCACTTACTATTCATTATTTTCTTATTCCTTTTTGCTACTAAGCGTCGCTTTTTAATTTTTGAGAATATCCCCTAACCATCCATTATTTTCTTATTATGTTTTGCTACTCACTGTCGCTTTTTAATTTTTAAGAAAATCCCCTAAGTATCCATTATTTTCTTATTCCGTTTTGCTTCTACCTGTCACTTTTAATTTTTAAGAAAATTCCCTATCTACTATTTTCTTATTACGTTTTGCAACTTAGCGTCGCTTTTTAATTTTTAAGAAAATTCCCTAACCATCCATTATTTTCTTATTCCGTTTTGCTACTTACTGTCGCTTTTCAATTTTTAAGAAAATCTCCCAACTTTCCATTATTTTTTAATTATGTTTCGCTACACACTGTCGCTAGTTTGCGCATTTTACTATTAGCATAAATAATAATATGTCGCTATCTCTTAAATGCTACATCTTCTATCTCGATTCCTACGTCATATTTGGTAAGCGGTGGTTAGATAGTTTCAGTTTTTTTTAATGGAATAAGTTAAGGCAATGCCGTGGCATATACATCTACATCTATATCCTACTAAGAATCAAAATTCAATTGCGTTGTCATCCCTGAGCACCAAGATGGAATGCTTCATAACAAGTAACAAGAGTTTCCGGTTCTCTTCAGTCATAACTCGAAACAGCATTAGTCTGTTGTTTCATACTGAAACTCTGTAAAAGCTTGGTGCTGCCCCAGTCCATTCACTCTACAGCTATAATATAGCTGTAGCGTGGCTATAACATGTAAAAGTTTTCTTTTTGACGATAAAATTGTCATCGCCAACCTATCGAATACCGAGGTATTCTATACAATACGTAAAACATTCAGGCAATGTATAAAATATTATTTATTTCATACTTTTCCTAGGCATTCTATACATCACCGAATGTTTAATTGGCAAGGAAAATGACATCGCCAGTCAAGATATGACTAAACCTAACCTAACCTACTTATTTTTTTTAACTCCTATAAATACTTAAGCAGCCAGAAATACTTTCAGTTGAGTCAGGTTAAAACAGCCTTCGTGTTTTTTTTAAGCGCCCAGAAATACGTGAAATCCCCGAAATCCTTACAGTTGTGATAATTTCTGCCGTCGACGAGCGGCTCGAATCGTCGACGACCGAGTGCTTTCCGATCGGCTCGATTCACTGGCGCTGCGAAGAGATGTTGCATCTCTTTGCGTATTTTATCGCATCTATCACGGGGAGTGCTCTGAGGAATTGTTCGGATTAATCCCAGCCGCCAAATTTCGTGAACGCACTACACGGCAAACGTCTCGATACCATCCACACCATCTGGATGCTTGGCGGTCCACCACTGTACGTTTCAAAAGGAGTTTTCTTCCGCGTACAACCTCTCTGTGGAATAATTTACCACCGGTGATTTTTCCGGACCGATACGACCTGGGGACCTTCAAGAAAAGAGCTAGCTTACTCCTTTCTAAAGGGCCGGCAACGCACCTGCAATTCCCCTGGTGTTGCGGTTGATCATGGGCGGCGGTAGTCATTTAACATCAGGTGAGCCACATGCTCGTTTGCCCCCTCTTTTATAAAAAAAAAAAATTTTACCTGATAGAAATTTAGTAGCCGGTAATATATACGTAAATATTGTGTTGTAAGTTAGTACGAGTTTGTGCGTCATCCACGTAATGTTATATCGTTAATCATTATCGCCATCATTACGTTACTTATTAAAATCCAGTGTTGAACATAGGCCTCCACATAGATAGTCTCTTCTTCGATAGATAGTCTCTTCTTCTTCTCCGATCTTATAGGATGTAATATGTAGGTTGTGATGACATTAGAGAATCGATGACCCTATATAAACTCGTGGGTGTTGTAGAAGGCAACAAAGTTATACTGAAGCATAAGATGACCAGTAGCATCTTATCTATATCAAACAATAGTTAAGAATATAAATATATTTTTTTAATAGTCATTCACTTTTCGTGTGATGGAAACGTAAGATAAACCATTATCCTATTCGGTTTCGTCGTTATAATAGGAGACTAAGGGAAAAGTCAAAAAGTTCTTCAAGCTTACAGTAAATACTGTTACGAGCTTGAGGTTCGTGACAGTAAAAATTGCCGATAAAATTACCTAAATTAACACTTTAATTTACTTTACACAAATTAAAACTTAAAACACTAATAATTAAACACACTAATTCACTTTATTCCGCTCCGAAGCTTCGCTTGTCTCGCCAAATCCAATACTTCCTCGATCGCATCTTGCAGCGCCTATTTATATAAATTAGCAAAGAAATATCCAGAATGTTCAAGTAAACACGCGCAAGGTACCCAGAGTTCGAGTTTTAAACTTCAAGAAGTTTAGTTCTTCGGTTCGAGACTAGATGGCGCTAGTGCCGTCGACCTGAGCGCGTAACACTGCCCCCTCCTAAGACATGCTCGTCCCGAGCATTATCGGCCCCATAATAACGCGCTAGGCGATCCACATGGACGATCTTAGGAGTCCCTCTTGCGCCTTTCTGTATCCGGTAGGTTACATCGTTGATCCTGGTCACAAGCCGGTACGGGCCGTCCCATTTAGCTTGAAGCTTAGGAGATTTCCCTTTGCTGCGGACTGGATTGTGCAACCACACAAGTTAACCTTCGTCGAACCCTTTGTTGTTCATTTTGCGGTCGTACCGGGTTTTCATCTTTTCAGACATTTGCTGGCCCGATTGTCTGACGTGCTCATAAACGTCATTCATTTTGTTCCGCAAGTCATTTGCATAATCAGTTATACTGCGTGGAGCATCAGGTGGTATCCCGGTGATCAGGTCTGCAGGCAGCCGTAATTCTCTTCCAAAGTTTGCGAAAGCTGGTGTCACTGCTGTACTTTCGTGAACAGCGCTTCGATATGACAACAAAAACGGTTGTATGTGCTTGTCCCAATCTCGTTGCCGATTGTCTACAACTTTTGCTAGGTACCTCTCCAATATCTGATTAAATCGTTCTACTATTCCATCAGATTGCGGGTGATAAGAAGTCGTTCTTGTTTTAAGAGTACCCATAACTCGGCAAGTTTCCTGGAATATTTGAGACTCAAAATTCCTTCCTTGATCGCTGTGAATCTCTAAAGGTACTCCAAAACGACAGAAGACTTCATGAACTAGTTTATCTGCAACTGTTGAAGCTTCTTGATTTGGAATGGCGAAGACTTCTGGCCACTTAGTGAAGTAATCCATCACAACCATGAAATACTTGTTACCGCTTTCACTCTCCGGAAACGGCCCCGCCACGTCAATGGCTATTCTCTCCCATGGTGCACCAATATTGTACAACTTCAATGCACCTCTACTACGAGTCTGAGGTCCCTTTACAGCCGCACAACTTGTACATTTGCGACACCAGTCCTCGACATCGTTTCGACAGTGGACCCAGTAAAACCGTTCTCGGATCTTCAGTAGAGTTCGTTTAACTCCCAGATGGCCTCCTGAATAATCATTATGGTACAGCTGTAGAACATCTGGTACTTTAGCTTTAGGGACAACCATTTGTAAATGACAGCTGTCTCCCCGAACATTTTCCCATTTACGGCACAGAACTTCATCCTGAAGCAGCAAGCTGTCCCACTGGGCCCAATAGCTTTTAGTGGTCGAACTTATCGTTGAGACGTCGCTCCACTTGGGCTTGGGAGCACTGGCCTTCATCCATTCCAGGATCGGCTTGATGTCCGGATCTTCCTGCTGTGCACGTTGTAAGCTGTCCTTCCACCTGTTGCTGAGGTGGTCTGCCCTGAGCATCCTCACGGATACCACTTCCTTACTCTCTTGCCTACTACAATGGTTGAAATCTTCAGGACAAGGTCTTCTTGACAATGCATCTGCGTTGCCGTGAGATTTCCCGCTGCAGTGTCTGATAGTAAAGTCGTATTCCTGCTGCTGCTGGGCGGTGCTGTTAGCCGCACTTCCTTTCTGAGACCGTTCACCTTCCCTTTCTAGGGTTCGCTTAGGGCAGCTGGATCGAAGATGGCCCTTTTCCCCACAGCCATAGCACCTAGGGCTGTATCCTTTGTTGCGGTCGCGAACTGTAGCTGCTGCAACCTCCCTGACGCGATGGGAACGATGATCTTCCCGCACGGCTTCTACCTCCAGTGCATGGGCCAAGGCGTCCTTAAGTGTCTCGTGGAGCCCAGCCTCACAGCGGCTCTGACTTCCAGGTCGCGGATGCCGTCGATGAATGTCTGCACCAGGTTCCCTTCAATGAGGGCGGGTACAGACTGGTATGCTTTTCGAACCATCTTCTCCACCTCAAGGGCCCACTGCTGCAGGTTTTCGTTGCTGCGTTACACACGATCTTTAAGCTGCGCGCGAAAGACGTGTTCCAGGTGAGCGTATCTCGCCTCCAATGCCTCAAGGAGCTGCTCGTAGGTCACTTTCTTACCGAGAGCTTCCAACACGGTTAAGGCTTGGTCGCGCAGGCCTAAGGTGAGTGCAGTCATGGCCTGGCTTTTATTCCAGCCGTTTGCCTCCATGACGCTTGAGGTTCGTGACAATAAATATTGCCGATAAAATTACCTAAATTAACACTTTAATTTACTTTACACAAATTAAAACTTAAAACACTAATAATTAAACACACTAATTCACTTTATTCCGCTCCGAAGCTTCGCTTGTCTCGCCAAATCCAATACTTCCTCGATCGCATCTTGCAGCGCCTATTTATATAAATTAGCAAAGAAATATCCAGAATGTTCAAGTGAACACGCGCAAGGTACCGAGAGTTCGAGTTTTAAACTTCAAGAAGTTTAGTTCTTCGGTTCGAGACTAGATGGCGCTAGTGCCGACGACTTGAGCGCGTAACAATACCATTGCAACCATCAAATGTAACTTGAACTACTACCTCTAGTACTACTGCGATCGTCAATCATGGTTGGATCGTCAATCTTATAAACGTGGTAGAGCCATGTTGCAGCTATAATATGGTTGTAGCACGAATGGCTCGACCGGGGAAGGACCACGCTCTCACAGAATACCACTGTAAAATAGTAGCATAATACTGCTGTGTTTCGTATACTGAGTCTAGAGTACCGAGAATAAATGTAGATGTCTATGGGCCACAGCATCCACTTACCACCAGGTGAACTGAGTGCTCGTATGTCACCCTTACTCTATAAAAAAATGATAGTTGAAGCGAATCCTCCCTACAACGATGGAGATCTATGTCCTTGATAGGACTTTTACAGGCTGATGAGCTTTTAACAATAACTTGTTTTGACTGCATCAATTGTTTTAGTGTGAAATATTAACTTTAGCCTTTGCTTGGCGTGGCCAATTTGATGTAAATACATACATAATTAGACGCTACTTTGCGGAAATTCATTATTTTAAATTTGGTAAGAATAACTTTGCCCATATCCGCGCAGTGAAATAAAATGTTGTCTCACCTAGTTTGAAGAGCATCTCACCCTCTTCCTCAATTGCGTGCGCTAATAAACGTGTGGTTATAGAAGTGCTGGGATGCAAGAGAGATGGCCAGAAGAGGGAGAGAGAGAGAGAGAGAGAGAGAGAGTAGAGTTGTTAGTATGAATAGATATGACTTTTACTTAACTTAATCGTTTTACTTTTTAGTTTACCCCCTAGTGGTCTCATGAGGTCGCACCCATCCATAGCACTTCAACCCATAAAAACTTATATATAGAGACTGCTTTTCTATGAAGAAGTTGGCTTTATATAATCAATATGAAATACTCTATCCTCTAGTGCAATTAAAAAAAAACTGTTATCCTATGGATATTCGTTTATAATCTACGTTTATTTCGTACGCCATTTTCGCGTGAATGTTATTGTGTTGATTTTTGGATTTTTCTAGTGTTTTAGTACAGTGTTTTATTATAAAATTGTAATGAAAGTTTTGTGTGAATATTATTTATCTTTACATAAATAATTTCGAGTAATATATATTGAAATAATTGTGATTTTCAGGCTGCCGACATTCGCTTGGTATGCTTTTTATTGTTATCAAAATACAATAAAATCTTTTTGTAATGATGGAAAACCTGACTTTTGTTTGGACCACAAGGTAGAGAATTTTGTATAGATTTTATAATGCTAAACTTTTTCACAGAAAAGTAGTCTCTAAATATAAGTTTTAAGGTTTTTAAGTGCTGTGGGTGGGTGCGGCTGCATGCGACCGCTCGGGATTTGCCGGGCGCATGCGACTGCATGGGATTTTTATGGCGCTTGAAGGGTTAAAGATAAAGTGGTCATGAGATATGATACTTTCTTGACGAAAAATTATTCTTATGGAATATTAACACTTTCCAACCAAACCTGTGTTTTTTTTTTTAAAATAGAATAGGGGGCAAGCGAACATGCGGCTCACCTGATGGTAAGTGACTACCGCAGCCCATGAACAACAGCAACACCAGGGCCATTGCAAGTGCGTTGCCGGCCTTTTAAAAAGGAGTAAGTAAGGAGTCTTTTCTTATAGGTCCCTAAGTCGTATCGGTTCGTAAAAATCCAAGTAAGTTAGTAAAAGTCCAAAAAAAACTTTTTTATACATTCAGTATATATGTATAAATAAATATACAATCCACGAATAGATCAAAATTAAAATAATGGTTGTTTATTCACGTCAATTTATTAGCTGTAGATGTAACGAAGCGAGAGCGAAAATAAAAATGCTATTTTGTGATGGAGGACAATAAAGGTGGAGCTGATTTATCGGCATCGTTTATCCGGCTATTCCTAAGTCACTGTACATTGCCACCAAGGTTACATTGTTATTCGCCTTTCTGCGCAGCTTATTTGTAAGATGGGGAAAGATCTGCTCAGTCAATAATCAATATTATCTATTCTTGTCCAGTGCAACTCATTTCCCCTAAATTATGTTTTTTTTAGTTGGAAATAAGCTTCCCCTGTTGTAGCCCAGTACTTGACGTCTTTCACGTTCAATACTGCTCCTTGTATGCTAGTATATATAGTAAGTCATAATATATTTTCGACAATTTTCATAATCTTCACTCACGACACAAAATAAAGCAATAGATTAACTTAAGCCACGACTGCACGGTATATCTCAAATGTTTTAATTAGTAAATACAAAAACAAATTTCTAAATATAATGATAAGAAAAACCATGTCCATTTAAATAAACAAAACGCTTCAGTTTGTGGATGTTGGTGCGTATAATCCTAACTCGTAACAAACAAGAATTCGTTTTCGCATGTACGAAAGCAAAATTTTCGTATTAATTCAATCTTCCGCTTTCGCTTTCGATATCGCAACTAATCGGAAGAAAGTTTTAGTGATCCGTTGACAACTACGAAAACATCGATATGCCAAGTAATGTTACAGCTTGTTAAATGAACGTTTATATAGTTAAATGTCAAGTAAACCTCGCCTACAAGATTATTTGCAGTTTCAATAAGTATGCGGAATTCCATTTAAGCGATAATATGGTTACCGAACTTTTATAAAGTTAGATAGACTTTTTCGTAAAGCTCGGACTTCTTGGGGAATAGTTATTATTAATATATCTATTATATCCAGATAGTGACGGTTCCGTGGCACGGTGGTCGATGAGTTGCAGCGTTAAATGCTACGGGTTCGAATCCAACGAACAAGTATTTTTATGGCCTACAAATAATTGTCCCGGGCCTGGATGTTTGTACTTGTAAAAATTGTGTATATAAACCACCTATATGATACAGGAGCAAAATGTAGTGTAACGGAAAAAATATTTTTATAGAAAAAAAACGTGAAAGGCTGCAGCACGAACGGGGCGGCTCGATCGGGAGAGTGCCGCGCTCGTACAGAATAGCACAGCGAAATAGCAGCGTAATGCTGCAGTGTTTCGGAAGAAAATACAATATTAAAAATATAACCTTGACAAATGATAATTATAACTTTTTACAAAAAGTAAAACCAACTTCAATTGTTAAATAAGAAGTTATTTATTTGCAACCCTTACGAGTGGAAGTTTTTCTCCGAATTTATATGGGACCACTGTTGAAGTATATTAACCTATTTAGTAAGACAAGGATTATAAAAATGAGCTGTTTATCTGCGAAGATATCATATGTAATTCCTTAAACAATAGCCCGATGTGAAACTTTTTCCCCTCTTTTCCAGCCTTAGGTGCGGTGTTTTTTCTTCATAATTAAATGGGACCACGCTTGAGGTAAAGCCTATTTAATATATTAATATTATACAACATAGCCTATTTAAATGGGTTCACAATTTGCAAAGATGTCGTGTAACATACATACAAAAAAAAAAAAAATACATATAATAAATATACTCGAATTGAGAAACTTTCCCTTTTGAAGTCGGTTAAAAACACTGTATCATCAGCCGATTGTAGTGGCAGTTCACAGAAAACTGCAACCAACTTTGAGTAAATTACCTACACGTTGTCGTTCAGTCATAGGTGAAATGTCATACAAGTTATGGTTAATACTGTTACGAGCTTGAGGTTCGTGACAATAAAAATTGCCGATAAAATTACCTAAATTAACACTTTAATTTACTTTACACAAATTAAAACTAAAAACACTAATAATTTAAACACACTAATTCACTTAATTCCACTCCGAAGCTTCGCTTGTTTCGCCCAAATCAACACTAACTCGATCGCACCTTGCAGCGCCTACTTATTTAAATTAGCAAATATCCAGAATGTTCAAGCAACCACGCGTAAGGTACCGAGAGTCCGAGTATAGATTTTCTAGAAACTTAGTTTCTTCGGATGGCGCTGTCGGTTGTGATGTCATTCACTGCAAAGCTCCCCCTCGCTCTCGTTCCTAACACTAGATGGCGCTAGTGTATCGTCGACTTTAGCGCGTAACACTGCCCCCTCCTAAGACATGCTCGTCCCGAGCATTATCGGCCCCATAATAACGCGCCAGGCGATTCACATGGACGATCTTAGGAGTCCCTCTTGCGCCTTTCTGTAACGGCTCCGCAATGTCAAGGGCTGTCCTATCCCGTGGTGCACCAACATTGTACAATTTCGGTGTTCCTCTACTACGTGTCCGAGGTCCCCGCACGGCCGCACAACTTGTACATGTACGACACCAATCCTCGACATCGTCACGATAATGGACCCAGTAAAACTGTTCTCGGACCTTCAGTAGAGTTCGTTTAACTCCCAGATGGACTCTTGAACGACCATTATGGCACAACTGTAGAACATTCGGCACTTTAGCTTTAGGGACAACCATTTGCAAACGACAGCTGTCTCTTCGACCATTGTCCCATTTACGGCACAGGACTCCATCCTGAATCAGCAAGCTGTCCCATTGGGCCCAATAGCTTTTCGTGGTTGAACTCATCGCTGAGACGTCCCTCCACTTAGGCTTGGTAGCACGGCCCTTCATCCATCCCAGAATCGGCTTGATGTCCGGATCTTCCTGCTGTGCATGTCGTAGGTTGTCCTTCCATTCGTTGCTGAGGTGGTCCGTCCTGAGCATCCTCACGGATACCACCTCCTTACTCTCTTGCCTACTACAATGGTTGCAATCTTCAGGACAAGGTCTTCTTGACAATGCATCTGCGTTGCCGTGAGATTTCCCGCTGCAGTGTCTGATAGTAAAGTCGTATTCCTGCTGCTGCTGGGCGGTGCTGTTAGCCGCACTTCCTTTCTGAGACCGTTCACCTTCCCTTCCTAGGGTGTGCTTAGGGCAGCTGGACCGAAGATGGCCCCTTTCCCCACAGCCATAGCACCTAGGGCTGTATCTTTTATTGTGGTCGCGAACCGTAACTGCTGTAACCTCCCTAGCGTGAGGTGAACGATGATCCTGTCGCCGCCAGGCAGTGCCGTTAGCTGCACTACCCTCTCGAGATTGATCAACTCTCCTTTCCACGGTTCGTTTAGGGCAGCTGGATCGAAGATGGCCCTTTTCCCCACAGCCATAGCACCTAGGGCTGTATCCTTTGCTGCGGTCACGGACTGTAGCTGCTGCAACCTCCCTGACGCGATGGGAACGATGATCCTGCCGCACGGCTTCCACCTCCAGTGCATGGGCCAAGGCGTTCTTAAGCGTGTCGTGGTGCCCGAGTCTCACAGCAGCTCTGACTTCAAGGTCGCGGATGCCGTCGATGAATGTCTGAACCAGGTTCCCTTCAATGAGCGCAGGTACAGACCGGTAAGCTTTTCGCACCAGCTTCTCCACCTCTAGAGCCCACTGCTGCAGGTTTTCGTTGATGCGCTGCACACGATCTTTAAGCTGCGCACGAAAGACGTGTTCCAGGTGAGCGTCGCCATATCTCGCCTCCAATGCCTCAAGGAGTTGCTCTTAAGTCACTTCCTCACCGAGAGCTTCCAGAACTGTTAAGGCCTGGTCGCGCAGGCCTAGTGTGAGAGCAGTCATGGCCTGACTTTTATTCCAGCCGTTCGCCTTCATAACAGCCTCGAACTGGATTTTGTAGGCTGACCAGGAAGAGGTACCGTCGAACGGTGGCACCTTGAACCCACGTAGCGAAGGTGTTGTAGCTACTACGGGAGCTGTAGCTCCATCTCCAAGTTTGAGTTCGTCCAGTGATTTCTTCATGTCAGCCATTACGTTGTCAACCCGATTGTTTACTTGGTCGATTCGGATTTCAGCTTTCTCGATTCGGTTTTCAGCTTCCGACAGGCGGTTGTCATGGTGAGCAACCCTATCCTTCACCTCCTTTATCTCCTTCCCGAAGGTAGCGTGAAGGTCCTTCATGAGGAGCATCTGTTCCTCCTGTCGGCGGGCCTGTTCCTCGTGTCGGCGGGCCTGTTCCTCCTGCTGCTCTTTCAACTGACTGGCCTGTTCCTCCTGTCCGCGCTTCAGCTGCTCTTCGAACCGACGAGCCTGTTCCTACTGTCCGCCCCGCAGCTGCTCTTCCAAACGACGGACCTGTTCCTCCTGTCGGCGAGCCTGCTCCTGCAGCATCACCATCAGAGCACCTAAGTCAGGTGCTGCAGATGTAGGAGCTACTGACGGGCCTGCAGCTGGCGGCTGGCCCTCTTCCACCACTTCGTTCCACGTCCACCTTCCACCACCAAATCTTCGTTGGTCCGTCTCCTGCTGGCGTTGACTTCGGGTACGGACACCCTCCGTTTCCTCCTTAGGTAAAATCGGCATGATTTTATCCCACTTCTGACACCAATTGTTACGAGCTTGAGGTTCGTGACAATAAAAATTGCCGATAAAATTACCTAAATTAACACTTTAATTTACTTTACACAAATTAAAACTAAAAACACTAATAATTTAAACACACTAATTCACTTAATTCCACTCCGAAGCTTCGCTTGTTTCGCCCAAATCAACACTAACTCGATCGCACCTTGCAGCGCCTACTTATTTAAATTAGCAAATATCCAGAATGTTCAAGCAACCACGCGTAAGGTACCGAGAGTCCGAGTATAGATTTTCTAGAAACTTAGTTTCTTCGGATGGCGCTGTCGGTTGTGATGTCATTCACTGCAAAGCTCCCCCTCGCTCTCGTTCCTAACACTAGATGGCGCTAGTGTATCGTCGACTTTAGCGCGTAACACTACTATGTAGCCAGTAAAATCCATTTTGTGGTGCACTGCTGCTCGTTAAAACGTAAGAGGATGATACCAAAAATGATGTACTATCACTTAATATATCTAGTAATCATTATAAAATTGAATAAATTCAAATTTTGTAACTTACTTTATTAAGGAAATAAATCTTTAACAAAAATTGCAATCTAGGTATCAAATAAACGCAGAAAGTAAGGTTAGTTTATAATTAGTTTAATTTACGCGTAATAATTAATCATAGTAAAATAATGAATCCCAGTTCGGTACATATTATGACGTTCTTATAACTGCTATGGCAATCGAGCAATGGCCTACAACCCCGAACCTCGTACATATGTGTCAAACTTGCATTGACGCTTTATTGTATTTTTAATCTCATCATCATCATCATCATCATCATAGCATATAAAAAGTAGAACAGAAATTGTTGCAGAGTTACGCTGCAACTTTGACATGGTTGTAGCACGAATGGGTCGGCTCGAACCGGGAAGTACTGCGCTCTCACAAAATGTCAGCGTAAAATGGCAGCTCAACGCTGCTGTGTTTCGTATGGTGAGGGCAAAGAACCGGAGACCATTTTTACTTGAAACGAGGCATTCCATCTCATTCCATTCCCACCCTCACGGGATACAACCAGTTTATGAATTACTAGCATTTATAGCGTGAACGTGACATCACTAGCATGTAGACATAGCGACTTCGTATTCGTGGAATTCGTTATGGTAAGAGAGTTTCAAATAGCTCAAGGTAAAATAGCCGGGCATTAGTACAAAAGAAAGTATTTTTTTTTTATTTAAGTATTATTTTTTGACATATCCTATATCTTCAACACAATTTAACATGCAAATATTAATAATCAAAGATAAAATAAACAATAGTCTTCAGCTTTAGCGTCCAGTTCGCTTCCGGTGTGTCGCACATTACGCTTGCCTAACAGAGCCCATTCTAAAATACATCACTATTAACCTGTATTTATATATTATAAGTATTAGGTACGGATGATTTGCTATGAGACCCATATGATAGCCAGCACACAGCATTCAGTATCTCATCGATGTACTCGTATAACTTACAAAACATTAACAACGGTAAATTTTATAAGTTATTTTATCATCATTGTTATCAATACCCATCACTAGTCTGCTACTGATCATAGGCCTCCCCCAAGGAATGCTACAAAGCACGGTCCTGAGCTACTTGCAATCATCGACTTCCTGCATGTCGTACCAGGTCGTCGCCCAAACTATTAGTGGACCGCCCAGTGGATCAGAAAGCTGACGTGGCAATGGGCTACTAACCATGTAGCCCGAAGAACGGCAGTGGCAATGGCAGTTTTGAGTGACCCCACACTAGAGGAAGTGGTAATAAATATAAAAAAATATTTATACGTTTTTGTGTACACTGTTTTTTGTGTGTGTTTTGTGTTTTGTTTGTGTGTGTGTGTGTGTGCGTGCGTGCGTGCGTGCGTGCGTGCGTGCGTGCGTGAGTGCGTGCGTGCGTGCGTGCGTGTGCGCATGTGCGCGTGTGCTTGTGTGCGTGTGTGCGTGTGCGCGTGTGCGCGTGTGTGCGTGTGTGCGTGTGCGCGTGTGCGCGTGTGCACATGTGCGCGTGTGCGCGTGTGCGCGTGTGCGCGTGTGAGCGTGTGCGCGCGCGCGTGTGTGTGTGTGTGTGTGTGTTTTTTTTAATTGTTTTTAAAAAAAAATTAATGACGAATTCGATTAAAAGGTTTACAAAGCTTTACAAGCTTTTAAAATTTTTACAAGTTTTAAAAGTTTAACAGTTTTCCAAACTATAAACATTTAGAAATTCTATGAATTCAATGCACATAATAGACTACTTTTCAATAAAAAAATACAAAGTAGTCTATATAAGCTTAGCCAAAACTATGTGCTTAGAAAGGCACTTATGACTTAAGTAATAGTTTAGCAAGCCACGCCTACATAATCACAAATCCAATACCATATTAGTCGCCTTTTACGATATGTTAGTAAAGGCAAGTAAAACATTTGTCAAGTTTTTTTTTTGCTATAAGTACCACATAAACAAAAAAAAAATCAATCAATATTTTATTTGCACATTAGTAATACCAAAGTGGAGTAGCGAGAATATTTTTTTATAGAATAAGGGTGACATACGAGCACACAGTCCACCTGATGGTAACTGGATGCTGTGACCATAGACATCTACATTTATCCTAGATTAAAAATCAAAACTCATGTGCGTTGTCACCCATGAGGACTAAGATGGAATGCCTCGTTTCCAGTAAAAAAGGGTCTCCGGAACTCTACATTCACCATCCGATACACAGCAGTATTAAGCTGCTATTTTACGCTGGTATTCTGTGAGAGCATGGTCCATCCCCGGTTGAGCTGACCCATTTGTGCTACTACTATAATATAGCTGCAGCGTGGCCCTACCACGTATAAAAATATACTATAGTGAAAATATATGTAATTAAAAACGCGGCCAAAATAATTGTATTAATAATAAATTATTAATTTTGTATTACTCGTATATTTATTACATCCTATCAAAAGTCCACTGCTGAAAATAGACTCCGCGTAGGAGGAAAATTTGTCACAGCAGTGTTTTATTGTGTGCGTACATTACACATATAATGTTAATAAGACAAAACTTGCGAAACTCGGATTGTGTTACAGAACGGCTCGAGTAATAAGTGAATACATTATTCTTGAATTCAATTTCTGTTTGCCCCAGTTCACACAGGCAGTTCAAATGCCTGATGATATCTCGTCGACAGCACGCCCCACCGAGCCAAGTAGGGAAACTTTGTCAAATCACCGCTCTAATCCTTGCGCTGCAGCTCTGTTTACATTCAAACTCCGATTAAAATTATTAAGATCAAACGATTGTTCTAAAGTTATTGACATTCTGAAGCAAATTCTTATTCAAATGCAAATATAGGTCAGACATCAATTCGTTTAAAACAATGTAATTGTGAACAAGTTTTGGAAACTTAATCGCTCTATTTTATTTAACATAAAAGGAATTTTGTACCTTATATTCTTATGGAAATCGCTTTGTAAAGATTTATTTCAACTCTTTATGGCATTTTTTATATTAGAAATGTCGAAAACAGAGTACATTCTTAGTTATATTATATTCGTAATTTTCCGTGACATCGTCTGGTTACTTTTAACTACACTATTAGACTTTTTTATTTAAACATAGGGACACCTTCCGTATCTTTTACCATGGTGTATGGATACAACAAGCACAGACTTGAAATACATGTAAATGTACAAAACAGCCAAGGGATATGTTTCGGAGGTCTACATTATTTTCGTTTTCGGGTATGCCATGCCCCAAATGTTCGTTCTTCTGTTTGATTTTATTTTGTGTAGATGAAATTAATTTTTTTCGCCTAAGAAAATACGAAATTTTCGGTGTTTGCGCTGCCTTGTAATAGTGTATTTTACTAAATACAGATATACTGGCTCACTGCGGGCTCGGCCGCCGTTGTGAGTGGATTACTTTATCTACGGACGGACGGACTCAAAGTCGAAGAGCCAGACTTTAACGGATCAGCCTGCGGAATAATAATTAAAATCAATTCTGTTATGGTAGTGATTTGCATATATCGATCACTTTCTATTGAAAATATTAGTCCATTTCTAGCTGCTTTAAACGATATACTCCCGGTTCTCTCAAAATACACAACTGTTATAGTAACCGAAGACATTAACATTGATATTAAAACCTTCAATACTCACAGGAGTATTTAAATTGTCTTGCTTTTCATGGGTTGTTACTTGCTCATACTTTCCCAACAAGAGGTAACAACTGTCTTGACTAAACTTTTCTTCGAAGTAAATTCCCAGTTTTAACTTTTGTACTTGATACAACTATCACCGATCACTACTCCTCAATCGTATTTATCAAAGCAAAAAACACATATCTCAAACCTCCTAAGACAATCTCGAAAATAAACTATATAATATTAAGCAAAACAATGGAGCAAATAGATCTTAAACCTATTCTAAGTCTCAAAGACACTAACATAGCAACGGGTACTTTTATACAGTTAAAGTCTCAAGCTATACTCGATAATACGTACCCTACCAAATTATCAGAAAAAAAAGAGGATCCTCAAACCATGGATAACACCAGATTTATTAAGATGTATCCATAACAGAGACTCTTTACACAGAAAGTTATAACAAGATCCAAACAATCAAACACTTATTATAACATATAAAAGGTACAGGAATTTCTGTACAAAAATATTAAATCAGTTAAAAAGGCAGTATGGCTTGGAGCAAATAAAAAAATCAAGTAAAAACAACACAGAATTATGGGACACTATAAAAATATCGCTTGTAACGTAAACTCTCGACAATCGACAGCCCAGCAATTATTATCTTCTCTCTCACCAATTCAGTAGTGTAATAACGTTAATAAGTACTTTATCAACATCAGGAAGGAGCTAGCACAAAAAAACGCCAGCAATTGCGCAGTTCCACCAAAAAGAACCACCCCAGTAAAATCTAATCTGTCATCTTTTGTTTTAGAATCCACGGACACTGATGAAATTAAACTACTTATTAGTTCGCTTAAACATAATGCAGCTACCGGTTAGGATGGAATTCCACCGAGTTTTTAAAACGATACTCCCTTATTCTCGCACCTATTCGAGCCCATATTTATAACCTCTGTCTAGAATCTTCTGTCTTTCCTAACTCGTTCAAGAGGGCTATCATCCATCCAATTTTCAAGAGTGACGATGGGAATCTCGTTTATAATTATCGCACCATTGCGGTGATTAATGCTCTACCCATGGTTTTGGAATATTTAATCAACAGGCGACTAGTAAAATATCTGGAGCACTGTAATAAAATCTCTTCCCAACCGTTTGGATTTCGTGAAAAGAAGATCCCTTCTGACGCTATTCACGAATTAAATACTTTTGTTGTAAGTAAGCTTAACGACAACAAAAAGTCCTTATACTGGGATTACTGTGTGGTAACCCCATTGACAAGTTGTAAAATAATAGCTCCCAACTATTTAGCAAAATTAAATATTGTGAATTGATAATATCCACCTCAATTTCTAGTTACAGTTGTTAAATAAGACTTAATTGTGTTTGTAAAATAAATAAAACTCATAAGTATTTTAATTAAATAGTGTTTTGTGGTTCAACTAAAAGTGACAGCTGTAACCGAACATTGTTTGAACTTTTTGTAAGTTATTGTAATTCTTGTTATCCCTTTTGAATTTTAAGATTTACCTATTTGAATTGTTTACCCGATAATTTAATTTGAGATCTGTAAGTAGACCCATAGATCTACTCATAGAGCTTACTCTGTTTCTTCAGTTTTCTTTCTTTGTTTTCTTTTGCTATTTACACATAATAGTAAAATGAATACACGCAACGCCAAAACGTGCCAAATGGAGAACCAACTTCAAATGGCGCTTCTAGAACTTAAGGCGTCATAGGAGCAGTGTGAGCTGTTGCTTAAAGAAAGGGATGACAACGAAAAGGAAATAATTAATATAATTGCCAAAAATAGTCAACTAAAAAGTGATATGGTTAAGTTGCATAAAGACTACACAAATGTTTTAAAAGAAAGGGATCAGCTTCAGGGAACAGTCGATGAGTTTGACCGATGCAGCAAAGAATATGAGGAATCCCTCAGATTAATTGCTGCATTGCAGTTGCAGTTAAGAGAGGCTAATGAGCAGAATTTGCAATTCTCAACACTGTTCAATGAGTTCATAGAATTTAAATCTTCAAAAACATTGCAACCCTCCACAACAATCGATTTGATTGGTGATGATGTTGTCACATCAAGAACAGCAGAAAGGATACATGCAGTAGAAGAAAGTTAAAGAAATACGTAAAAATTAATAAATATGTTAGGAAAGTACAAAAGTTAATTATAACTAAAATTAATACAAAAATTTATATAAATATATGTAAGGAAAAGCATGAATTAATTAATAAACTTAAATTATATTCAATTGAGTAGTTAATAGTTATGAGACTGAAATAGAGTGTCTCAATTCAGAAGTTTTGTCGCTTAAAAACTCCTTACAAATGATCTCCAATAAATATGCATCGGCTCAGGTTGAGATTAAAGAACACATATTGGCTATGAATGATCTGGTAAAGTCATGTAAATAAAATGAGGAGCGCTTTGACTCCTTAATAAAAGATCAGAGTGAGAATCAACGCTCCATACCATGTTCATCGGGGACAATATGTGTAAATAGTAACTGTCTTAGTTCACCAACACTTTATGACGGTGCCATAACAAAGAATAAAAACTTAAAAAGTAGTTTAAATATTAAAAAACATAAAGTTATTATGTATTGTGACGACATAGGAAAAAATTTGGGCATGATGGTAAATAACAATTTAAAAGGACAACTGATTAGTAATTATTGTATGCGTGGAGCATCCTTTAGTCATATAATGAATAAAGTTTTAACTAGTAAGTATTGTCCTAATAGCACATTAATAATTCTTGTTGGGAGAAGAGGCAATGTAAACAAAAATCAATTATTAAAATATATTGATTACCTCAATACTTTAAATGTACACAAAATAATCTTGTTTACATTGCCTTACATACAGGGTTGGCCACAGGAGAATAAAATAAGATATGATTTAAATTTATTAATGAATAATTTATCATGTAATAATAATTTAAATTTGACATTTAAATGTAACAATTATACCAATAGAATTAATTTAATAGACATTAATAATTTAATTAAGAAATTTTTGACTACAGATAGGTATTACCTATCCAAATATAATTTAAGACAGATAGCAAATGTGCTATCTTATTACTTATATATTAACTCAGCCAAGGACTTGGCTACCCAGACATCTGCTCCTATTGAGCAGCATAATGATTTGACATGTAATTTGGAATCCGTTCCAAGTAATTTAAATTAGAAAATGAGACAATAGAGGTAATCTCTAGCAGTTATAATTTTTTTTTAAATTTAGTTATAATAATTACAAATCCTGAATAGTTGCAATTGTATAACTCAACAAAATGATTATAAAAATTGTTTGCCCCTGGTGCATGAGAATATACAAGGCATGATAGGCAAAGAACTAGAAATTGAATTGTTCTTAAATAGCAACAATATTCATATTATATGTATTACCGAACACTGGTTAAAAGCTCATAATTTAATGTTTAACTTCAGTAATTTCACCAGGTGGTCAGTTCTTTCAATAGAGAAACGGTTTTAAGAGGTGGCTCCTTAATTGTAGCTAGTAAATTATTATCATTTAAAGAACGTAAAGATATTGTGAGCCTCTCTGTTGAGCGAACTGTAGAAATGGCATGTGTTGAGTTTGAGCACCTCATTGTTGTAAGAGTTTACAGACCCCCATGTTCTTTATATGATACTTTCGAAAAAATTGTGGAGGAAGTTTTCGCTAAGCTTAATAAACAGAATAAATCTGTTGTAATATGAGGAGACTTTAATATCAATCTAGAAGCTTCCTCCACCAATATTTAATTTAGATCATTGTTTAAATCTCATGGTCTTTTTAATTTATTTTTGGAGTCAACACGTATTGCAGAATCTAGTGCAACATGTATAGATAACATTTTTGCAAATGTTAAGCCGTTCAATAAATGTATAATTCAAAAATTGAGCTCTGATCACTGTGGACAATTAGTTTCATTACCTTATGTTCACAAAAAGCAAATAGATAAAAAAGTAGAGTTTGTTCCAGTAAATGCACATCGCTTGGAGAAGTTTATAAGTAACATAGTAAAAAAACTTCCATTACTTTCATACCAAAATAATCCAAATTTTTTGTATGGAACATTATTTAAGCTTATTTGCAATGAATTTAATAATACTTTTACTTCTAAAACATTCTCCTTGAACAATCGCAAAGCATTTAATGAATGGGCAACAGTAGGAGTCCATAAGAGCAGACAAAGGTTATATGAACTTTACAATGAAAGGTCATATAATCCCAGCGTCAAATTTAGGGAATATTTAAAAAAATATTCCAAAATATTTAAAAGAGTGTACTCCTTAGCCAAGTCATTGTATTTAAGCAAGAAAATAAAGACTGCTTCTAGTAAAATTAAAATGACATGGAGTATAATTAATAGTGAAACTGGTAAGGTCAACTCTCGCAATTCAAACTACCAGTTAAGTTTTAACAATAAATTAACTAAATCAGATCAGGACGTTGCAATGGTTTTTGAGAAATATTTTACTGATATTCCGATCTTAACCACTAAGTCACTGAATTCTTCTCCTGCCGTCGCCGAATCATTACTTAAACAAAATGTAAATGTGTGTACAAAGTATTTTACATTTCATAAAGAGTCATCAAAAGATATTGTAAAATATTTTAAGACTATTTCTACTCGTATTAAGAGAACCGCCGATCTGTGGGGGATTTCTGTTAAAGTTATTGCGTCTATAATAGATGCGATCGCACCTCAACTATCAATTACTTCTAATACTGGTATTGAATCTGGTGTGTTTCCTGATTTAATGAAGCATAGTAAAGTAATACCTTTATTTAAATCTGGTAGTACAATAGACCCCGCTAATTTTAGACCTATTTCTGTTCTGCCAACACTTAGTAAAATTTTTGAAAAAATTATTCTTGATCAAATGTTAATTTTTTTAATGTAAATAATTTACTTCATAAAAATCAATTTGGTTTCACAAGGGGTCGCTCGACAACTGATGCTGGTGTTGAGCTGATTAAATATATATTTGATGCATGGGAGAATTCACAGGATGCTTTGGGTGTATTCTGTGACATATCCAAAGCCTTCGATTGTGTTCACCATGAAACATTAATCAGGAAACTTCAACACTACGGTGTAAGAAGCGATGCTCTTAAATTAATTATTTCATATTTAAGTGACAGAACGCAAAATGTTGTCATTAATAGTATGAGTTCTTCCGGGTCGATTGTACAAATAAGCGTGCCTCAGGGCTCAATTCTCGGCCCTTTTCTATTTCTAGTATATATTAATGACTTACCTTACATAGTAGGGGATAACCATGATATAGTATTATTTGCTGATGATACTTCATTAATTTTCAAATTAAAACGACAGTTATTAAATTACGACGAAGTAAATAATGCTATAGCTAAGTTAGTCAATTGGTTTAATGTTAATAATTTGCATTTGAATGAAACTAAAACTAAATGTATGAAATTCGTAACTCCTAATGTTAAACATGTCAATACTAATGTAATTTTAAATGGGGGGGGGGCAACTGAGTCTTGTTGATACCACCATTTCTCTTGGAATCACACTGGACACAAAGTTTCAATGGCCATATATCAAAACTAGCTAGCAGATTTAGTTCTGCAGCATATGCTGTGAAAAAAGATTAGAACTCTTACCAGTGTTGAAACAGCTAGAATAGTTTACTTTAGTTATTTCCATAGCATTATGTCGTATGGTATTTTGCTATGGGGACACGCGACTGACACTGAAATTATATTTATTTTACAGAAGAGGGCCATTAGAGCAATATATAATTTAAAACCAAAAGAGTCACTGAGACAAAAATTCAAGGAAATTAATATATTAACTCTGGCCTCTCAATACATTTATGAAAATGTAATGTACGTACACAAAAATAAAAGTAGTTTTGCGAAAATAAGTGATATTCATTTTGTAAATACTAGGAACAGACACAAGCTAGTAGTACCAGTTACTCGACTCTACCGAGTCAGTAATTCATTTTTGGGGCGATTTACTTTTACAACAAAATCCCAGAAAATATACAAAATTTGTCATATAGGAAGTTTAAAAATGTTATTAAACTAAGTTTGTATAAAAAGGGTTATTATAATATTAAGGAATTTATGGATGATAATAGCCCCTGGGAAGGGTGATCGCTACCAAGCTATTTCTAATTTGTCTTGTGTTGTTTATTGTAAACATTATTGTAAGCTATTATGGGAAAGAAATAGTCCCGCTGGGTTTCTTGCTGGTTCTTCCCAAGACAGAGGTTTTTTTTGCGAACCAGTGGTAAATGAAAAAAGTGACTTTCAATAAGTATTATTATAATCTACATTGAATAAAAAAGTTTCTGTTTCTGTTTCTGTTATAATATTCTTGGACTTAGCTAAGGCTTTTGATACGGTTCCCATCAATACTCTCTTATTGAAACTGGAAATTATAGGTATCAGGGGTTCTCAACTTGATTTTTTCCGTAGCTATCTTTCAGACCGGACTCAAAGAGTAAAGATAGGTTACTATATAAGTAATGAACTTTCTATATCTTACGGTGTGTCCTAGGGTAGTATACTCGGACCTATTCTCTTCTTTATATTCATTAACGACATATGTTGCAAAAGTTTGTCTTTCTTTCACGTCGTAACAGAGCGTCGACATGGCATGATGGCATTTTGGTATGGGGATAGTTCGGTGGCTGTAGAGTGACATAGGCTACTTTTTTCCGCGGAAAAACATCTCATTCCCGTTCCCGTGGGAAATATTCTATTTTTCCACCGGAATGAGATGTTTTCCGCGGAAAAAAGTAGCCTATGTCACTCTACAGTCTCATTCCTTTTTTGCTTTGTGATTTGTTTAAGGTTGAATGAATTTATATTGGCTTTCATTTTCGGATTTGTGTATTTTCTTGGATTGGTTTTGTTGATTTGGTTGGTATTCCTTTATACATATTTAGACTCAGGCTTTGATTTCGGATTTTGTTTATTTAGAATCGTGAATTGGTTTTCGTTGTTTTAGGTTGTTTTACAATATTTCAAAGGAATATTAATAGTATAGATAATGTATACGGTACCTATGCACTTACTTCTTTTTTCGTTGGTTATATTTATATTGGCTGCTTTCGATTTCGGTTTTCTACGATTTGTTTTGTGATTTGGTTTAAGTTGATTCGATTTTTTTTGGCTATCGTTTTTGGATTTGTGTTGTGTCTTGAATTGGTGTTGTTGTTTTGATTTAAAAAAAATATTTGAAAGGAATATTTATTCTTTTAGATATTTTGGATTTACTTTAAAAATATTTAAAAGGAAATTTAATTCCTTTTAGGTATTTTAACGTTTTTTTTATAAATAGGTTTTTTGTTACTTCATAATGCCTCGCAAACGTAAGTCCAGCCTTTCAAGAATATCTTCTCAGAGACTAGCGAAAAGATTAGCTCGATCGCTATAATCTTTAGAAGGTGCTGAACTGAGAAGCAGAGCGTCAGGCTGCTTTTAGAGCATCTGAGACACCTTCTCAACGTCAGCAAAGGCGTCTTGAACAGACAAAGCGTCAGGCTGCTTTAAGAGCTTCCAAAACACCTTCTCAAAGTCAGGATTGGCGTCTTGAACAGTCACAGCGTCACGCTACTTTAAGAGCTTCTGAAACACCTTCTCAAAGTCAGCGAAGGCGTCATGAATAGGCAGAGCATCAAGCTACTTTAAGAGCTACTGAAACACCTGCTCAAAATCAACAAAGGCGTCTTTAACAGGCAGAGCGTCAAGCTACTTTAAGAGCTACTGAAACACCTGCTCAAAGTCAGCAAAGGCTATTCGAACAAGCAGAACGTCAGGCCGCCTTAAGAGCCGCGGAAACACCTGATGAAACTCAACACAGACTCATTGAGCAAGCTGAACGTCAATCTACTATAAGGCCATCTGAAACACCGGAACAGACACAGGTGCGAAGAGATGCAAATGCACAGCTCCAAGCTGAACGTCGACAAAATTCTTAAAGAAACAATTGGTCGGTTTTTAATGACGCAGCATTCAATTATGATCCGTTAATTGATTATAAAAAATCACAGGTTAGTTGTTATCAGACTGATGGACAAGGCGTGTCGATTTTGCAGCACTTTAAAATGGAAAGATGAGACCGCAGGCATGTGCTGTTCCAATGGCAAAGTGTCACTTCCGTTACTTGGGGAACCAGAAGAACCTTTGAAAGCTCTCTTTTTTTATGATGCTAATGAGTCACGGCGCTTTTTAAACAGGATCCGGAAATATAACTCATGCTTTCAAATGACGTCCTTCGGAGTTGACCGGGAAATAATAATGCCGGGATTTTCGCCTACATTTACGGTGCAAGGGCAAATTTATCATAGAATAGGTTCACTTTTTCCAGCTGAAAACGAACAGCATAAATTTTTACACGTATATTTTATAGGTGACGAAGAAATTGAGGTAGACCGTCGCTGCCAATTTATCCAGGGAATTGAGAGAGACACAGTGTTCAAAATTCAAAGATTCTTTCATGAACGTAACACTTTAGTCAAAACATTTAAAACTGCTTTAGAAAACCTACCTAAAGAGGATTATAAAGTCGTCATTAACGCAGATCGGACCCCTCGAGGAGAGCATGAAAGGCGCTACAATGCACCTTTGATAAACGAAATAGCAGCCGTAATTAGTGGTGATCAATTTTCTTCACGAGACATTGTCTTGCGAGCACGTGATTATAAGTTGCAACGGGTAGCCGATACACACAAGTTTTATGACGCTCTGCAATATCCATTGATTTATTGCAAAGGACAAAAGGGTTGTCATTTTCAAATTCCACTTATTAACCGGGTCACAAAGGAGCCTACTCCGAACAAAAAAGTATCATGTATGGATTTTTATGCGCATCATATGATGTTGTGAGAAAATGATTTTAACCTCTAAGCCCGGTGTAGACAATTATTTCTTCAATTATTGGTAGACATGTATGTGAAGGTAGAAGGTGAACGTCTCCGTTATATATCTTTAAATCAAAAAAAGCTGCGCGTTGAGAATTATATTAATTTACAAGATGCAGTTTATAGCGACGCCAATGTAAACCCCAGAGATTTAGGTAAAATGGTAATTCTGCCCTCATTACTCGTTAACAGTCCCCGCTACGTACATGAGTACACACAAGACGCATTCGCCTATGTACGAACTTACGGAAGACCTGATCTTTTTGTTACTTTTACTTGCATTCCCACATGGAAAGGAATAACCAAGGAGCTAATGCCGGGCCAAAAAATTACTGACAGAGATTTAGTTGCTAGAGTATTTAGATTAAAAGCACAAAAATTAATGTATGTAATTAACAAAGGGAAAATTTTCGGAGAGGTGCAGTGCTTCATGCATTGAATTGAATGGCAAAAAAGGGGATTACCGCATGCCCACATTCTAATATAGCTTAAAGAGAAGTTGCGGCCCAGCCAAATAGACGACATAATAAGCGCCGAGATTCCGGATCCTGAGCAAGATAAAGAATTGTATGATACCATCGTCCGAAATATGATTCACGGTCCATGTGGAGCACAAAATTCAATATCGGCATGTATTTAAAGGCAGCTATTAAAAGAAACAGTGCACAATGACAATGGCTACCCTTTATACAGACGCAGAGCTCCCGAAGATGGTGGCAGGAAAGTTACAATCAAATCTCGCTCTGGAGCGTTCGAAACCTTAGACAACAGCTGGATTGTCCCGTATTTGCCCATTCTATGTAAAATGTTTAATGCCCACATTAATGTAGAAGCATGTAGATCTGTCCGCGCAATCAAGTATATCTGTAAGTACATAAATAAAGGACCAAGCAATATTTAATCTCAGGAGTGAAGGTGAGGTAAATCCCGTTAAGGAAGTACAGACCTTTCAAACAGGGCGTTATGTCAGCAGTAACGAGGCAGCGTGGCCGTCTCCTTGGCTTCCCTTTACACGAAAGGCACCCAACAGTTACTCACCTTGCTGTGCATTTAGAAAATGGAGAGCGTGTATATTTCACCGATAGAAATTTCCAAGAAAGAATTGCACCACCGCCAAAAACTACACTAACAGCCTTCTTTCAACTTTGTCAAACCGACCCGTTTGCAAAAACGTTGTTATATTCTGAAGTCCCACGCTATTATACTTGGAACACATCTAGGAAGGAGTGGAAATGCCGTATTCAAGGCGCGCCTTTTGCAAATTGGCCCGGTGTAAAGTCATCAGATGCCCTTGGTCGTGTGTATACCGTCCATGTAACTAATTTTGAATGTTTCTGTTTACGATTGCTGCTGCACCATGTTCGGGGTCCTACAGGATATAAAGACCTTAAAACTGTCAACGGTCAGTAATGCGCAACTTATAGAGAAGCATGTGAAGCTCTGCATCTTTTAGAAAACGATAATCACTGGGATGAAACAACGGAGGAAGCTGTGCAGTGCCAGTCACCAGCCAAAATTAGAGATCTTTATGCAACTCTCATATCATCTTGCGGGCTATCTAATGCACATGAATTGTGGGACAAATATAAAGAGTACATGACGGAAGATACTTTGCGAAGGTTACAGCAGACACACGCGAACATGACATACAATGAACACATTTACAATGAAGCACTTGGAAAAATTAAAGATAAAGTAATGTCAATGGTAGGCAAAAAATTTAAGGGACTTTGGAATGATAAGCCCTCAGCGAACAACCGAAAATGAACTAAGTGATGAAATTATACGTGAAACAAACTACGATATACCAGCTTTGCAGCAGCAAGTAGCCGAATTTGTACCCCGCTTGCTTCCCGAACAAAAACGAGTTTTTGACAAAGTATTAGGACAAATTGAATCTGAAAATGGTGCACTTTTCTTTTTAGATGCCCCTGGAGGAACTGGGAAGACATTTTTGTTAAATTTATTATTAGCGCAAGTACGGCGTCCTAGTCATGCTAATGCGAAATTTAGATGCTCCTCGGTTATGTAACGGGACAAAGCTGCGTGTGACACATCTTGGACGGAACATAATCGGTACTACAATTTTGACAGGTGTAGGAAAAGGTGAAAATGTTATTATACCACGGATCCCTATAATTCCCACAGATCTTCCTTTTCAATTCAAAAGGTTGCAGTCCCTTATTAAGCTCAGTTTTGCAATGACAATTAATGAAGCGCAAGAGCAAACGTTACAGGTAGCGGGGGTCAAATTAGAAAAACCGTGCTTCTCTCATGGTCAGCTGTATGTAGCATGTTCGCGTGTGTCAAATGCCCAGAATCTCCACATTCTTTCCCCGAATGGAAAAACTTATAACATTACAGTAGCGTCTTAAAATAGTGTTCAGTTAGTTTTTTTTTTCCAAAATTCCCACAATCAATTAATCAGAATTCCCACAGATCTTCCCTTTCAATTTAAAATTTTCCTATTTAGCTCAGTTTCTTTTCAATTCCAAATGCTGCACCTCTGACGGACCTATTAAGCTCAGTTTCCTTTCAACTCAAAAGGCTGCATCTCTGACGGTTTTTTTTATTTGGCTCAGTTTCCTTTCAATTCAGAAAACTGCATCTCTGACGAATCAATTTAGCTCAGTTTCTTTTCATAAGTCTGCATCCCTGACGGATAATTATGCTCAGTTTACTTTAATTAAAAAATATCCCATTTCCATTTGGAATAAACAGGCTTTTCATGCTTTCCTATACGCTGCGTTTCAAAACATTTAAATAGCTTTTTGCTTTTGCTCAGTTTCCTTTTAATGGCTGCATCTCTGACAAATCTATAAAACTCAGTTTTCTTTCAATTCAAAAATCACCGGGAAATGGATAGTTCATTTCCCGGTGACCTTGCGGGCGAAGCCGCGGGTAACTGCTAGTTACTAATAATATTAGCTCAAAGTACGTAGAATTTATATATAAATATACTTATACCTCTTGAAGTTTATGGAGTGACCTGAAGGTGTACTTCGGTATGTGTTACTGGAAATCCTTGAAAAGTAGAACTAGATGTGCCGAATTAGACTTCGTTTTGTTAGTTATGATGAGGTCTTAACTCCGAACTTGATAGAGTGACCTGAAAGTGTACTTCGATTTAAAACTTTTTAAAAAGGATATAAAGTTGATGAGAAAAAATATTTATTAACGAGTCAGGTAAAAAATACTAGTTTTTACGATAATACCTGATGACAAATACCTTAAAATTAAAGTAATGTTAAAGTTGATTTCTGATCGTTTTAAGATAATTCTGTAAAAGGTAATAATAATAAAAAATTGAATCTCAATAATAATAATAAAATAAAATTATATTTTCTGTTGTTGACTGAGATTTTTCACACTCATATGAGCTTTATGAGTCGTGTACTTTAGGGTTGAACAAATTTTTTTATAGACGTTTAACATAAAATTATCTTAAAATTAGAAGTAATTAGTAGGTTATTTGTGAAAACTTGTGTGTATGTAAAATACTTTAATAATTGGATTTGCCAAAAGTTTTTTATACATTTTAAAATATTTTTTATGGTCTTAAGATAAAAGTCAACTCTATAGGTATATATAAATATGCAGTATATTTAGATACCTAATCTAAAATCTAAGGTTAACTCATTATGTAAAATTTGTGGTCAACTTTTTTTTACGACTAAATATTACGTAATTTACGTATTTAGAACACAGTTTTGCTGCCGATGTACTCGTCGGTACTACAAGAGGACAAAATTATATTTATTTCTCTCTTTATTTGGTAACGTTATTGTTTTCTTTTTGTTACCATTTCTGTTTCAAGTTATTTTGTTTAATTATTTTATTTTGTTATTTTAGTTTGTCCTATTTTGCTGATTTAATATTTAACCATTTTTTATTTTTTATATAATAAATTCTGTAAAATAAACAATAAAAAAAATAACACAAATAAACAAAATCGCCTATCCGTGGCTATGCTTAAAAGTCTAATAATATTTGATGACGAAAAGCTTTTTGTAACAAAACCTACACGACATAAAGATAACACCACATTAGCACTAGTACGTAGTAATTTATGTTGAAGTGAATCGCACTTGTGAGTCCACCGTGATCTCGACTTGCCCACTATACATTCGTATCTTGAAGAAATATCCTTTAGATATTTCGATTCGACTCAAGTTCATCAACATGCGTTGGTGATAGAGGCGAGTACGTACTCCCCATAGATAGAGGGATGCTCTTCCCCCCCTCCCCCGTCCTCGCCCTAGGAGAGGGAATCCGGTTCACAAAAACTGTTACACACACATTTAGACATAGTATTAGTGCAGAACACTGCAGCACATTGTGCTCGCCGCCGACTGCGAGGTCACAGACACACGCCGTACATGAGGTTCAATATCTGTGATATGGGGCGTTTTTAGTTTTTCGACCCGTTTCCCTCATTCAGATGGTAGTTCAAACCGAGGTTTGTACCTTCTTATAACCCTTGAATCACATCGAGCCCCCCTAGCTTGAGGATCATCATTTCAAAAGCAGAGATCGGGATGCCTCGGAACTGCAGTCGGCCGGCGGCCGGCTGAATAGTTGCAAATAATAGCTCGTAAGTCCTCGCTTACGAGTCTATTTCAATGAGGCCGTAGGGCCAATAGCATACACTTTTAGACAAAAAAAAATTGTGAATTGTGAGAAACTAGGTTAAGTAACCAGATACAAAATACATACTTTTGTTTTGAGTATAGATAAATGTATGTCTTATTCCAAAGTAAAAATAAAAAAATATGGTAAGTCATGCTTATTCGTTTAAGAAGAGTAAACAATCGTTCACATTTGAGTGACATTAATAATTTTAAAGGGCAAATCATCGAATTCTCCCCAAAGAGCTGTCGACGCTGTTATCGGATTTTATCGTTGGCCGACGGCTGATTGCATAGAAGTCAGACAGTTTATTGTCGGTCTGTTTGCCGAACGAGATAGGCGTTTATAATCTATCTAACGTAACATAACTGCGGTGACAGCTGCCAAACTTTTCATTTGAAGGGTTGGACAGGACAGCGACCGAAAGGAGAATAATTAGGAGAGTTTGACAGCTTACGATACTGAAGATGGTAATTTTAAGTCCCTAAATTCTATTCCGACGTATTAAGCTAAGATATTTAACTTTAAACTTATATTAAAATTATAAGTTAGGTAAAATATCTAGGTACACCGAAGTAATACCCATAGCTGGATATGTCACAGAACATAGCTATCGATAAAACGAAGATGAAACAATCAGTTCGTGATCTGTTTTTGGCACGCTTGACAAAAGTGCTTAAGCCTCTTGTCAGGCGTGAATAAGGCAAGCATTGTCGCTATATTTAAAAACGATAACTAAAATATTTTTAAATTTTTAATGAAACTATTTAATTTTTAAAAGAAACTTAAAGAAGCTTAGCGCTTGGAGTAATTTATCAGAATACAAGCAAGCCGGGTTTGATTCCCGGCAGCATTAACAGGTTTAAAGAGTTTATTATCCCCAAAAAAGAACAAATATTCACTTATATGAGACTTAAAAATAACATAATTGGTAAAAATAATTCAATTAAAAACGGTGACTTATATGAATAAAGCTACATAAATATATCAAAATTAGGATTAAAAAAAGCACTGTTTTTAAATTATGCCATTAATACCATTAATGCAATTGTCATCCGCAATTTTAAGAGCTGATTTACTATGTGCTCGTCGATAAACGTTAAACATCGGAGGAAAACTGCATGACTTATAGGAATAACAATGTTTCAGACATGTGAAGTCCGCCAACACGCACTAGGACGGCGAGCCAGTCAATTTGCTCCTTAACCCCTTCAGAAATAAGATGGTCGTCGTGAGCCTGTCTGTAACTTTTAAACTAAAATGTTGTATTCATTTATTTAAAAGATATTTTACCTTGTCCGCCCACAAGATGTAATCTATCATTTGTCATACACCTCAAGCTGCGGCTGTCCAACTGAATAATTGATAGCTCTGGGTACAAAAAGTCTCTAGAGACAGATTTATGGTTCGCTGCAGTGTTTAAACTCTTATATTTAAAGTTTAATATTTCAAAATAAAACTTGTTCGCTGTGAACTTCCTGTATGGAGGGCTATCTAGCATTTAGTAACGATGTAAGTATTTGAAATTTATCACCACATCATCACCAGGCCGCTCACAAGGCCGCTGAATATAAGTCACTACTACCATGATCGTTACAAAGCAAGGTACTCAGCTCTGTACACCCGTCAACTACCCTCACGTTTCATCACGTCATCATTCCACCTGTAATGGGTCTCCCAAAAACTGTGCCTGCCAATCTCGAGACTATTACTCAAGATACTTACTACTATTACTGTATTATACTGTAATATATAACATTTTCTCCTTCATTATTTCGTCAAGTCCACTTCTGAACATTGGTCTCTCCCGTTAGATTGTCAATTGGTGAACAAGCAGGGGAATTGTAGTCCACTTCGCTTAGAAATGATTGGTTTTATTTCACTGTGTAAATATTTACGAATCAATTAGGTATAAATGAATATTTTTTTAAATATTTTTGTCTTAAAGTCGGGTGACAAAATATTATCATAATGATAAAACATAATGTACTTGCGGAATGATTCTAATAGACAAAGAATTCCCAGCAAAGTTACACAATCTCACTGCTCGCATGACTCGCAATTTATGCGCTTATCTTCTTCGTCAGTGCTTTCTGGTATATTATATATACCGCATTACCATCTCGTAATTTGCATCTTTAGATTTAAAAAAAAGGTAACTTTACACTATGACTTTCTCTTGTATCGTGGGTGCAGTTTACATACATAAATTTCATAAGGACAAACAACCAGACCCGGAACAATTATTTGTAGGCCATACAGTGGGATTCGAATCGGCGGCCTTTAGCGCTGCAACTCATTGCTAAGGCACTGCGCCACGGAGCCGTCATATGTGATATTACAAGATGGGTTAGCGGTAACTTTCCTGGAAATCATGTGTCGGTGGGAATCACTGTGGAGTGATGTGACTGAACTATGTCATGTTTTATTATGACACGCTTAAGGCAAAATGACTTTATAAGCGACAGTGTCAAGCTTCAGCTATATTATGGCTGCAGCACAAACGGATCGGCTTGAGTAGGATAGGATCACACTTCCACAGTATACTAGCAAGAAAAGGCAGAATAACGCTGCTGTGTTTCGTATGGCGAGTGAAGAGAGCCAGGGAGCTTTCACTGTTAATGATGCATTCCATCTTAGTCCTCAAGGGCGGCAACGCATCTACATTTTGTTTCCTAATCGAGGACAGTAGGTAATAATGTAGGTGTCTTGAAGCCACATCGTCCACTAACCATCAAGTGAAATGTGTGCATGATTGTCATCATTACTCTATAAAAAATAAGTGACCTATACTTTCATGCCATCACCACTCGGCAAACACTAAGGTTAAGTTAATCTGTATATTTTTAACAAATATTTAATGCTAGCTCTCCTAATATCTAATGTCGCTTTCAAAAGAAACACAATGCGGGCCGATCGTAACATAAACTAAAGGGGAGAAGAACACATCCCCATATGTTTACCACCGTATTCGCATCTAATAAACGAAAGTAGGTTTATCGCTTTGTATTATGTGCAAATACAGTTGTCAGACCGTGGATGGTGGTGTGTTATGTAATATAAGATTTGTGAAGGCTATGCAGTCGGCGCCCGAGGGGTCGTCGACCCCTCAGCGCGGCGCCCCCGCCCCACATTTTTCTCGTCGGCCACTACACCGCTGACGGGGCGCACGCCTCACAAAATATGCTACGTCGTCGCCATGCTGAATATGCCCATTATTTCCATTTTGCAATCTCATGTGTAATCTTGTCTTTTCCTTGCTTAAGGATGTTGGTGTAAACAAAATATGAGTAATGATGCATTTAAATATTTGATTTGATTTATAGCTCATTGAGTGTGGCACTCACTTCTAACTAAACATAAATATTGTTCGATACTAAAAATAAAAAATGTACATTTCTTAACAACAGCGTTAAATATTACCTAAGGTTATAAATGCCTAAAACGTAAATTATAATAAAGAAAAAAGTTTCGATTATAGCGACCTGTTGTTGATCAAAATTTATTTATGTAAGTACATTTACATATGTGTTTGAACCTTGAGCTTTCACGCTCCACATTCCAATATTTATTAATGTCCTCCAAAATAAATTTCAGTCATGGCGGCCAGCCTAAACGGAAGTTGTGTGCGCAAACACAGGTGCACTTTCTACTGTACACTCTAAACACTTTCTTTACTTACTCTACTCTCATATTCTGATGTGATGGCAATCCGACACAACCGAAAGAAGATCAGGCGCTCGAAACAGCTACCTACGTACGTGCCTTCCGAAGTACGGGGATCAAACACTGACCACTTTTCTTAACTCCAGGAAATTCTGAACCAGGAAATTCTGAATAACTGATTCAGAATTTCTTGATAGAAAAATTCAATAACTGATTTTGCCCCAACCCGGGATTCGAAGCTGTGATCTCGTGATCTGCAATCGATCAATGAGGTAGTCAGTTCAGAAGTCATTATAATATGTTAAATAATATTAAATATTCCACCGCCCAAAATATATACAAAAAATAGAATAATCTTACTTCCCTTACACCTTCCTTTATTCTTCTAAGAATCACTTTTTCAAAATCCATCACTATTGATTGCTATGTATTTTACTAAATGTAAAATGTAGTTACGGCGTAAGAAAATCCACTATCCCATATCATTCCATAAATGTTATATATGAGACGATAGAAACATAACTGCTCAAAATAACGACACACGGATTTCTAGTACCTATTATTAATTCTGTGCCTCTAGGCACATGAGGAGAGCCCACGTAGTCATACATATGAAAAATAGATTTTTTTACCGTTACTCTTATAGACTATTAAAGTCCATTGCTGAACATCGTTCACCAACGCAGATTGAGTCACAGGGTTGATTCTTGTTTGCGATGATAGTTTTGCGATGATAGTTTTGCGATTGATAGTTGCGATGCTTTTGTTGTTGTGTTTTTATTTTTCATCGTTTAGGAAGACGCTGCTGCTCATTTCCTAATTTGTTTCCCTCGGGTACCTATATTTTAAATTTTACACAAATTGAAAGCCGTGGTAGCTCAGATGGTTAACGCTCGCTGTAAATATAACAGAACGCGAGTAACCCGGGTTTGATCCCCGCCGGCCCCAATAAAATTGTTAATCGCAATTTTAAGTGCTAATTTACCACGTGCTCGGCGGTGAAGGAAAACATCGTGAGGAAACCTGTATGTCTGAAAAAATATAATAAAAAAAATATTTCGAAGACGTGAAGTTCGCCAACACGCATTGGGGCAGCGCGGCGGACACTTCCTTGCCCTAAAACCCTCTCAGAAATGAGAGAAGTCCTGTGCCCAGCAGTGGGACGTATATAGGCTGTAACTTTACTTTTTTTACTTTTTACAAATTGATTCTTGATTGATACCCACACGTTGGAAACCAAAGATTAGGTTGACTCATATACAGTATTTGAGAATGTTGATGAGGTGATTATAACTTTTTATAAAACATATTGCAAACCACTTTTAAAAATAAACGTAGTTTATGGTGTTGTTAAAAATTAGATGATATGAGATTATTTATTACATGTAAAAAAAATTATGAGGAAATTCAACATTGTTTCATTTTTCATTTTTTCATTAGACTGAAAATATATAAAAAATACAAAAACGATTTTTTTTGGGCACTAGATTTGCAACATGGAACAGGTAAAGTCACTGAGATCTTATTCTAATGGATTTTATGGCCAAATACTCAAACCCTACTCAATATTAAGATGTCGTGAACTGTTAATTTGACTTAAAGTGATAGAGACATCATGAAACTTAAAGGCACCTTAAAATTGAGCAGCGTAATGTATTTGAGCATTAGCCACTTTAATTTTCAAAAAATTATAAAACTATTTTCACATCACAGATTTAACTTTTTTCGTTTAAATTACTACATAAAGGCATCGATTGTCTCAGCTTTTAACAAATTATCAGTAATTATATGTACTAACAAAATATCCAAGATACCTCGTATTACCTTCCTACCACCAATTCATGAAACTGTGCTCGGAAGAAATTTACCAATACCATGTCATTTGAAGTCATTAAACAATTATAGCGACACTGTAAATATCTTCGCAGATTCATTGGCTACTTCTAAATATTAATAAGCTAACACTAATTGCAACAATAGAATTTGGTAGCTTTGTTGTTAAACACAAAGTTTTTGTTGCTTATATGTCTGTGGATTCCACTCAATTCATTACCGGCACCGTTACAGCCTCTCAACACTGCCCATCAAGACCCACCTCTATTTATTGCCTTATATTTTACTTAGCAACCACGCTTCTTAGCAGGCAGGCAGGTTAGCAACCACAGTTTTTTATTATTTTCAGTTGTTATCAGGTAGATGCTGCTGCCTTTTTTATAGTATAAGGGTGACAAACAAGCACACAGTCCACCCGATGGTAAGTGGATGCTGTGGCCCATAGACATCTACATTCGATTAAGAATCAAAATGCAGATACGCTGTCACCCCCGAGAACCAAGATGGAATGCCTCAGTCTCAGTAAAACGGGAAACACAGCAGCATTTAGCTGCTATTTTACGCTGGTTTTCTGTGAGAGCGAGGTCCTTCCCCGGTTGACCCATTCGTGCTACAACCATAATATAGCTGCAGCGTGGCTCTTCCACATTAAAAATGCCTATCTCAATATCATTGCAGCCCATAAATGTAGATGTCTATGACCGCAGCATCCACTTACCATCAGATATATATACTAGCCTGCCAAGCAGACGTTTTGTCCTATTAAAAATCCTTAAATTCGTAAAAAAAAAGTTCTGGGTCACTCATGGGCAAAAAACTATCCTATGTCGCAAGTTGGACCAAACTGCACACGGTGTGAAAATTTGATTAAAATCGGTTAAGTAGTTTAGGAGTCCATCGTGGACAATCAACGTGACATATATATATATATATATATACACTTATGTATATATAACTTTTTGGTTGATGTTACGACGTAAATTTCATGTGGGCGTAATAAATGTATAAGAGTTCATTGCTAAACATAGCCCCCTCCCCCATAGATTACCTCATAGGGATAATCTCGTCATCGTTGCCAAGCAGGTTTTACACCGCCACTATAAACGGTCTAGGCCTGGACGCAGTTGCAGTGTTAAAAATACAAAAAATCACAATACAACTAGATTTGTATGTACAAATAATTATTTACAAATGTTAGACATTGCTGGACCTTAAGTCCAGAATTCGTTGTGTAGTCA